>SJYQ01002527.1:175644-260599 GCA_006410935.1 Redunca redunca | reverse complement strand
ATGATAAAAATAGACAAGAATTAAATTGAAATAACAAAACCCTTATCAAATTCAAATTTCCCCTCAAAACTTAGTTTTTCACATTTATCTGACAAGTATGTAATAGGTTCTATTTGTTTTCTTTACAACCTAAGAACTGTAAATTTTGAGATTATTTGCTAAAAGAAAAAGAAGCCAAGTCACAGTTTTCTTGTGGCCAATGTGTCTCCAGTTTGAGTAAATTTATTCTTTTGCCACTTTAGCCATGAATATGAATCAGCGCCCTCTTGTGAGCAAGGGACGGAATTTTTAAAAAATATTGAGAACTGAGACTGTTGTATATTATTGACCATGGAGAAAACATATAACTGTGCTCACTAGACAGAGACCATTCTGCTTGAAGTAAAAATTATCCCAGAATTCTTGATTCTTTAGGTCTGCAACATACAGCGCGTTTTGGAGAGGAAAGTGTCTAATGTTAAATAGAGCCTCAGTCATGTCTGCTGACTCTAGGAATCCATGACTATAGCCTGCCGGGCTCCTCTGCCCATATTTCAGGCAAGAATACTGAAGTGGGTTGCCATTTCCTTCTCTAGGGGATTTTCCTGACCCAGGGATCGAACCTGCGTCTCCTTTGTCTCCTGCATTGAAGATGGATTCTTTACCCTCTGAGTCATTGGGGAAGCCCTATATACAGGGTTGCTGCTGCTGCTAAGTAGCTTCAGTGGTGTCCAACTCTGTGTGACCCCAGAGATGGCAGCCCACCAGGCACCCCCGCCCCTGGGATTCTCCAGGCAAGAACACTGGAGTGGGTTGCCATCTCCTTCTCCAATTGAAAGCGAAGTCGCTCAGTCGTGTCCGACTTTTCTCGACCTCATGGACAGCAGCCTACCACGCTCCTCGGCCCATGGGATTTTCCAGGCAAGAGTACTGGAGTGGGGTGCCATTGCCTTCTCCACATACAGGGTTAGCTTGTCTTAAGATTCATAAGAGGCGATTCTGAGGTGTCCTGAGGGTCTGGACTCCAGCTTAGGAATTCAGTACATGACAGCGTATCTGATTGATTTACTTATTTATGTGAAAATGGATGACACTAAATGTTTACAAATTATTTTACTGGGAGATGGTTTGCTGACAGTATACTCTCCCGGCTTCGCTCCCCATGTGAAGGTCAAGACTGTCTAGGATTATTGGTGTAGTAGGGTTATTTCTTCACAACTTTTATGACTGAACAAGTTAAGGTAACCAAAAGTTCCGGTCAGTCAAACTCTGTAGTCTAATCTGAAGAATCCAGAAATAAATGATAGACTTGAAGTGATGGTTTCTTCCAGCTCTGCCAGGATAAAGGAACTCCAGCAAATCTGAGTGCTGCTTTGGGTTTTCCTCTAAGTCATACGCAGCTTAGTTCCAGTGTCCAGCTTGGAGACTGTGTGCTGGATGGTGTCATGTACGCTGAGGAGGTTACCTGCAGAGATTCTGCAAGTTCAGATCCTGGGTCTGCCACTTACCAGGCTTTAAACTTTGGGCAAATTGCTTAACCAGTCTGTATCCAAGCTTCCTGATCTAGAAAAAAGGAATGATTGTGGTTTAGTCACAAGTCATGTCGACTCTTGCGACCACGTGTACTATATCCCTCCAGGCTCCTCTGTCTATGGGATTCTCCAGAGAAGAATACTGGAGTGGGTTGTCATTACTTTCTCTTGGGGATCTTCCCCACCCAGGGATCGAACCTGAGTCTCCTGCTTTCCTGCATTGCCGGTGGATTCTTTACTGACTGAGCCACCAGGGAAGCTATAAAAAAGGAATAGTAAAAATAATACACAGAATTCGTCCTGGGAGTAAATTAGTTATTCCAGTAAGCAGTTAGGACAGTATCTAGCCCATAGCATGTATTTAATAAATGTTAGGTCTTATTATTTAGAGGTAGTCACAGATTTTTTTGTTTAGTTTGAGATACTGTTTTATTTTACTAAACTAGCAATTTATGAAACATAGTTGTATTTATATATCATAGGTACTCAGTAGATTTTTGCTCAATGGGTGTGAGAATGATATTTCTAGTTAGTTCTGTAGTCAAGTGGAATTTAATTTGGATCCTGAGTAGTATACAGTCAAACTCTGAGGCAAGGCAGAAGGTTGCTTTGATTGTGAAAATTCAGAAAGATCCTTCTGGAGCCTCAGAATTTAATATTATAACTTTTTAATGCTGAGGCAACATAGAGTTCTCTGACTGCTGCTCTTAGGAATTTTGGTCTAGGATCCATGTACATACTTCAGAATTATTTAGGACCCAAAGGGCTTTTGCTAAGGTGGATTATATCAATTCATATTTACCACGATAGAAGTTAAAACAGAGAAATTTTAAAATGTTTATGTATTGTCCAAAGTAACAAAATAAACCTATTGTGGATTAGCATAAGCAACATATTTCTATGGAAAACAACTGAATTTTCCAAAGCAAAAAAAAAAAAAAATCAGTGAGTAGAGTGGCATTGTTTATGTTTTTGCAAATCACTTTAATGTGTGGCTTCATAGAAGACAGGTGGAGTAACATCTGCTTCTGTTACAAAATTTGTAAGAAAATGAGAAGGCAAAAGACAAATAACATTTTAGTGTGATTAAGAAAATAGTTTTGACTGTGTGGAGCTTCTGAAAGGATCTCAGGGGCTCCCAAGGCCCCCAGACCATACTTTGATGGCCACCAATCCAAACCAAGTCCTTTAGGCATCCACAACCTCAGGGTTTGCAGTCCTCTGTTTATCAGCAGTAATGATCTCAACAGTTGGGAATATTTACTTCCTTCCATTGATGTATAGAAGAAAGTTGACAAAAATGCTTTTCCATGTCATTCACACACCCTACAGTGATAATGTTCACCCTCAAAATAAATGAGAACATTAAATAGCTAGAAAAATATTTTTGACAAGGTTGAGACAAAAGATTTGATTAGAGCTAACTGCATTATAAATGCTTTCCTCAAATTTAATGCCCTCTAACTGCAAATGGCAATTAAACTTTGACCTGGGAGTGGCAGGCAGCATCTTGTGGCAGGCGACCTGGTGGACTGTAGCGCACCAGGTTCCTCTATCCATGGGATTCTCCAGGCAAGAATACTGCAGTGGGTTGCCATTTCCTTCTCCAGGGGAATCTTCCCGACCCAGGGATCAAACCCAGGTCTCCTGCATTTTGGTCAGACACTTTAACCAGCTCTGAGCCACCAGGGAAGCCCAACTGCAAATGGCAATTAAACTTTGAGCTGGGAGTGGCAGGCAGCATCTCAGGGAAAGGTGCCAATGTTATTAAATTACAGACATGGGATCTGGAGTCTTGAGAAATTCTTTTCATTTAAATATGAGCTTCCCACTTTGGTGTGTTAGGATTAGCAGTACATCTCAACCTGTTGGTAAGCTGTGGTTGCCATGAGCTGTTTTTATTGTTTAGTTGCTAAATTGTGTTGGGCTTTTCTGCAACCCCATGGACTGCAGCCCCCCAACATCCTCCTTCCATGGATTATCCCAGGTAAGAATACTGGAGCAGGTTGCTATTTCCTTCTCCAGAGGAATAGAGACTTTCAGGGCAATCAGGTCTTCCTGACCCAGGGACTGAATCTGCGTCTTCTGCTTTGGCAGGCATCTTCTTTACCACAGAGCCACCAGGGAAGTCAGGTGTTACCATAGCAAGGTACAATAAATATTCCCCTGATTAGAGGGATGGGAAATGTGATTTTGGTAGATGGTGGCTTAAACAACATAAAGGTATGTTTTGGAAATGAAAAACACATCAAAATGTTCAAAATGTCACTGAATCACTTTGCTGTACACCTGTAACCAACATAACATTGTAAATCAACTATACTTCAACCTAAAAAGTAAAAAGAATTTAAAACTCAACCAGAAAGGTTTAAGGATGTCCCATGGCGTCATGAAAGGATGCCTGGGCAAGGGGGAGGTGACAGAGCACAGCTGAACATGGTAAGGAGAACCAAAACAAGTCCTGTTTAGACCCAACCAAAGTGAGGCTCCTCCACGTGTGTGTGTGTGTGTGTGTGTGTGTGTGCGCGTGCGCGCGCACGCGCACACACATGCTCAGTCATTCAGTCGTGTCTGATTCTTTGCGACCCCATGGACTGTAGCCTGCCAGGCTCCTCTGTTGGGATTCTCCAGGCAAGAATACTGGAGTGGACTGCCATTTCCTCCTCCAGGGGGAATACAACCTCCTTAGTGAGATTCCCTGTTTAAAACAGAGCCCAGGATCTGTCATTAAAAACAGAGAAAATATTCAAGACTTGGCAAAAAGATCCTCAAGAAGGTTTTTTTAAAAAAATTTTAGAAAGACTTTGGGAGTTTAAAAAGCATCAATGAATATAGTTTCTTTGGTAGCATACACTTCTGTATTTTTTTAATATCTCTCTTTTCCCTCTAAAATGGTATGTTATATACATGATTAGTTTAAGAATTAAAAGAAGATTAATTTTATCCTGTATCAAATCATAACATTTTTTCTGTGATCATCTGAAGCCAAGATTAGAGTTTCTAGCATAAAGACTCCCTAAAAGCGGTATGCAGGGTTTTCCCTGGTGGTCCAGGGCTCCATCTCTGGTCAGGAATAGATCCCACATACTAAAGAACCCGAATGCCACAACAAGGATCGAAGATCCAGCCTGCCACAGCTAAGACCCAGCGCTGGCAAATAAATAAATAATAAATAAAGTGGTATCCAGCCAAGAATCACTGAAAACAGTTCTTATTCAATAAGTACTGACCATATTCCAGAATTTACAGCGCTAAGAACTTTGCATACACTGTTTTATTAATCCTGACCGCACGCCTAGGAAGTGAACTCTATTAGGTCTATTTTACAGATCCGCAATGATACACTTGTGCTGGCTACTGAGCCTGTTGTTAAATATTCAGGAGTTTTGCAAGCCACAACCCTTGATAACTGGAAATCGCCATAGCGGCAGCAGCAGCAATTGGCAAAAGCTGCAAATCAGAGCTCCTCCCCTAACCCCCTCACCTCCGCGCCTCCCCACCCTTCCCCGCATGACCCTGAGCCAGTTTACCAGCACAGCACCCTGTGAGACACTGAGGCGCAGAGATTTAAGATATTCGCCCAGGTCACGGAGCCAGGAAGTCGTGGAGCCAGACTTGGAGCCCAGGTGCCCCGTGTCCCCCAGCATAAGTGGCCACAAGCTGTGCATCGGGGCTTTCCCGCATTATGCAAAGTGGGCAAGAGCGGCCAATCGCAATTAAAGAGCTCCCGGCCGATCTAGAGCCCCGCGTCTCCGCATTTTTCAGCATTTCTTCTCCAGCACGTTATACCCTGAAGACACTTTCTCCTTTGATCACTCAGGAAGGCCCCTGTGAGGAGCCGCTGACAGGAGCTGGCAGCCTCCAGCTTCAGCTCTTGGGTGGGAGAAGAGAGGTGGGCGTGAACATCTTCTGCGCATTGTTGCCCTTCACATCCGAGCTTTGTTTGCCGAGAAAGAGAGCAGCATCTGCGCTCTGGGTGAGCAGATGAATATACAAGACCCCGTGGTTTTACATCAAAGAAGAGTGAATCTTAAAACCTCTTGTGCACTTGTGTGTGTGATGATGATGTTCAAGGTCCTGCATTTTAAAAACCAGGGAAGGAGGAGGGGGTCATTTCAAGATGTAAACATGCTGAAAGGGCTACAGAAACAATGGGGATTTTTAATAAGTGAAAGAGAAAACAACAATTCTCAATGTCTTACAAAACACTACACCTGGATTTTGGGTTTTCTGTATTAAAATCCTGGGGGAATAATCCATGAGTTATGTGGCCTCCTCACCCATACAAAGTAGTGAAAATGGAGACTTGTAGACTGGGTGGGGAACCAAACCACCTTCCGATCTTGCCTCTTTTATGTGGTTACATCTTGGCTTGGCAACGGATTGATCATGAATTCTAAAAACATGTTACACATCAAGGACTCCAAACCTCCAAATGGAAACTGAGGGATTCTGTCCATAATACAAGAGTTAGTACATATCCAAGAGGACAGAAACATAACCACAATGCCCTCGACAGTATCACCAGACACTCGTCCTCGTATACAGGCGTCTGCAGTCTCTACAGGCATTTATTCCACCTGCAGATGTTCTGCCATCACTGCTTTATCTCACGCTGGCTGAGACTCTTCACATACGGTCACCTGTAATCAGTACGACGAGGCATTACAGAAGAGATGGAAATGTAAAGGGGGGATACTGATTTTAGTAGTGTCAAATTAGAATTATAGAAAATGAGAGATGTCACACGTTAGTTTACGGTCAATACTGGAAAGAAATCTCTCATTTTACAGTAGATTACTGGGAAAGATTAAATTTGTAGATGTTGGTTTGGATACCTAAGATAAGACTTCAGACTAATTTTTAAAGAAACCCACAGCTGGGACTTCCTGGCGGTCCAGTTGCTTAAGACCCGGCACTTCCACTGCACGGAGTGTGAGCTCGAAGCCTGGTTGGGGAACTAAGATCCCACATGCTACATGCCATGGCCAAACTAAATAAAAAATTTAAAATGATCAATAAATAAAATAGAGACTATTTTTTTAAACAAACCAATAGTGGGATCAAGAAAAAGGACAGTCATGTCCCTCAGCAAACTCCATGTACCTGTGCCTTCTATGAACTGGGCACGAAGGGCCGTGAGAGAAGTGGAGAAGGAAGAAGCCGGACACAGACGCGGGACTGAGAAGACCTGGAATCACTGGCCCTCTCGGCCTGACCCAGCAATGCCGGAGCCTGACAACAGGCTCCCTTCTATTAATCAGCCCTTTGTCTGGCGGCCCGCGTGTCAGCTGGGAAGGAAGAGCTCGCAAGGTTTCCACTTAGTTTTATTAAATGTTCTCATCCTGTGGTGATGACCAGAGTCTTGGTGTCCTGCCTGCGATTGTTCTGGTTTTCTGAATAGTCTCAGTGATAAAGCCAGGGAGAAATGTAGTCACAAGAACTGAATCTGCTAGAGATGCTTTCCTCACCCATTCATTGAGATTCTGTTGACTCATTTCCAAGTGTTTCATGGAGTTCCTTATAGGATTTCCCATTATAAATGAGCAGCCGCCTAAGTACTCAGGATAGGGAAAAAAAAAAGAAAAGAAAACACTAAGCCTACAAGAAATTTGCAATTCACAACACAGTCTGATCCTTCATTGATTCCCTTGCATTATGTTAGTGAAGACCCGAAGCAGATATAAGGCTATGTTAGGTGACACCAAGTCAGTCAACAATGAGTGACTAGGTGCACGGTGTCATAGGTCATTTTTCTCTTCTTGAGTTATTAAGTGAAACTAAAAAGCAAATTCTAGGGCAAAGAGTCTGCTCAGTGCAGGAATGCAAGTTTCATATAGCTATGAAGTGGTAAGAAACAAATGATGCAGAGCTCTAAACAAGCTCTAAAACTTGCCGTCAAGCCTCATTTTCTCCCTGCCTCTCTGGGCACCTGACTTTTGTCCCTCTTCTGCCTGCACTAATAATTTGTCCCTTCTCCACGGTTGTCCCACAATGTTTCTTTCCTGCAAGGATACATCATCCATACCCCATCCACTTTCTCTGGGAGTACATCAGGATTGCTTTCTTGTTCTTCCCTTCCCATTCTATGTGAGCTCCACAATATCAGAACAAATCAACTTCACCTTTACTAGCATCACTTAAGGTGTCTGAAAACTGATAGAATCAGATGTCTTATTTTAACATGAAATACGTTATAACTTAACTAACTTATAATTCTCCCACTGATCCTTCAAAGTAACCAAGCTGAGGATGAGCCTATACTATACATCAGCTAGTCCATAAGCTACCACGTCAGGTGGCAACGGTAGGCAATGGGGGTGAAAATTTAAGGTGCACATACTTTTTGCACAAATAGGAACATTTAAAAATACTATCTTCAAGAGAACAACGTGTCTAAACCATCCTCAAGGCAGCGGCAGTGTCTATTCAAGGCAGATATCAAGGAAGGCATAAGAGAAAGAGAAAAGTATATGTAGTTGGTCGCTAAGTGTTGTCATCCCACCTGGACTGTCAGTTTCCTGAAGCATGAAGCACACCTGTCTTGTTTGCTTGGATCCCAGTACTTCCTGACGCCTTGCACACAGTAGGAGCTGCTATTGCTAGTTTTCCACTGGACTGAACTAAATCATCCTGAAAGACAATACAATTACAGCAAGCATGTGGATTCAGAGTCAAAAATTTCCACATCTGAATGCTGCTGTCAATTCTTAGTTATATATACCTTCAAGCAAATCTCTCACAACTTTAGTTTTACCTACTAAAAATGAAAATGGTAACATGGAATTAATAATCTGTGAAGAACATGGAGGAAGCTTGTGAAAGTATTTAACATATAAGAAATGATCAAAAAGGATTGCTTAAATTTATAATTAGTGTTCATTAAATTATATAAATCCAGCATTATACATATTTGAATCTCTCCTGTAATGTTTCTGAAAAACCTCTTGGTTCAGCAAACTATTCTTCAACTGCACATAGAAGAGAGGCATTTCAAATGCTGTCATGCTTACTGTTCTTATTCCATGCATGTGTCAGCCAAAAGTTTGTTTATTAAGTCCTATGTTTTATGTTAATAGCTACATATTTACGTAGGAATCTATTTTACTTATTTTTCCTACCTCTCAGGTATGGCAAGGTAGACCAGTTTCTAGATGCTAGAACTGCTTTCCTCGCCTCTATTATGATACATTGGAACCAAAATGGAAAACTCTTTGTTGCAGAATAATCCTGAGCACTTAGGAACTTTGCCTCAGCCCCGCAGGCAAGGATTTCGTTATTGAAATGTCAAAGGGCCCTTGTTACATGGAAATCTCACTTACAAGTTCTGGATGCAGAGGACAGAATTCAGTTCTGTGTACTTAAAGGAACAGGGTACTCAGTCCCCAAACTCAGCCTGGATAATAGAGCTGTTCAGCTGCCTCAGTCTTCCCTGTGGGCAATTCCTTATCCTGCTCAGAGTGTATTTCCATACCCATCTCCAGGCTTAGAATGCTAGGAAACAGCAAATATTCAGAGTGGTTACCTTGTGTCACGATGTTCTACGTGTGCAAGCTCATCAGTCAGTCGTGTCAGACTCTTTGGCGACCCCATGGACTGCAGCCTGCCAGACTCCTCTGTCCATGGGATTTTCCAGGCAAGAATACTGGAGTGGGTTGCCATTTCCTTCTCCAGGAGATCTTCCTGACCCAAGGATCGAATCCCAGTTTCCTGCATTGGCAGGAGAATTTTTTACCACTGAGCCACCAGGGAAGTCAGGCTGTCTACAAAACATTATTATTATTTCTTTTTAATTTGGCGATGCTGGGTGTTCAATGCTGTGTACAGACCTTCTCTCCTTGCAGAGAGCAGGAGCTCCTCTCTTAATTGTGGTGCATGGACTTCTCATTACGGTGGTTTCTCTTGTTGCAGTGTACAAGTTCTAGGGCGTGGGGGCTTCAGAAGTTGCTACACGTGGGCTCAGCAGCTGTGGCTCACAGGCGCCAGAGTGCAGGCTCAGTAGGCGTAGTGCGTGCTTAATTGCCCCATGGTATGTGGGATCTTCCCAGACTGGGGACTGAACTAGTGTCTTCTGCATTGCAAGGCAGATTCTTAACCACTGGACCACCAGGGAAGCCCTGTTCTACATAACAGTATTGAGATCAGCCCAATAAGCCTCAGAACAGCCCTATGAATATACCCACTTTATGGATGAAGAAATGAATGCACAGAGTGGGTAAGTGATTTACCCAGGGTCACACAACGAGTGCAGAAGTCAAGATCTGAACCAAGTAGTCTGCCTCTGAAGTCCATGCTCTAATTCTACTAAACTACCTCTCCAAGGTTGTGAATGATAAGTTCGTCAGAGATCTGAAATTCTAGAAACATAGAGTTCTACCAAAAGAAGGCATTTTTTTTATCACAATCTTTCAGTGAAGCACTCTTTGCTGCTAAGAACTGTCCACAAAATGAGAGAAAAACTTAATTTTTAAATAGTATATATATATAAACAGTCAATACCAAAAATTCACAACCCTATATAAATCTTTTAAGTTTCTCAGTATACATTCTAAAGGAATAATGGATTATACATCAAAACTATTTTTCATATGCCTCTATCAAAGCTCACATCTAAAATTCAAGCTTTTTTGGATGATTGGTGGAATCTATTTTGAAGATTCTAATACATAGAAAGCACCGCTACAATGCTTTACACCTTGATGCTCTACTTTTTTTTTTTTTCCCTTTATTTCTTGTGGCTGTCTCCAAAGCAGAGTCCCAGGATAATATAGTTCAAGAATCACTAACCTCTGAAAATTGAATGTGACCAAGATATTTCTATAAGGGGTGTAGAATAGCCAAAAAAAAAAAAGAAGTTAGAGTCAAGAAATACTAAAATATTCACATGGGCAATTGGGGTCATTCTTTCTCTTGAAATATTTGTTTGACCTAAAAATATGCCTGGAAAAGGTGGAAGAAAAAGGATGACACACTGGATGCAGAGGCAGAATCACAAATCATTCAGGGTACCTGAGTCCTGAGGAGAGGTGCTCATCAAGCATGTATCTGAAGGAAAACCTCCCCACCAGGACCAAGAAGGAAATCATTACCACAGGCTTAGAATATTGCCCCATGGACAAAACTGGGAAAAATGTATGTCCCCATTCATCTCCTTCCCTTTTTCAGCTTTCATTTGGATGTTAAGAGTTATGACAAATGCCTGACTTGGAAGTTAGATATTTGCTTAAAATACTGAAAATATGTCCATTAAGGATGGGGTTTCCTTGCCTCCTTAATATCTGCTGAAATGCCAACCCATCAACAGGGGCCTCAGTGACAAGTGGCAAGTCCCAACACTTTCCAGTGAGGAATTAAAAGCTTCACTTGTAGGCACTTTAAAATGGCCTCTGCAATGCCTCCAAACACCCAGCGGCTGGGTTGGGCAGTAGCCCAGATGGCCGAGTTGGGCAATAGCCCGTTCATGAGGCCTGGATGCACTTGCACAAAGGAACAGTCATGCTTTCAACCTCGAGTTTTATCAATGAACTGACTAGATTCCAGGCCCTGTCCCCCCGTTGCCTAGTAAAGAAGCACTCATTGAAGGTTTAATCACAGTTTCCCATCCACAAAGGAGGGACCAGCATCCTTCACTGAGCAAGGCAGCCCAACAGCACATCAAAAGACAGCACCATCGCTCTGCACTGCCCTGTATCTGTTCTCTCTGGCTGGGCAAGGTAAAAGGACCCAGCCTTGCTCTGGAAAAGCCCACAGTACCCCAACTCTCTCCGTCCAGAGGCGCAGTGCACTCACACCAGTCACCAACTAGAGATAGAGCCTGAGGCAGCTGCATTCCGTCTGCCAGGAACACACCTTGCTTGTGAACTGGAGAACAGGCATCCGTGAACAACCCAGAGGTGCCCAACACAGACGCAGAAAGGACACGTGAGAGCGGGCCCAGAAGCAGAGTCTGCATCCAGCTCTGCCTGGAGGCTCCTGACATTCCTGAAAAGCAGATTGTGCAGACCTCCCAAATGGCACGACACCACTCTCCCCACCAGCCAGAGCTCAGCCAGCTGGTTTAAGCCCACACAGTTGCATTGGCAGCTGAAATTCCAGGGTTATAAAATGCTTTTTGGTCCTTAATTCTATGCTACTGTTTCTGCTTTTTATTACCTTAGACCATCCTCAAGCAGGGTACTTGAGTTCAGGTATGGAACTTTGAGTTGAGCAAGGTATCAGAGGCAGTAACTGAGTCAACACAGGCATGAATGAGACAAAGTGGGTAAATGTGAACCAGAATTCCACACAGTCCCTACCATTCTCAAATCCTCTCTAGTTGCTGATTACTCTAAGTGCCTTTCTTTACCTGGGTCTCTGGTGAAGTGGTGAGGTGGGAAAAATTCTTGGACCATTTTGGGGGCGTGGAAGTCTTGTCCATAATTGTCAACTATGGAGCATCAAGACCAATGCAAGTTTGATGCATGAAGCAGGGCACCCAAAGCCGGTGCTCTGGGGCAACCCAGAGGGATAGAGTAGTGGGGGAGGTGGGATGGGGGTTCAGGATGGGGGGACACATGTATACCTGTGGCTGATTCACATTGATGTAGAGTAAAAACCATCACAATGTTGTAATTATTCTCAAATTAAAATAATTAAAAAATGAAAAATAAAAACCTGTCAAAAAAAAAGAGACTCCCCTCATGATCCAAAGAAGCAATAAAGAACTTGAAACCAAGGATAATACAATCCCACACTTGCGAAACTTCACAGAGCTCTACATTGTGCAAAGCTTCCCCCACCATGCTGGCTGCTCCGTGTGCGGTCACCAGAGGCTGGGATGGTCCTGACTCCAAAATGCAGTCCATTCCATTCTCAGGCTACTTGTCATACTATGCTTTGAACAATAGGTTCTAAGTATCACTTTGGAAATAATGTGTCTAGTTTGGGTAGGGAATAAATATTACAAAATGCAATTCAAGTACTAATTTTGCTTGCAGTTCCTAAAAGGTGCTTCTTCTGGGAACAGCAATTTAAAAATCACTTAAAAATCAGGAGGTATGAATCCTGAGATACAAAATAGCACAAGAATTCTATAATAGATTAAGTGGCATAAATGTCATGTTCAGATGTTAGTCAACCCAATGCTAAAAAATGTACTAGCTATAAGAAAGAATCTTCTCATAATAAATTTTTTAAATGAAGTATTAGCCCCTAGGTGTTTGTAATAGTCTTGGACTGGATTGTGAAGCTTAATTTAATATTAAGGTTAATGGACAGTCCAAAATAAATTATAGATGAGTTAATATTTTTCAAAGAAGTACAATACGTTTAACATTCCAAATTTTATACTGAGTTGGATATTAATAGTCACTGAGTTAGAAAACCTTGGGTTCATCACTGTGTTTCGTGCACATTTAACTATTTGCATGGATGAGAAAACAGGCGCAGAGAGACCGTCTGTGGTAAGGAGCCCTAGACCTTACGAATGTTAAGTCTGGATCAGGAGCCATCAGGTGAGCGTATGGACCTATACATTCCTTTATATTCAGATGTTGGGCTGAGTAGAGCACACATCCAGTCAAAAGAATGATTTCTACCTGCCATCTTCACCACCCTCCTCCTGTCTCCATCTGAATTTCTTCACTTGTAGTCTTTTAATTCTGCAGATTTAGCTTGAGCAACATAATCTCTGTGGTTGCTGTTTAGTCACTAAGTCGTGTCCAGTTCTTTTGAGACCCCACGAACTGTAGCCAACCAGGCTGCTCTGTCCATGGGATTTCCCAGGCAAGAATACTGGAGTGGGTTGCCATTTCCTTCTCCAGGGGATCTTCCCAACCCAGGGATCGAACCTGGTCTTCTGCACTGCAGCTGATTCTTTAGCATCTGAGCAACCAGGAAAGCCCATTAGGCCCTGGCTGATCCTTAAATTGAAAATAGCAACAACATATATTTGATGAAGCTTTCTTGATGTCTCTATAAAAAGGATTTTCTTAGAGTTTGGTAAATGGGTTTGTGTAAAGGAATTTCAGAAGTACTCTATGTTGCTGTCTACTTAGAGATCTATGTATTTCTCAAAATGAACTATGCAAGAATTATACAAAATGGATTTTATATATGTACATGTATATAAATAAATAGGCATGTATATCTATAAATACATCCATATATAGAAAGATAAATTCAATAAAATTAAAGCACAGTTCTTAACAGTAATAAAATACCTAATGGTAAGGCTATCATGTGACAACTACATAAGAACATTTGCACAAAAAAATGTAAAAGTGAAAACATCTCCATTTGACTTTGAATTTTAGAATGGAAAGGATTTTTAGTTACCATTTATCCCATCCTCTGCCTTTTGTAGCCCAAATTGATGAGCAGAAGAGATACCAGTGAAAGTTATAAAATAGCACTTCTGCTAATAGTAAAAAAGCAGAATAACAATAAAAATGCAAAAATAATAATTACTCTCTACAATAGTTTAGCATAATTTTACCCCCAAACAAATAAATACGCTCTACAAGTAGCTTTATCAACTGCATCCAACAGAGCCTTGTACATGCAGACCTTTGTACATGTACCTTGTACATGTACATGTACATGTGAGGTAAGATTGAGCCTCTATCCTGCCCACTTATCTCCACCTCAACCAGACCAGCTACAATTGTGTCTGGTTTATCTATGAAGGTTCTGAGTAAGATTTTACTTGAAATTATTTTTTTCTTAAAAACTAGAAACTAGATGATCTTAATGAGTCCTGTAAACCAAATCTTCAAAATAATCTTCAGAAGTTTCCCCCAAATTAACTTCCTCTTCAGTTTTCTTAGGCTAATGATAATAACCACAGGACCATTATTGACAAGCAAAATAGGATTTTCTCTTTCTCCAAGGATGATTAAACCAAAGACCAAATCAATTGTCTCCTGGTAAAGTTTTTGATTTGTCTTTTGGGGTGTTTCTTTCTCTCCTTGGTAATTAAGAAGAACCAGCCTGTAGCTTGATGAACACCACAGGGAAAAGAAATATTGAGGGGGGCTACAGAGACTTTCTCCAGGGAACTGCATCAAAGGCAGAGCAATGGATTTATAGACATTGGCCAAGAGGAACAAAGGAGATTAATCAACCCAAGTTAATGTCAAGTGATTAGAAAAAAGGGGAAAAAAAATCTGCTTAAATATTTTATTCCATAGGCCTGTACTTCACTAGCACTTCTGGAAAGAAGTGACTCCATCCTTCAGTGTTTCCAAAGTGTATCCAAAGTCACTCAAGTTGTGTCCAACTCTTTGCAACCCCATGGACTGTAACTGGCCAGGCTCCTCTGTCCATAGAGTTCTCCAGGCAAGAATACCGGAATGGCTTGCCATTTCCTTTTCCAGAAGATCTTCCCAACCCAGGGATCGAACCAGGGTCTCCTGCATTGCAGGCAGATTCTTTGTTGCCTGAGCCACCCCTTCAGTGCTCAGGAAGGAAGAAAAACAAGCTGCAGAAAGGACATGTAGAGATACCAGCAGCAGCAGTCCAATTGTCCAGTTCTCCAAAAGAAGAGATGATGGAGCATTCCAATTAAAAACCAACCTAAAGCATTAACCTTCTTACAATATTCCACCATCTCCCACTGGAGAGAACGCAGACACACACCGTCGCTCTGCATTTACACCACCCCACCGGCTGCAACACACTACACACACACACACACACACACAGGAGTGCCAGCAAAGGACTCAATCCGTCCATCGGAATGCAGATCACATCACAGAAGCTATTGTTCTGTCAAAAAAGAGAGAGAGAGAGATTCATTCATTAAAGCTGCAGCAGATGGCTGCTCGGCAGAAGGGCACAGCACGAGGCGGGCCACCGGCTGGCAGCCACGCCACAGCCCAGGCAATGTTCACTCCCAGCTGCAGTTTAAGGTTCCTTTCAGAAGCTCTGCATTCCACCGGCAGACATTTTGCAGGGAATCCTTTGGATTTAATGGACAACTGTAGACACAGTCCATTGGCAATCAGGACGGAATCCATCTGTCTCCCTTGGTCTCGTCTTCCACCCGCCTTCTCCCACCGCTGTCATTCTTTGGGCAAGGACAGGCTGCTAGCAAAAAGAGCATTAGTGTGGGGTCCTTGAACATTGGCCTCGGTTTGAACACAGGTCTTTTCCCAGTCTCTTATCTCTAGCATATTCCTTGACCTACCCAAAGAAAGATGCAAGTCTGTTTATTCTTTCATAGAAACCAGAAATTTGGAAGAAAGAAAAATTAAATCATGCCTCCAACTTGCAGAAGTGTTTTCTTACTCTTACCTTTTGTGATTTTTATGTTTTCTTTGTTATTTGATATCTTATATGTACTTATAATTTTTGCCAGATCATTCAATTCTACTTAGTTTGCTCATTTTTTCTTTATAAAATAAAAGCACATTGTTAAATATCTAGCGAATGAGTTTTTTTTTCCCATCTTTAAGGCATGTCCATATTGTTATCAAGACAAAACTAAGACTTTTAATCTCCCCAGCAGAAAACTCTTTACTCTTTCTATTGTGACTTTCTTTTTTTTGTTGTTTTCCTGAGACAGAGCAGATTAATTAAGCCCTTTGTTCTGGACACTGAGTTTCATTCCTAAATCTTAGGCTTTTCCAGCTTTGCTCCAAAGCTCCCTCAGTTCATTCTGGACAGATTCTGAGCTCTGCACAAATCCTAAAAAAAAAAATCTTCTTTTTCATAGATCACATTCATGCGATTGAAATAAATTCCTTATGAAGAGAAATGTTCCCGTTCAGGTCTAAGAATAGAACATCCAGACATAAGCGAGTAAGAAAGCAGTTCATTCAGATGTGCATGTCTCTGAGTTTTATTTTAGTTTAGACATATTTAAGAATGAATTCTTTGACTATATGTTAAAGAATTTGAAAAAAAATCCTTTCCACTTCTTAGAAATATCTGAGACTATTTAAAAGTCCCTTATTTATCAACATTAATGTTGTTTCAACATCTGCTTCCTTCTGTGCCTTAATTGCAATTTAGGGAATTATAATTCTAACACGGCACATTTTCAAGTCAAAGGCTCTGAGCATGTTTATTGCTAATGTTTAAAGCTCATTTAAACTTTAAAAATTTTATCAGATGACTTCCCTATATCCACCTTCTTAGTCTTATGGAAATCCTCTATTCTACTTGAATTTATAGCTATATGAGCCAGGAATGTTTGAAATAAGTCAATGACCAGAGTCCTACACATTGGTCCTTGAGTCACTCTACTGGAGAATGAGTCCCTTTGAAAGCAGAGACCTTTGTATGCCAAGGAGCTTACATGGCATCTGGCACAGAGTAGTCAATAAACACTGCTCAATAAATGTTTCTTGAACAAAACTAGAAAAACCAATTGTCCTTAATGTAAAGAACTGGAACAGTAGCAGAACACTGTAACCAAGAATTCTGCCTCCAGAGTCAAGCCTCTTGAGTTGGCAGTGCATGCTCCGGGATATTAATGACCCTCACCAAACACCCAAAGTCTAGAAGTCAGGAGGGTCCAGATGAAATGTCAGTTCAGCCATGCCCCTTGGAGACATGTGGCCCCCCAGTTATCATATTATAGGCTAAGATCAAACTCCTTGCTAGGGAAGAATGTGACAGAGCTGGAGGAACCTCTCTACTACCTTATTAAAGAAGATGAATAATCCCTGGGCAGAAATAACACTCAGAAGAAAAAGAAGAACATGAGCAACATAGGATGAAGACCCAGTTGAAGGGCTGCAAATGGGAGACAGTAATATTGAAGAAAAAGCTACGCCGAGAGTTATTCCAAAAATGTGAGGCTCTGCCCAAGGAGGAAAAGGCTAGACCTGAAAATGAAGAAGCATTTCATTCCACAGAACAGTAAAGAAGATACATTACCAAGTGCAAGGACCCCAATTATCTCCCAGAGAGAGATGTATGTTACTAAATGTGAACCGTGTAAATCTATGTCTAATGAGGAGGTGTACCACATCCCAAGCCACCTACGCTACTGTTCACAACTCATTCAGTAGAAACCTACAGCACAGGAAACCAAGAGCCCCAGCGACACAAGTAGACAGATACTATTTTCAAACCTTGTCCAACCTGAAGGTGATCATTACAGGAGGGAAATCCGCACATGTGTGAACAGTAGGTTCCACAGATAGTGTTGAAGGATGGAATTTTTTCTGAGCCATGGTTTACAATGCCAGGATCAAGGGCTCCTCACAGGGGTCAGATGGCATATCACATTAACCAAACCTTAGTCAGGAGGCTTGGCGAAGGAAATGGCAACCCACTCCAGTATTCTTGCCTGGAGAATTCCATGGACGAGCCTGCTGGAATACAGTCCATGGGGTCGCAAAGAGTCGAACACGACTAACATTTTTGCCAACCTGATAAAGGGGCTTTAAATTCCAATTTGGGGAAAGAGGTAAAAAAATCATCAGAAAAAAAATGAAAGCCTTTGTCAAATCTGATAATGATGGAGGGTAGTAGGCGTATTGTGAAGAAGCAGTGATAAGTCATAAAGAAGGAGGTCCCTAATAATTCCAAGAAGAAAATAATGAGGAAAAGTGTTAGGACGAACCAACTTACACTTTCAGCATCAGACACACATACTATAAATCTACTTTGGCTTTGAGAAATCACTCAATCTCTCTATGCCTTAGGACACACATCAGCAAAAAATGGATTTAATGGATTTACTGTATCACCCCAGAGGGTTGTTGTGAGAATTCAGTGAGTAAATACATATAAGGCATTAACAACAGTGCTGAGCACAGGCCTCAAAGATGGCTTTCATAACCCCACTCCTGTTAACCATTTTGACTTTTCCTCCACATGCCTTCTAAACTGTACAAACTCTGCACTCCAGGCTTCAAGTTATCTTGCCCAGACATATACTACTTTCTTGCTTAGAATATCCTTTGCCCTCTTGTTCCCTGGAAAACTCATTGATCTTTCAAGACAAAGCTTGAGTATTACCTCTTCTGAGAAGTACTCTTCAATTTTTGCCAGGAAGTTGGTTGCCCTCTCCCCAAAATTTCTTTAACAAATCTCCCCTCAACACTCATGTCCACTACAGCACACATCAGACTACATTATAACTGCTCATGCACACTAGAATGGGAACTCTCAGGAAAGGGAGTTAGCTTGTTTGGTACTTGTAAACACAATGAAGTGCAAAGCTGGATACATAATAGTAAAGATGCTCAGCTGTGTCCAACTCTTTGCGACCCCATGGACTATACAGTCCATGGAATTCTCCAGGCCAGAATACTGGAGTGGGTGGCCTTTCCCTTCTCCAGGGATCTTCCCAACCCAGGAATCAAATCCAAGCCTCCCCCATTGTGGGCGGATTCTTTACCAACTGAGCCACAAGGGAAGCCCAAGAATACTGGAGTGGGTAGCCTATCCCTTCTCCAGCAGATCTTCCCGACCCAGGAATTGAACCAGGGTCTCCTGCATTGCAGGTGGATTCTTTACCAACTGAGCTATCAGGGAAGCCCAATAGGTTCTGAAAAAATGTTTGTTAAATAAATAAATGAAAGCTATGAAGACAAGTCTAGACCCCCCCACCAGAAACAAAGATGTTCTTATCCTCAAACATCAGAATAAAAGTATATAGCTGAGAATCAAATTAGAGAGAAAAGTTAAACTCCCAATATATGAAAAAAATTTAGAGAGCAATGGACCCAATTCCAAGTAATAGAGTAGGTGCTGTCTACCTAGTATCCAGGATGTGCATGCATGGAAGTCGCTTCAGTCATGTCTGACTCTTTGTGACCCTATACACTGTAGCCCACCACGCTCCTCTGTCCCTGGGATTCTCAAGGCAAGAATACTGGAGTGGGTTGCCACTTTCTACTTCAGGGGATCTTCCTGACCCAGGGATCAAACCAGGGCTCCTTATGTCTCCTGCATTGTCAGGCAGGTTCTTTATCACTTAGCATCACCTAGGAAGCCCAGTATCCAGGATATCAGAGCCTAAATTTTCTTTCAATACCAAGTCAAATCCAAAGCAATTAGAATTGGTATACTTTCAAGAGCAAAGGCTGTGGAGTGGGGGATAAGTGTAATTGCTTCTTCATCCTCGACCACCACACAGACTTAGCTCTGCCACTTTATCCACTTAGGATTTGTCTTAGTTAAGCCCTGGCTTCCCCAGTAGTTCAGTGGTGAAGAATTTGCCTTTAAAGCAGGAGGAAACGCAAGAGATGCATGTTCGATCCCTGGGTTGGGAAGATCCCCTAGAGTAGAAAATGGCAACCCACTCCAGTATTCTTGCCTGGGAAATTATGAACAGAGAAACCTGGCAGGATACAGTCCATGGGGCCTCAAAGAGCACGGAGTTTGGACTCGACTGAGCACACACACAAAAAGTCGTGTCCTTTATGAGCAAATCTTCCTGGTTTTCCCCTACACCACTGGCCACTTTTCCAGTTTCCTTTACTGCCACTTGCTTCATAACTAGAAGAAATACTGAAACAAATTAATCTCCTAATATAAAATATGTTTACTTATACCTCATGGATAACTGCTTCTTAGTCTCCTTTGCTGGTTCCTCTCTCCTCTTAGCTCATCATGTAGGAGTGACCCTGGGTTCTGTCCACAGTCCTTTTCTCTCCTTCATCTATATCATTTCCTTGGAGATTCCACCTAGTACCATGATTTTAAAGATCAACTATGTGATCACTCCCAAACAAGTGTGCCCAGCCAGTCTTTTCCTCTGCTCCAGACTCCTAGACTCAAAGGCCTCATCAACAACCAATACGAATCTTAACACACCTTCCTAACACAACACAAAGCTGCCGGCCTTGCCCTCACCCCTGCTCACTCACTACCTCCTCCCTATCACCGGTGACTGCAATTCTATCTGTCCAGCTTCTCAGGCCAAAAGACCTAATGTCGTCTTTACCTCCTTTCCTTCTTCCACACCTCACACCCAGTCAGCCCAGAAATGCTGATGGCTCTCCCTTCAAAATACAACCAGAATTTTACCACCTCTTGTCATCTACACAGCTGCCATCAACTAGCACCTGGATTACTGCCGTCACCTCCTAAATGATCTCTCTGATTCTATTCTTGCCCACCTGGGGCTGTCTCTTCTCAATGCAGCAGCCAGAATGATCTTTCACAAGACAGCTCTTATAGATCAGAGCCCATCTTACCTTCGCTAAAAATCTCTCATTTCACTCAGAGAAAAGCCAAAGTCTTTACAATGGTCTGCAGCACGCTTCTCCAAGGATCAGTTCTGTTTTCATCTCTAGAACTTCTTCTCCCACTTTCCTCCCAATCCTCTCCAGCCTCCTTGGTCTCCTGCTATTTCTTGAACATCACAGGCACATATAACATTAGCATGTGCACTGATTGTTCCCTCTATCTGGGAAACTCTTCCCTAAACAAACAAGAGCTTCTTCCCTCATATCCTTCAGGTCTTTACTCAAAAGTCAGCTTCTCAGTCAGGCTTTCCCTGACCACCTTATTTCAATTTCATCATCATTGCCATACTTCACATCAGCCCTGCACTTCAGGTTTTACTTTATAGCCATTAACTTTATCCCACATATATACTTTACATATTTATCTTATTTTTGTATGACTTCCTCCAGAGGGATGTAAACTCCATGATATGAGAGCTTTCTGTCTACTTTGTTCACTGCCTATTCCCCTAAAACCTAAAACTGTGCTTGTCACAGAGTAGGAACTCAGATAAACAGCTGTTAAATGGATGAATGAACCAGGTCATTAAACAGCTTTCCTGCATTCCAGACTGGATTTTGACAATAAAAACAAAGGATACTATTCTATCATTGCTTAAGAAGTCTTCCACAGTTGAAATTCAGTATCAGGTAATCTAAATAATCTTGGTGTCCAAAAAGGGTCAATAATTTTTAAGGATACTTGTCCCTGCTTCTCTGGTAATGTCACAAAGCACAACATTTCCATTTGGCCACTAATGGTTTTCCTCTAGGTCAAATAATTTAGAAGAATTTACACAGAAGTTATCAAAGACCATTTTATATACACCTTGTACATGCGTGCTAAACTTCAGTCATGTCCGACTCTTTGCAACCCTATGGACTATAGCCCACCAGGTTCCTCTGTCCATGGGATTCTCCAGGCAAGAACACTGGGGTGGGTTGCCATGCCCTTCTCCAGGAGATCTTTCCAACCCAGGGATCAAGCCAGCATCTCTTATGTCTCCTACACTGGCAGGCGGGTTCTTTACCACTAGTGCCACCTGGGAAGCTCATAAGCACCTTAAAGAGGGATATATTATATGCTCTTTCATACTTATCACAGAAAATTCAGTTTAAAATGGGATGGTCATAGTGATCTGAAGAAGACTGCACTGAATGTCACGTGACCTGAGTTCTCATCCAAGCTCCACCCCTTCAGCAGTTTGTAAGGAGAGGCATCAATCTCTTAACACCTCTGCTCACTCAGATTTCAACTGAGAAACACAGTATCAGCCTTTCTTTCATCTTACAGTGGTTGTGAGTTATCTGAATGGCATTTTGTAGACTGCTTTCACAGCATCATTTGATTTGTGGTTATGTCATTGTTATTAAAAGACTAATTATAAAATCTACATTTTTGGACTAAGTGCAAACCCATCTATACTCTCCTTTTCTCTTATTCAAATCTCAAACCTTTTCCAAAAAGTCTCAAAATGAGTCAGGACTTGGAAGTTAGGTGTGAGGAGAATGGAGGGAAATGGGTGTTACCAGGGAAACCATCCAGTTCATTTTCTTTCATTCTTGAACCAAAGTCAGAATAATGGAGCACAAGGAAAGAGTCAGAGTTCAGGTTCTTCAATTCTAAACTAACAACACTAACTGCAATTTCTTTCAAAAGTGTTTGCAACTCATGGAAAATGCTCATCATTTTTTTTACACTGGAGTATACCTGCTTTACAGTGTTGTGTTAGTTTCTGCAGTACGGCCACGTGAATCTGCTGTTTGTATGCATATATCCCCTCTCTCGAGCCTCCCTCCCCCTCCCGCATCCCGCCGCTCTCGGGCATCGCAGAGCACCGAGCTCAGCCCCCGCGTGACGCAGCAGCTTCCCGCTAGCCACCTGTTTCACGCACGATAGTGCAGGCATGCCAGCGCTGCTCTCTCAGTTCATCCCACTCTCCTCTTGCCTTCCCTGTGTCCACAACTCCATTCTCAACATCTGTGTCTCCGTTCCCGCCCTGCAAACACATTAATCAACACCATTTTTCTAGACTCCATATATTCGCATTAATACAGGACACTTGATTTCTTTCTGCCTCACATCACTCTGTACAACAGACTCTAGGTTCATCCACATCACAACAAATGACCCAATCCCACTCCTTTTTATGGCTGAGTAATATTCCTTTATATCTGAACCACATTTTAACAACAATCATTTTCTCTCAGGACTGTGGTCTCTCTCCTTGTGATGTTTCAGCTCTTCTGAGAACCATCTCTAAAAGTTCATTTCTGAGGGACCATGACATTGAGCAACTCATCAGTCAGTCAGTCAGTTCAGTCGCTCAGCCGTGTCCGACTCTTTGCGACCCCATGAACCGCAGCACTGCCAGCCCTCCCTGTCCATCACCAACTCCCGGAGTCCACCCAAACCCATGTCCATTGAGTCTCCTACTTTTTCCAAAATTAAAAACACCTCTACATTGTGAAAGGAAATGCTTGTTACTATCCAGAAGAGAAATATTTCCCGTGAAGATACAGTAACCCGAATAAGCGTGGCATGGATGGTGACAAGATGGGGAAAGTCTTAAACCTGCAGCACTGGGAGCAAGTCTTTATTCATAGGTTTAAAAACTAGAGAACAGGGGAAAAGGATGCTGCTTCTAACTGTTAAGAAGTGATCATCAAAAATGCTTGCAACACTCTCTAAAGTGATCATGAGCAGTTAGCTTTTATTTTTCAGAAAAGCTGTGAAGAATATATTATCTATATATAAACATATATCATATGAGTTACTCTCCCTAAAGAATGGTCTCCTCAAATGTAAAATGGGGCAATAAATACTGCCTACCTTGTGGGATTTTATGAAGATAACTGAAATAATGTCTGTAGCAAGTACTAAAGGAGAAGGCAATGGCAACCCACTTCAGTACTCTTGCCTGGAAAATCCCATGGGTGGAGGAGCCTGGTAGGCTGCAGTCCATGGGGTCTCTAAGAGTCGGACATGACTGAGCGACTTCACTTTCGTTTTTCACTTTCATACATTGGAGAAAGAAATGGCAACCCACTCCAATGTTCTTGCCTGGAGAATCCCAGGGACGGGGGAGACTGGTGGGCTTCCGTCTATGGGGTTGCACAGAGTCGGACACGACTGAAGCGACTTAGCAGCAAGTACTAAATAAATAGTAGTAGATTCGTGACTGTATGTGAAAAAAAAAATTAAAACAAGGAGAAATACACCCTTTATTGTAGTAAATCTTTCCAAACAGGGCCAACCCCATCTATACGTGCCTTAAGGAAAGGCAGTAACATACCCTGACTGAGACTGGGCAAGTGCCAGATGACCCGTGGATGGGAACCACTCTGGCCCCCGGAGCCCTGGCAGCTTGCCCACACTCTCTGCCAAGAGAGATTTCTCTGCGCTGCCTTCCAACCTGCTGCAAATCTGCTGTACCTCATCAAAGACAGTTCCAGCTACATTTATGCAAGAATCCAGACCATTTAGAAATATAGTAAAAACACTCAGATTAGACAGTGTAATTGAGATTAAGAGTAGGAAGAGCTTCAGACAGAAATAAGAATCACATCTCGAAAATCGCTTACAAATTACTCTTTAAAACTGGAATCCTGTAAAGTTTAGTTAAATTTGCCTTGTTTGTATGCAGGCATTCTCTCTCCAGAACAGATGCACCCATAAAATGACAGTAAAATAAGTTGAAACAAATCAACAAATACTTATCATGTGCTTACGTTTAGAATATATTCTTACCGCGTGTGTGTCTCAGTGCTAGAAGAGGTGGATCCCAAAAGTTGAAAACTTTTTAAAGAAAATAAAACAAAAATAACAACCAGTTTGTCAGGATGTTAAATTTTACTGTGTTTTTTTCTTCATTACATTTTGAACTTTCCAGCTATTCACAGCATTTTCCAATTATAGCATAGCTCTGAATTTCTGAGCCCAACAACAGAATTTATGTTACATTTGACAATGAAGTTGGATATCTGCTCTCATAACTTTGTCCTCAGAGATGATTTGTCCCTTCTCTCACCCAGATCCTTTGTAATTTCCTTTTTTTATGGACTTTGAATGGCCAATAATATATACAGACAGTAGACAAGAACAAAGTGATAACCAATAGGAAAACTGGTCAAAGTTCAATTATAGAAAAAATTCATCATAATTGCTCATGTTTTGTTTCTGAATAGCAAGCACAAATACAGAACAACAAGGCTATCAAATATAATTGCAGAAAATCGTGTTGTGATGGCTACTTATCTTTAAAACTAAATAGCAATGAAACCATCCACTTTCAGTGTATTTCTCATACCTGCAAAGCTAGACTTCGCATCTCCATGAAGAGACGTCATCTATGGATGGGGAAGGAACATTCTCACGGAGGTATTGCTGCCAGAGTCTGTGCTTCCATGACCAACACTTATAAAGTTGGAAATACCATCTTTATTTCAGATTTATGTGTATCAGACCACAAGACAGGGAAGCAAAAAGGGGAACAACTAGAGCCAGATGTGATGACAAGAAGTGAGGTAAATCTAAAGGAACCTCTTCCAGTACCAGCAAAACCAGTGCTCATGACTGACACAACTGAGGCTTAACATTTTTAGACCTGCAAATATGGAGACCTTCTATTTGGTTTGATTCTGGTTAGTAGTCTTTGTGTTCATTGCCACAATCAAATGAAAAGGTTCTTCCTTGGCAGATCATTCAAAACAGAGCCAACTCTTTTGGTTAGGATTTAGGCAATTTCCATTACAAGATGATTTCAATGATCTCTGATCTACCACTGATGTATGCTTAAACCCATGAAGGCCATTACACAAAATTTCACATTGACATCAATGTCCATAGACTTGAATAAAAGAAAGTGAAAGTGTTAGTCACTCAGTTCTGTTCAACTCTTCGCAACCCCATGAACTGTAGCCTGCCAGGCTCCTCTGTCCACGGAATTCTTCAGGCAAGAAAACTAGAGTGGGTTGCCATTCCCTTCTCCAGGGGATCTTCCTAACCCAGGGATTGAACCCAGATCTCCTGCATTTCAGGCAGATTCTTTACCAGCTTAAGAAGTGTTATTAATTCATCTGTTCAATTTTCCATGGCATTAAATTTTTTTCAGATATTTTTACAATCCAGTGAAAGTTACAGTACAGAATGTTAACAGTGCATCTGATAATATTATATATCTAGTTCAGGTAGAGGAGGTAGCTGTGTCACTTGCCTAAATTCCAATTTGTAAGCTCCAATTCATTGGAGACCATAGCAAATTAATATATTAGAAAACTATAACCACTTTTAAATTGGTTCAGAAAAATATGGTTTGGGCTACCTCCACAGATCTGGTCCCAGCATGAAATATAAATCAGCTATTAAGATCTACTAAATAATTTGGTTAGAGATACACAAAGCACATTCAAATGGAATGTGAAATAAAGTACCCTGTATTTTAGAAATCCATTAACAGGATCTACAGGACTCAATCCAAAAATGGATCAATAACAAGATTGGTACATTTGATAGGAAAAGTTGTCTCAGAGGCACTTGACTATTGATTGTGCTAAAATTAAAGAGACTGGCATGGTATTTTGACAAAGGACAACTTGTGATGAGACAAATTTTAATCATAAAATCAAATTTTAATCATGGACTAACTAAGAAAGAAACAAAAACTAACAGGTTTCTATTCATTTCTAAATGAATACATTACTGGTAAGAATAAGTACCTTAAAACAAAATTTACCATAGCTTCAGCCACACATGTCATCTTGCTTGTGACAATGATCTTGAAAAATCAGATTTAGTAGAAGTAACCAGTGTGAAACTGGCAATGGCTAACCACTGACAGAAGAATTAAATCTTCCGATTAAAACCTCACTCATGACAGCATTTTACCAAGAAACTTGGGCTTATACTTCAATGATAGAAGCTATAATCATTATCATTTTAATATAAAAAAAAAGCTGAACAATGTATTATTAAATCATTGCTTTAAAAATTACACCAAATATAAGTGAGTCAATGAAATTAACTTCAGTAAAATAAAAATAAACTGAAAAATGAAATGAGCTGTTCTGAGTAGAATAGAGGTTGCTTCTAGAATAGACTAAGATTAACTGGTGTTAGTTATTAAAGGTTGAAATTCACAAACATGAAGTTATGAACATCCTCAGAGTCAAAAGATTCTGTATCAAACTGGCTGTTATCTCTTGACTACATACACAAAAAAACCCTGGTTTTTTTCCCCTGATATTTGCTATATTTAAGTTTATAATATTCATATAATAATTCATAGCAACAACACAATTAGATCCAAATTCTATAATGAGCAAAAGGGCTTGGTTGTCAGTGAAACTTGAGTTCAAATCCTTACCACACACTCTCTAGCTGTGTATAAGTGACCACGTTCTGATGGCAAGTATCAATGTCTGTAAAAGGTGATACTTCAAAGTGTTGTAGAGAGGACTAAATGATAATTTGTATAAAATAGGCCTGCACTGGCCTTTCTATTACTTTACTCTTCTCCTTGATGCTTATGATTCTGAGAAAGAGGTATGCTTGGCACACAGGAGGAATTCAAATATAAGGTAACTATTTTGCAAATAATAAGATGAAGAAGAAGAAGAAAATCTGCTTCACTAACTCCTAGAGGATCACCAATATCTACTGAGGAATGTTAATTTTATTAGTATTTTCTAGATATGGATGGGGATTCCAGTTGAAAAAAGAAGTCTGTTTTCATTCAGAAAAGCCTCAAGTAAACAAGAAATAGGGTTAACTATATATATATGATTATTTAAAGATAGGCTGTTTAAATCTTCAGTGGTATCTGAACAATTCATTCCATGGAATGAATTTGTTTCTGAATCAAAAGCTAATCTGTTGCAATGACATGATACTATACATATAGAAGATCCTAAAGATGCTACCAGAAAACTACTAGAACTCATCAGTGAATTTGGTAGAGTTGCGGGTTACAAATTAATACATAGAAATCTGTTGCATTTCTACATACTAACAACAAAAGAAACACTGGAACAACAAGAAACACCTGGAGTGACAGGCAAATTTGGCCTTGGAATGTGGAATGAAGCAGGACAAAGACTAATAGAGTTTTGCCAAGAAAATGCACTGGTCATAGCAAACACCCTCTTCCAACAACACAAGAGACTCTACACATGGACATCACCAGATGGTCAACACCGAAATCTGACTGATTATATTCTTTGCAGCCAAAGATGGAGAAGCTCTACACAGTCAACAAAAACAAGACTGGGAGCTGACTGTGGCTCAGATCATGAACTCCTTATTACCAAATTCAGAATCAAATTGAAGAAAGCAGGGAAAACCACTAGACCATTCAGGCATGTCCTCAATCAAATCACTTATGATTATACAGTGGAAGTGAGAAATAGATTTAAGGGCCTAGATCTGATAGATAGAGTGCCTGAGGAACTATGGAATGAGGTTCATGATACTGTACAGGAGACAGGGATCAAGACCATCCCCATGGAAAAGAAATGCTAAAAAGCAAAATGGCTGTCTGGGGAGGCCTTACAAATAGCTGGGAAAAGAAGAGAGGCAAAAAAAAGGAGGAGAAAAGGAAAGATATAAGCATCTGAATGCAGAGTTCCAAAGAATAGCAAGAAGAGATAAGAAAGCCTTCTTCAGTGATCAATGCAAGAAATAGAGGAAAAGAACAGAATGGGAAAGACTAGAGNAAAGGAGTACGTCAAGGCTGTATGTTGTCACCCTGCTTATTTGACTTCTATGCAGAGTACATCATGAGAAACGCTGGACTGGAAGAAACACAAGCTGGAATCAAGATTGCCAGGAGAAATATCAATCACCTCAGATATGCAGATGACACCACCCTTATGGTAGAAAGGGAAGAGGAACTAAAAAGCTTCTTGATGAAAGTGAAAGAGGAAGGTGAAAAAGTTGGCTTAAAGCTCAACATTCAGAAAACGAAGATCATAGCATCCAGTCCCATCACTTCATGGGAAATAGATGGGGAAACAGTGAAAACAGTGTCAGACTTTATTTTGGGGGCTCCAAAATCACTGCATATGGTGATTGCAGCCACGAAATTAAAAGATGGTTACTCCTTGGAAGAAAAGTTATGACCAACCTAGACAGCATATTCAAAAGCAGAGACATTACTTTGTCCACTAAGGTCCGTCTAGTCAAGGCTATGGTTTTTCCAGTCGTCATGTATGGATGTGAGAGTTGGACTGTGAAGAAGGCTGAGCGGAGAAGAATTGATGCTTTTGAACTGTGGTGTTGGAGAAGACTCTTGAGAGTCCCTTGGACTGCAAGGAGATCCAACCAGTCTATTCTGAAGGAGATCAGCCCTGGGTGTTCTTTGGAAGGAATGATGCTAAAGCTGAAGCTCCAGTACTTTGGCCACCTCATGTGAAGAGTTGATTCATTGGAAAAGACTCTGATGCTGGGAGGGATTGGGGGCAGGAGAAGAAGGGGACAACCGAGGATGAGATGGCTGAATGGCATCACTGAGTCTATGGACGTTAGTCTGAGTGAACTCCAGGAGTTGGTGATGGACAGGGAGGCCTGGCGTGCTGCGATTCATGGGGTCGCAAAGAGTCGGACACGACTGAGCGACTGAACTGAACTGAACAACAAAAGATCAGAAAGAGAAACTCAAGAAGCAATTCCATTTACCACTGCATAAAAAAAAAAAAAAAGATACCTAGGAATAAACCTACCTAAGAGGACAAAAGACCTGTACTCCAAGAGCTGTAACATGCTGATGAAAGAAATCTAAGAAGACATAAACAGCTGGAAAGATATACCATGTTTGTAGATTGGAAGAATCTATATTGTCAAAATGACTATACTACCCAAGGCAATCTACAGATTCAATGCAATCCCAACCAAATTACCAATGGTATCTTTCACAGAACTAGAACAAAAAAATCTCAAAATCTGTATGGAGAGACAAAAGACCCTGAAAGCCAATGCAACCTTGAAAAAGAAAAGAGGAGCTAGAGGACATGGGCTCCCTGCTTTCAGACTATATTACAAAGCTACAATCATCAAAACAGTAGGTGCCAGCACAAAAATAGAAATATAGATCAACAGGACAGGATAGAAAACCCAGAAATAAACCCATGCAGCTATGGACAATTAATCTATGTCAGAGAAGGCAGGACTACACAATATTGGAAAAACAGTCTCTTCAACAAATGGTGCTGGGAAAACTGAACAGGCACATGTAAAAAAAAAAAAGAAGAAGAAGAAATCAGATCATTCCTTAACTCCATATACAAAAATAAGCTCAAAATGGGTTAAAGATCTAGATGTGATACCAGACACTATAAAATTCCTAGAGGAAAACATAGGCCGAACACTCTCTGACATAAATCACAGCAAATCTTTTCTGATCCATCTCCCAGAATAATGGGGAAAAAAGCAAACATAAACAAATGGGACCTACTTAAACTCAAAAGCTTTTGCACAGCAAAAGAAACAATAAACAAACTGAAAAGACAGCCCACAGATTGGGAGAAAATATTTGCAAATGATGTGATGGATAAGGGATTAGTCTCAGAATTTTACAAACAGTTTACAATGCTTAATAGCATCAAAACAAACAACCCACTCAAAAACTGGGCTGAAGACTTGAATAGACATTTCTCCAAACAGGATATACAGATGGCCAATAGGCACATGAAAAGATGTTCAACATCGGTAGTTATTAGAGAAATACAAATCAAAACTACAATGAAGTAACACTTCACACCAGTCACAAGATCATCAAAAAAATCCACAAACAAGTAATATTAGAAAGGGTGTGGAGAGAAGGGACCCCTCCTGCACTGTTGGTGGGACTGTAAATTGGTACTATGGAAAACAGTATGGAAGTTCCTTAAAAAGCTAGAAACAGAGCTACCATATGACCCTGCAATCCCACTCCTGGGCATATATCCAGGGAAAAACATGGCCAAAAAGATACATGCACCCCAGTGTTCATTGCAGCACTGTTTCAATAGCCAAGACATGGATAAAGAAGATGTGGTGTGTATATATATATATATATACATATATACACACACACGTATATATTAAAACAATGACTTCCCTGATGGCTCAGAGGGTAAAGTGTCTGTCTGCAATGCAGGAGACCCGGGTTCGATCCCTGGGTTGGGAAGATCCCCTGGAGAAGGAAATGGCAACCCACTCCAGTACTATTGCCTGGAAAATCCCATGGACGGAGGAGCCTGGTAGGATACAATCCATGGGGTCACAGAGTCAGACATGACTGCGTGACTTCACTTTCACTTTCACTTAATACAATGGAATATTACTCAGCCATTAAAAAGGATGAAATAATGCCACCTGTAGCAACATGGATGGTCCTAGCAAGTGTCATGCTGATGGAAGTCAGTCGGTCAGAGAAGGAGAAATATCATATGACATCCCTCATATGTAGACTCTACAAAGAAATGACACAAATGAACTTATTGACAAAACAGACACACAGACTTAGAAAATGAACTTACAGTTGCTGCAGGGGAAGGATAGTTAGGGACGCTGGGAAGGTCATGTACACATTGCACTATTCCAAATGGATAACGAACAAAAATCTATTGTACAGCACATGGAACTCTGCTCAATGTTATGTGCCAGCCTGGATGAGAGGGGGTTCAGGGGAGAATGGATACATGTGTATGTATGGCTGAGTCCCTTTGCTGTTCACCTGAAACTATCACAACATTGTTAACTGGCTACACCCCAGTACAAAATGGTTTTGGTGTTAAAATTTTTTTAAAGATGTATAATGCTGTCTACTGAAAAAAATACACACAACCATGTGTGTATTTTTTTAACAACAAGTTAAAAAAAAATGGTAATTGCATTACCAATTCGAAATCGAATCAATAAAGGCAAACAGAATACTGAATGAAAGAAAGAAAGAAAAGTCACTGGTTTAAAGACAAAGATTGATTTCACAACCAGATGAACTGCCCTTGACTTCCTATGATTCCTGGGTCATATTTGAAGGGTCATATTCCTTGCCTTTATTTGAAGGGTCATTATCATAGTAAATGTTGCTGCTTTTGCTACTGTTGTTGACTGGTTTAGACTTTAGGGTTTCATCAAGGACATTACTTCTATTCTGTAAACCTTCTTACCTTGATTATAGAAATAGAAGAGGGATGAAAACAGCTATAGCTTTACCCTGAATTTAAACAATGTGGTGAGACTAATTTGCTCCTACACGTTTTAAAACAGCAAAACATCTTTCTAATATGTTTTCTCATCTGCAGCATAAAAGCCTAAAAATAACTGATTCTAAATACAGATTTTCCCTCAAGAGGTACGAGAGCTTTTGCTTTAGAAAATACTGCCTTTAATATGGAATTTATAAATCAGAAAGATATGTCTAGATTTTTCAAACCAAATAGGAACAGCATAGCCAACATGTGACCACCAAGCCTTAAAACACTGAAGGAGAAAAACTGTGACCAGCAATCAAATTTGAATTTCAGCTCAGTGAGCACCATATGGGGTACAAATGCAAATCGCCATTACTGTATTTCTAGGAAAAGTTTCAGGGGCAGAAACATAATCTAAAAAAAACCACAAAGGCAATAAATAGTGTCTTCGTATAGAGGAAAGATCCCCAGTGAGCCTCAGAGATAAAACTCCATCCTCTACCAACACTTCATCAGAAACTGCCTAGTGCCTTCTGATGGGTGACAGAGGCTACATCCTTTTCCTGTCCCTCTGGGTATTCAACAAATGGATGTATGTGAGACCAAAAGCAATAAGCCTAGGAAAGAGCTCTTGACCCTTATGTATTTCTCTCCTATGACTACACTCATTTTGAAATGAAAAATGATTTCCTTGCATACATCCTCCATGCCATTGCTCACCTGGTTAAACTGCCATGGCCATTTCCCACAGGGCTCTTCAATCAGCAGATACAAGGAAAAGACTGACCTAAAGGAGCCCCCACCATTGCTCCTGGTCTGGTCTGGCCTGAAGGTACATGCTCCTTCCTCTTCACTCATTCACACTTTCGTGCTGGGCTGCATCCTGAACCGTGGGAACATGTGTCAGGCCCCTCTGCCCCTTTGCCCCACCAAGGCTACACTGATACGATGACTTTACCCACTGAACGTGCTTGGGCTTGCCTGTCTGAGCTAATTGAAAAGGAAAATTCTCCTAATATAAAAGGAGAAAAAGAAAATAATGTGAACATACACATAAACATCCACCTACTTTAAAAATCACCTCCTCGCTACTCTTTTCCTCTTCCATAAACTTCACAGTAGGTTATTTTTCCAGGTTTATACACTTCATGTGTGTGTGTGCTCAGTCGTGTCCGACCCTTTGCAACCCCATGGACTGTAACCCACCAGGGTCCTCTGTCCATGGGATTTTCCAGGCAAGAATACTAGAGTAGGTTGCCGTTTCCTTCTCCAGGGGATCTTCCTCACCCAGGAATTGAACCCAGGTCTCTAGCATCTCTTGCATTGCAGGAGGATTCTTTACCACTGTGCCCCCTGGGTTTATACACTTTCAGTCCATTCTAACTGGCACTTCACAGGAAATTTATCAGGATGAAGGTCCTTTGTATTCTAATCTTTGAGTAATGTTCAATGAGTGTCAGAAAATTTCACAGATGAATTGGGCATTATGGAGATTCAGGTCCAGAACACCCACGTAAACTCAGTGTACCGTAATTTGCTGTTTAAACATAAAAATACCAGAGAAAGAGCCCCTGAGAAAAAGAAACAAACGGAAAAAGTATACACAGTACTTGGCCAGGCTGACATGAGACTCAGATCTGAGAAGCAGAGCTAAGGGTGAAAGGTGTTAGTCACTCAGTCGTGTCTGACTCTTTGCAACCCCATGGACTGTAGTCCTCTGCCTATGGAATTCTCCAGGCAAGAATACTGAAGTGGGTTGCCATTCTGTTCTCCAGGGGATCTTCCCCACCCAGGGATCGAACCCAGGTCTCCCACATTGCAGGCAGATTCTTTACCATCTGAGCCACCAGGGAAGCCCCTTGTTCTTTAAAGTACCTATTTGTATCCACTGATTTACATTAGGGCTAAAAAGTCTTCCTGGGGGAGGCAGGAACACATTTGATTCATGTCTCTATTTCGTGTTCAGGCATGTACAGCCACATCTGGCAGAACTCTGGAAGGAGAAGGGAGGACACCAGGGTGTAGAAATGACAATGGAGACTTGCTTGCAGAAGAAAATCCATTTTAAGGGCAAAAGCTCTCTAACATAGTAGGTCTAGGGCCTGAGGGTGGAGAAGAAAGGGAAGTATGAGTGCAGTATTCATAAGTTGGTATTGAAATCCAGGTAAACAAAGCTACCTGGTGATGTGGATAAGTCTCAGGTAGGAAAAGAACTCTCTGCAACATGGCAAAGCCATCATACTCAACTCTCCCACAGTGTGGGCCCAAGAACCGGTGTTCTGGGACCTTCTCAGTTGAGCATTACCGAGGGGTGGACTCATCATCCGTTCCACTCCTCACTAGTTGGCCAAGCTGCAGGACCAGGTTGGAGCTTATCAGAAGCCTTCATGACCTGGCAAGATGCTGCTCCTCCAGTTGGGTGAATGCCAGGGCAGCCAAGGGGTGGGGGCCTCCATGCAGGATGGATGAGGAGGCTGGCAGCAGGGGAGTCCTGACTGGGAAGCAACACTCAAAAGTTTACCAGAAGAAACTACAGCTTCTGTCAGAACAAGCTCAGATTTGAGACTCAGTTATTAATGTAAACCTCTTCTCGTGTGGTATTAACCAAAATCACGAGAGCTGACATTTTCTTCTGCTCCTATAAAACAGACATCCAATTTAATGTCAGTGAGATTTATTTCTCCATAATGCTTCTCAGATGACTTAGACTAACAGATTAGAAATTAGTATTTGGCAGAGATAAAGTGAAGTGAAATTCGTTCAGTCGTGTCCAACTCTTTGTGACCCCGTGGACTATACAAGTCCATGGAATTCTCCAGGCCAGAATATTGCAGTGGGTAGCCCATGGCAGAGATAAGAACCTCTGAATTTCAACAAATCATCTTCTCCTCTAACTCCACCAAGAAAAAAAAGTTGAAGAGATAGGAAAGTTGTGGGATATCTCTGAGGCTTGCTTGATACCCAAGGCTTAATTTCCATAGACTTATATTTAAATTTTATGTCTTGAATAATTGAACTAGTATCTAAAATGGTTCAGTGACCCACAGACAGGAAACTGAGTCTTCAAAGCAGGTGTGGAGACCTAACTACTCTTCCAGTCAGATCCATAAGAAACTAGAGTATGGAGACAGTAGGAGCTGTAACATGAGGCCACATTCAGGCCATGTTCTCAGGAAATTTCTATTAAATTCGAGTTCATTCTGATTTTAAACAGCTCAAGATGGAGAAGTTAGAAACTTGGATCTTGTTGCTTTTATTTAAAGTACTCACCATCTCTACAGATAAAAGCAGCAGTATTTTTCTGACTTCAATCCTTAAGTAACTCCTTTATGTTTCTGCAATATAGATGTTGGAAGAATTTTTGAGCTGTTCGGAGCTAGATGCCTGCTGTGTGCAGTATTTCTTGATTTACTATCTGTTTATTCAAATGAAAAACCCTGGGGAGAGTAGAATTATTTTTCCTAAATAAATGTTTGATTGGTATGCCTTAAATTAGGATGGAATTTTTTTAATGGTCGATAATGACACTAAATTGATCATTAATTTGTTTTTAGAAAGATGAAGTTTTTAAATAGTTATTCCTTCTAACACGGAGAAGAATTCAGTAACAGGAGGCTGTAGCATATGCCAAAATGTTTACACACAGTTCCTCCAACGTAGATCCCCTTTCTCATAACTTTCCCATCATCCGCACTTTCATGCACACAAGAACATGAACAGAAAGCTGATGACCAGCATCGTGGAAGCAGCGCCAGTCTTCCATGAGAGTGTGATATCCAGATGAACTTGGAGCCAGAGAGCAGGCAGGTCAGGTCCAGTATCTCCACTGGAAAGTTAAAGTCACTGAACCTGCTTCCTTCTCCTCCAAATGAAAATGACCCACCACTGCATTATAGGATCTCTGTGACAAGTAAATCAGATAACGAACCATAAAGTGCCTGGCATCACCACTTTGATACCAATGTTAGAGCACAGAAGATACTCATATAAAAATATGATAAATAAAGTATATTTGAATAATTATGAAGATAAAAATGATCCACACAATAATAAATACAACCATTAACAATAATAAATTGAAATCTACTAATGTGTTCTTACAGATGCCTACGCTGTGCTATGCTTAGTTTGCTCAGTGATGTCCAACTCTTCGCGACCTCACGGACTGCAGCCAGGCTCCTCTGTCCTTGGGGATTCTCCAGGCAAGAATACTGGAGTGGGTTGCCGTACCTTCCTCCAGGGGAATCTTTCCAACCCAGGGATCAGACCAGGTCTCCCACACTGCAGGCAAATTCTTTACCATCTGAGCCACCAGGAAAGCCCACAGATGTCTATATAAGTCATCAGTAAAGAATTCCATGTAAATCCTGCCTTGAAATCTGGAATCGAGACATTTTTGTCTGGAACATTTGAAAAATACAAAGTTTTTTTTTTTTTTTTAAGAATGGTATTATTTTTCTAATTAGAATAGTATGGAATTAGATCAAAAATGACAGACTAAGACTTTATGCCTATCTACTCCCACCTCCATTTCCTAAAAATATCAGAAAATCTGTCTTTAAAAAGAATAAATTCACAACAGTGCTGGAAAACAAGAATGGGCGGAATTGATGGACGGAAATTTTGAGGATTTCCAGAAGTAAGGAAGAATGACAGAATCATACTTGATGGGGAAAACCACAACCCAGATCACATGGAGGAACCATCAACTGCAAAGGTAGGAGTAAATCTGGAACACTCAGAGCTCAGACAAGGCAGCAGGTGGGAGTCCCGAGGAAAGTGTGTAAGGAACCAGCTGGTGAACGATCCAGGACACCCTGCTCTCCCACCTTGCACAACTCCACCACCACAAGCTGCAGTAGCTGCGTTACCCACCCCTTGGCCTAGGCATCATATGAGGACAGCAGACTGGAGATGGACGTGGACTGTCATCAATAGAAAGAACAGCAAATCCCCATTTCCGGAAGAGGAGCATATGAACACCACCCCTCAGCAGCACACCCCAGCTCCCCCCACCCAACAGAGAAGACGGATTCTGATAAGAGTATTCACAGAGAAGCAAAGAATCTCCAATATAAAAATGAGCACACACAAGAATTACCAAATCTTTCAAGAAAATCAACCCCTGAGACTGGGCACCAAACTCAATGAAGGAAACCTCAAACATCTAAAGAAATAGACTTTAATAGAACAAAAGGAAGATGACTTTGAAAGAAGTATAGCTGACCTGCCCTACTTGTGGTTTCCATACTCGTGAATTACCTACTCGCTAAAGTTAATTTGTAACCCCAAATCGACACTGGTCGCACTTTCAAGGTCAATCAGGACATTGATGGAGCAGGGAAATTTTTGACGGGTCTGATCTGCACATTCAAATGAGGTGAAAACAAGGCAACGCTCTGCCTTCTTGTCTCAGCTCTCATACTGTAAACAGGTGTCTTTTCTGGGGGCATATTTAGTGCCGTGGTTTTCACATTTTTTATGCTCAAGTCCGTTATATAAAATGATTTACAACTATCAGCCCTCTATATCCTACAATTCCGCATCTGCCGACACAGAGAGCTGACTGTATATTAAATAAAGTGCCTACAACAAAAACACACATTACAAAAGGTCATGTATTGGTACAGAATCCGCTCAGTTGGTAAAGAAACCGCCTGCAATACAGGAGACCCTAGTTTGATTCCTGGATTGGGAAGATTTGGCTGGAGAAGGGATGGGCTACCCACTCCAGTATTCTTGGGTTTGCCTTGTGGCTCAGTTGGTAAAGAATCCACCTGCAATGCAGGAGACCTGGATTTAATCCCTGGGTTGGGAAGATCCCCTGGAGACGGGAAAGGCTACCCACTACTCCAGTATTTTGGCCTGAAAAATTCCATGACTGAGCGACTTTCACTTTCACTGTTTTATTTCAGTTGAATAAAATGTTACGACCAGAAACTCACAGACAGCACCAAATGTTGTATTTCCCATAGGATCAATGCTTCAATAGTCACTAATTCAGTATTTGCTAATTCACTGCTGCTGCTGCTGCTAAGTCGCTTCAGTCATGCCCAACTCTGTGCGACCCCATAGACGGCAGCCCATCAGGCTCCCCCGTCCCTGGGATTCTCCAGGCAAGAACACTGGAGTGGGTTGCCATTTCCTTCTCCAATGCATGAAAGTGAAGAGTGAAAGTGAAGTCGCTCGGTCGTGTCCAACTCTTAGCAACCCCATGGACTGCAGCCCACCGGGCTCCTCCGTCCATGGGATTTTCCAGGCAAGAGCACTGCAGTGGGGTGCTATTGCCTTCTCCATGCTAATTCACTAATTCACAGCAAATTTAATAGATCATAACTACTGTGAATAATGAAAACTGATTGTACAGTTAATACCCTCATATGGGGTTTCCTGGGCTTCCCTGGTAGCTCAGGTGGTAAAAAATCTGCCTATAATGCAGGAGACCTCAGTTTGATTCCTGGGTCAGGAAGATCCTCTGGAGAAGGGAATAGCTACCCACTCCAGTATTCTTGGGCTTCCCGAGTGATTCCGATAATCAAAGAATCTGCCTGCAAGGCAGGAGACCTGGGTTCGATCCCTGGGTTGGGAAGATCCCCTGGAGGCACGGCAACCCACTCCAGTATTCTCGCCTGGAGAATCCCATGGACAGAGGAGCCTGGCAGGCTGCAGTCCATGGAGCTGCAAAGAGTCAGACACAGCTGAGCAACTAAGCAGAACACAGCACTGCACGGGGCTGCCCAGGTGGCTCAGCAGTAAAGAATCTGCCTGCCAATGCAGGAGACGTGGGTTTGATCCCTGGGTGGGGAAGATTCCCCTGGAGGAGGAAATGGCAACCCACTCCAGTATTCTTGCTCAGAAAATCCCATGGACAATGGAGCTTGGCAGGCTACAGTACATGGGGGTCACAAAGAGTGGGACATGACTTAGCAACTATGCACACACATGGGCTATTGCATCTAAGAATATTAGACTGCATGAAAAAATAATCTGAGATTCTTAGGAAATAAATATGTGATTGTAGAAACTGTAAAATCAGTATACATGCTGGATAGCAAAATGGACACTAGCTTTAGAATAAACTAGCAAGTTGGACTAAGCCAAAATTCTCCCAAAGATACCACAAAGGGACCAAAAAAAATGCAAATGAGTAAGAGAAGTTTAGAATTAGAAGTATAAAAGTTCTGACATCTAGCTAGTAAGAGTTTCAGAACGAAAGAAGACAGAGAACAGAAACATTTCTCAAAATCAAAGAAACACACCTTTTCAAACTGCCAAAGCTTACTAAGTGCTCAGCAGGATGAATTTTAACATCCACAAGGGGGTACATTGTGGTAAAACTCAATACCAAGGATAAAGAGAGGATCTTAAAAACTTTCAGAAAGATAACTAGGTTTCCTGCAAAAGAACAAGACTCATTTTAACCTCAGAATTCACAAGGACAACACTAGATGCTAAAAGAAAATGGAATAATATCTCCAAAGTTCTGACAGTAAATAAATCTGAGCACCAAATCTAGGCTCAGCCAAACTAGCATTCAAGGAATTTTTGTGTTTAATGCAAGGACTTTGAAAGCTTATCACTCATAAATCTACTCCAAAAGAATTATTAATGTACTTCAGCGAAACAAAAAATAAACTCATGAGGAAGACATGGGACACAATTTGATCTTTATTAAGTACTATGTTTCCAAATAATTACATAGACATATATCTATGTTTTACAGACTTCTTTAATGACCACTTATATTTTTTAAGTGGCAACTGCAAAAGTATCACAAGCCCATGAGGGGTCCAAGGAGATAAACATTGGGAAACAGTAAAAAATGAAAGGAAAGCAAGTCACTGACTCCTACAACAGGATATTTCATGGACTCCACGGGCCAGTGTTACCCCTGGGAAATAACATTGCTCTCTTCTTGGAAAAGAATACTTTGAAATCCCAAAGCTTAACAAGTTCAAGAGGAAGGCGAGGAAGGGGGAATAAAAAAGCAAAAGAGAATTTAAAGAGGGAAGCAAGTCACAGTTCTAAAGAATGATTTTTCCTGAAATCAGAGCAACAATTAGGAATGCAATCTAAAATTCGTGACTGCCAATTTTATGCTCAAACCCACTCTACCTCTCTAACTTAACTTTAAGGTAACTATCACTGAAACAGTTATAATCCTGTCCTGAACTAAATTAGACCATTAACAGGTGATGCATAGTAATGAGTCTGCCTGCCAGTGCAGGAGAGGCAAGAGACTCAGGTTCAATACCTGGGTGGGGAAGAGCCCCTGCAGAAGGAAATGGCACCCACTCCAGAAAAATTCCAGGGACAGAGGAGCCTGAAGGGCTACAGTCCATGGGGTAGCAAAGAATGGGACACAGTTGAGAGCACACACACACAGACACTTCACTGAAGGTCTGGTTATGGTACAAAATAGGTCAAGCTGAGAAAGGAGACACAAAATGTAAAGCCATTCACCAGATGGGAAAACACAACAGAAGTCAAATTCATGCCCTCTCTGGAGACTTGTTTCCTCAATGCTGTGTACATTTACACTGCGTGTGTGTGTGTGTGTGTGTGTGTGTGTTCAGCTCAGTTGTGCCCAAATGTTTGCAACCTCATGAACTGTAACCCACCAGGCTCCTCTGTCCATGGAGTTTTCCAGGCAAGAATACTGGAGTGGGTGGCCATTTCCTTCTCCGGGGATCTTTCTGACCCAGAGATCAAACCTGGGTCTCCAGCATTGCAAGCAAATTCTTTACCACTGCGCCATCTGAGAAGTTCCACATTTAGACTAGGTCACAGAAACCACTATTTTCACTTGAGATTAGTCAAAAAGTTCAGCTACCTTATTGTACGTTTACCTAATTTTGCAGCCTGTTTTTTAAAAATAGTTTTTTATTTATATTTTTTTGGCTGTGCTGGGCCTTCATTGCTGCGCAGGGTTTTTTCCCAGTAGCTGAGAGATGGGCCTACCCTCTGGTTGCAGTGGGAAAGCTTCTCATCGTGGTGGCCTCTCTTGTTGCCGAGCTCGGCCTCTACAGCACAGGCCCAGGAGCTGCGGTGCACAGGCTTAGTTGCTCCACGGCATGTGGGATCATCCCAAATCAGGCATGGAACCTGCATCTCCTGTACTGCAGGTGGATTCTTTACCACTGAGCCATCAGGGAAGCCCTATAAGCCTGTTTTTAAATGAGTTTAAGAATCATGTGATTTTCTAAGTGGCAGAGTCTCCCAGTCTCTAGGACCTAGCACGGTTCTAGGCTGGGGCTGGCAGCCTGCCCAGGCACTGGTTGCACACTGGGTCCTCTCAGAACACTAGGGCTCTGATGTGACGCTCAGTGCTTCCCACCAATGTTGATGTGCTTTCACCAAATAATGAAGACAATATATCTGAGGCACTTGGTCTTTTTTTCTAGCAGTTAGATACGATGTTGTTCCCGAAACAAATCATATAAGGCAAAAAGAGTAATTTTACTGTCTAAAACACTTGTAAATTACTGCCTGGAGAAGAAACAAGGGCTTTGTAATAAACACAGATCTTGGTTTGAATATCAGCTATAGTATTGTCCACACAACCTTGAACAACATATTTAACTTCTCCGAACCTATTTCCTCATCTCTTGAAATGTAGTGGATACTGACTACCCATTTAGCAACTGATGACTTTCACAAGGCTGTCGTACAGATTAGAGCTGCATGGTACCGAGTACTTAGCAGATGCAGATGAAGTGCTGGTTCCTATAACTAAAGGCATTATATCCACTAGCCACATGGTTAGTGGCAAATTTTGAGGACTGAGGGAGATAGCTTAGCTAACTTTTCAGGGATGTCTATTTGAACTGTCTATTTGGACATTCATAAGCTGTAGGGGTAACTTTTCCATAAAAAATTGATATTCATGTAAATGAAATAAACCCTAATTCTGTTGGCTCTGATCTGAAACACTACAATTATTAAAATCAATTTTAAATTTCTCTCCCTTTCCATGCTTCCAATTTTGCTACTTTATACGTCATGGTTAGAAATTCTAGCATTAACTAAAATACTGAAAAAATAAGATATCTCTTATTGCGTTAAATGTGTTTAATTCAAGGGGTATTTGCTGGAGAGTAAAATCCATTCAGTGGAACAAATTGGTAAGTGTTCTTGATGTAGAATTTGTGCATAAATTACATGAGTGACTGAGTGAGCGTTCATGCCAGAAGGATCTATAACGGCTACACAGAATTCTGTATCTTATTCTTTAGTCAAACATGAAAATTTTCATATCTTGAAATTTGTTTTATACAACAGTATCAGAAAAGAATCATTTTCATTTAAATGAAATCATCAAACATAAAAGGTTTTCTTAAATTTTCTGTTTAATATTTACATCTCAATCAAATATTGTCACAAAATAATAATTATAATTTTTATAATTGGGAAATGAACTTTTTCCAAACCAAAAGCAACTCCGCATTTTATTGAGGCCAGAATTCACTTTGACAAGTGACTTTTAAACTATCATGTAAAAGTGACATAAACCTGCACATGAATTATTGAGGCTTCTCTTTGTAACTATTAATTCTATTTAAAAATATATCCTTAATAATGATCAGATATTCCCTTATCAAAACTTGTATCCCCAATACTGTCACAGAGTATCTTCTTAATATGATTCCTTGAATTGTCCTAGCTAAAAACACCTGCAATATATTAACCTGCTTCCATTAACCTTTATATAAGAAATCCTTTCAGTCAGGAATGGCCTTGTACACCAGCCATACCAGAATGCATCACATTTCTGAAGGATAGACTGTCTTTGAAAGGACTGGAAGCTACAGGTCTTGACCCACAAGGAGTCGGCAAAGAGGCAAATCCTATTCTAGGTGCCAGATGGCACAGCTCAACAGAGCTCAAATTTTGGAAATCATCCTTGAGCTGCTCACTCCCTTTTGAGCCCTTTTTTCTGGAGTTCATGAATTTCCCTTCACAATGCTTTCCTCTGTCTCAGCAGATCCCTGCTCAATGGTCAACCCGCAAAATAATTTCCACTTTTGTTATTTCTATTGAATAGAAATCAGTGGTAAATTCCAGCTCAACTCAGAAAAACCTAGGTCAGGACATGCAGAAGAGTGCCTGCCAAAGCAGTGGGGCCCTCAGCTGAGTTCTCCTCTCAGGGTCTTGGAAAGTGCACAGGCGATTCAGAATCTGAATGCAGAATATTCATAAAGTGATGGGCCCTGCCATGCCCAGTGTATTTTGCAATTAGTTATCACAAGAGCCTTCTCTGTCAGTTAAAGTGACTGCCTTCCTGCCCTGCAACCTTCTGGTGCTCGCCAGTGGGAAGGGAGAAGGCCCTTCCAGAGCAACCAGAGCACAAAAGCAGCTTTCTCCTTCCTTTTTCGATGAAAGAGAAAAGCATCCTTTTTTTTTCCTGAAATTCCTCATAAACCAACATGCCCAGAGGGCAGTTCTAACCACTGTTTTAGGTGATTTACATGGATTTGTAGTCACCATTCTTTTTCGGAGGTGATTAATTTCTATAGCAACCATTACATCGCAAGACATCTATGCTTATTCAGAAATATTGTGAGTGCAGTATATCTTCTTTAAAAGAAAATAATGCTTTAAAAATGGGAATTCCTTAAGTGTGATGTTGCTTTAAGACAACTGGCTACTCCAAAACAATACAGTCTGGAGTGCTTTGGGGTCTTGCTTCTGTTGGAAGAGAGAAAACTAGAGAAAGAAGAATCTCAGTACTGAATATGAGACACATTAAAAAATGATTTAAGATATATGTGTAATTATGTATGTATGGGATGGCTGGATGGCATCACCAACTCGATGGACATGAGTTTGAGTGAACTCCGGGAGTTGGTGATGGACAGGGAGGCCTGGCATGCTGCAGTTCGTGGGGTCACAAAGAGTCAGACACGACTGAGCGACTGAACTGAACTGATGTATGTATGTATATGGGGCTTCCCTGGTGGCTGAGTGGTAAAGAATCCACCTGCCAATCCAGGAGATGTGGGTTCGATCCCTGGGTTGGGAAGATCCCTTGGAGAAGGAAGTCAACCCACTCCAGTATTCTTGCCTGGGAAATCACATGGACAGAGGAGCCTGGTGGGCTACAGTGCACAGGGTCACCAAGAGTTAGACATGACTTAGCAACTAAACAACAACAAATGTGTGTGTGTGTACACATGCCAGATACATGGTTTATAGTGCCTTACAATGTATGCATGTCCAAGAGGCATTACAAGGAGCAAAAAGTGGAAGAAAGGAACTGGTTATCATGAAGAAATAAGTGCTGTACCCCCATGTGTGACCTGTCTCAACATGCATCAGATTCACTTCACAAGCATCAGTAGATGTCTCTGTGCGATTCCTAGTTATGAAGCACAAAAAGCAGAAGTCAAACAAGTTCTGAGCTTTAGTGAAATCAACATAAGAAGTTGATTTTGTTACCACCTGTTCTCTAAGCAGCACCTCTGAGAAAGCCCAGCAGAAAAGTTAGGGAAGTGGAGGTACAGGGGATGGGCCAGGGGCCAGGGACAAACTGCTGGCTTGTCCAGCTCTGCAACCTCAGTCAAGTAGGTGTCCTGTCTCTTGGATCAGAAGAGCCTCCAAAGCTCACATTTTCTGACCATCTCTAAAGGAAAACTTGCATCGACCCCCGTAAGTCCAAGTTTTAGAAGTCCCATGTGGTTTTTTCATTTCCCCAAAACGTCATATACATCTTGAAATATTACACCACATAGAAAATTTTTAGAAATGAACGGTTTTGAATGTAATGGTTTTGCCAGAAGAAAAGCCTCAATTTGTCTGAGATTTGACATTCTCCATCTTGGATTTGGGTATGGAAAATTAATTCCTCTGAGCAGAGACCACAGGAGGCTTTATAAAGGTGTTCTTTTGTGCTGTCTTTGTAGGTATACTGTGATGGTTTAGACAGCCAACCCTGAAGTCAACCTGAAGTCGCATCTCAGCTTGGCTACTTGCTCTGTTATCTGCAACTTTGTAATGCTTGGTTTCCTTCTCTGTGAAAAAAATATAATGATAATTGAAAATGTATTAGGCAAGAACAGTAAAAGGCAATAAGGATGTTATTTCCCACCTCATCTGGAGGCACTTCTTTATCCATAGTTTCTCAGAATCCAACAGCAACAATGAAGCAGAAAACTGCCTCAAGAGTTCCTTTGTCTGTACCAACCATAGCAAAGCTACAGGTAATTCTCAACCTCCCCAAGGTGGACATGCAGAGAGAGAATTCCAGAGAAGTCTGGGCAGCCTCCACTCCCTCTTCCCCTCCCTCTCACAATTAATTACCTCTATCTGCAAAGTGAAATGGGGCTTCCCAGGTGGCTACGTGGTAAAGAATCTTCCTGCCAATAGAGGAGATGCAGGAGATGTGAGTTTGATACCCAGGTTGGGAAGATCCCCTGCAGAAGGAAATGGCAACCCACTTCTGTATTCTTGCCTGGGAAATCCCATGGACAGAGGAGCCTGGCAGCTGACAGTCCATAGGATCACAAAGCATCAGAGGCGACTGAGAACATATGCACAAAGTGAAATCGCCCCCTGGGTGATTTGGGTGCATTTGGGACATAAGGATGATTAAATGATGTGGCAGGAATTGACTGTTCCATACGAAAATGAACATAGGAGGGTTTGAGTCATTAGTCGACCACTAGCTTAGAGAGAAATGGCACACTCGTCATGAAAGGAGATCTGTGTGACCTAAATAAGAACATCTTTGGGGATCATCGAGATGAGCCAGCTGCAGGCACTTCCCTGGTGGTCCAGCGGTTAAGACTTTGCCTTCCAATGCAGGGGGCACGGGTTTGATTCCCGGTGGGAGAGCTAAGATCCCGTATGCCTTGCAGCCAAAAAGCCAAAACTTAAAAGAAAAGGAATACTACAACAAATTCAATAAAGACCATTGAAAATGGTCCACAACAACAACAAAAAAATTAAAAGAAAAAAAAAGGCAGCAGCAGCTTTATCATGCTGAATTCCTAAGACCAGGATCCTTAGAGAACAGCCTCCTGTACCCTAGTATTGTTTCTTGCTTGTGTGTATGTCTTTGCAACAGCTTGATGAGATATATACTAGTCTTGTTTGAATAAAAGGGGAAGAACAAACTTATTTTGAAATATATCTCTTTACTTTTGCAATGCGAGTAAGAATAGACCGAACTTCCGACCTGTGATAGAGGCACATGATGAGCATAGCTAAATCAAATGCTCGCCGGGTTCAGACAGAGCCTGGTAACCTTCTAGTAATCAAATAACAACACTACAGTTGGGACCTTGAACCACACGGTTTGAACTGCATGGGTCCACTTACACACAGTTATTTTTCAAAAGTAAATACTACAGTGTTTGTTACACAATCCACTGCTAGTTGAATCTGAGATGGAACCACAGATATGGAGGAATGGAGTACAAGGAGGGTTAGCTGAGAGTTACATGTGAATTTTCCACTACAAGGAGGGTTGGCACCCCTAATCCCCATGTTCTTCAAGGGTTAACTGTAATTACAGTAGCTAATGTTTATTGAATACTAACCACGGGCCAGAAGCTTACAATATATCTTAAGATCTCTACAGTATGTTGTTACAATCTCCATTTGATAAATGACAGTATGAGGTTTAGAAAGTGTCAGGCCGGCTGACCCAGACCAGTGCCCTTAGCCCTGTTCTGTGTTCTGACCCTTTAAAAAGGTACCCTGGAGAATGCTCTGAGTGCAGCACACAATGGATGGTTTTACTCTCTAATGACTCAGATTCATTCACTTGCTCATAAGCACTTTACTGAGTGCCCACTGTGACAGAAATCTGTGCTAAAACTGTAGGGAGTTACTAAAAGAAATAAGATTGGGCTCTGCCCCCTAATAGCTCACAGCCGAGAGGAAGATAAGATTGTCAGAAGATAAGACAGGAATACAAACAACCAAATTTCAGGGTAGTCCTCCATATGCAGTTAGAAAGGATGAGGCAATATGAGCATTCAGTTGTACCATCTCCTCTCCTAAGACAGCCTTTGAGGTTTAGGTACCTACTGGGAAGCTAATTTAGCATTAAAGCTTGAAAAGACCTTTGCCTGGGTCCTTTGCTTTGAATCAGAGGGAACAAATTTTAATTCTACATTTAAATCCTAAAGAGTTTAGGGCTGGCTTTCCTCTCAAATAGACCAAGGAAGTCAAAAGAATGCTCCCTCAAAGGGCCTCAAAGTACTTCTGCCCCTGTGTGTGTGCGTGCATGCTCAGGCACTTGAGTTGATTCTTTGCAATCCTATGGACTGAAGCCCGCCATGCTCCTCTGTCCATAGGATTCTTCCGGCAACAATACTGGAGCGGGTTGCCTCCAGGGGATCTTCCCGAGACCCAGGGATTGAATCTGGGTCTCTTATGTCTCCTGCATTGGCAGGCAGGTTCTTTACCACTAGTGCCACCTGGGAAGCCCACTTCTGCTCCTGGAGAATATAAAACTGTCACACCCAGCCCAGTCCTAGGAGGTATCCTTTCCAAGGAGATGTCCACAGCGAACTGTCTTTGGAGGGAGGCCTGAACGCTGCAGGGCCCTCCCACCTCACCTGTTCTATACAGCTAGGCTTTCCATCATCCTGCCCTGCTCCCAGATTCCCAGTCCGCCAGCCCAGAGTTAGATCCAAGAGTTAGATGCATGTTCGGGACCTAGGATTTAGACCAGAAACAGGCACATCATCCAAGCAAGGCCAACATTGTTTCCTGGAATTGTTATACAGCTATGGAAGCGTAAAGCCCCTTTCTACAGTGCTTGCTGAGTCAGAGGATGAGTCCTACCTTCCACATACAGAGAGCCTGTCAACAGAATAAGGCTAAGAGGAAATAAGTAGGGCCAAGAGATGGAGCAGACAAAGTCCTGACAACATCCCTTTAGCTCCTGGGTCCAGCTGTGCCCAAAGCCAGTCACCTTAGACTTCCCAAGGATGAGCAAGAGACAACATATCGTATCCTCCGGTTAGGCTTCTTCACTGGGAGGAAACAAAAAGGCATCAATTAATGTTTGCCTTATAAAATGCTACATTATAGCATGGGCTTCAGAAATAAACCCTAGCAAACCATGCAGTCTCTGTGCAACTGTGGGCAGTTTAACAACCTCTCTGACTCAGTATCGTCATCTTTCAAACAGAGACGAAGGTTTAAGAAGATTAGACAGAGTAACACAGAAAGCACTTGGCCCCCAATGACTGATACATGGTAATGCTAGGCCATCTGAGGGCTACAAACAACAACACCGTCACAATCATCAAAACCACCAGTGTGACAGTTAATTGTATGCATGAGCTTGGCTAGGTTATGATGCCCAGTTATGCGGTCTAACACTAGTCTAGGTGCTGCTACGAGGGTATTCATAGATGTGATTGACATTTGTAATCAGTTGATTTTAAGTAAAGCAGATTACCCTTAACAAGGAGGGTGGGTCTCATTATTATCCAATCAAATGAAGGTCTTAAGAGCAAAACCTGAATTTTCCTGAAGAATTTTGTCTCAAGACTACAACAGAAATCCTGCCTGAGTTTTTTCATGGTACTGGCCTGCCTTACAGATTTCGGATTTGTCTGCCCCCCACGGCTGGGTAAGTAGATCCCTTAAAACTAACATCGCAGACTTCCCTGCTGGTGCAATGGTTAACAATCTGCCTGCCAATGCAGGGGACATGGGTTCGATCCCTAGTCCCTGAGGATTCCACATGCCAGGGGGCAACAAAGCCTGTGTGTCACAACTACTGCGCCATGCTCTAGAGCTCGTGTTCCCAAACAAGAGGAGCCACTGCAATGAGAAGCCCACACCCCGCAGCTAGAGAGAAGCCCCCACTCTCTGCCACTGGAGAAAGCCCACGCACAGCAACAAAGAACCAGAGCAGCCAAAAATAAAATAAATAAATTTTAAAAAATAAATAAATGAAAACATCTCTTGCAAAATACATAAATCAATCTTTCTTTATTTTTATACTATATGAAAATATATTTAACATATGTGTATTTCCTATTGGTTCTGCTTCTCTGGAGAGCCCTGACTGATACAGTCATCGCAACTTGCATAGCTGGGCATAGCCTGTATAGCTCCCCATCCCTTTGCGGTACCAGTCAGAACACGATCCATAACCAAGACAATGTACAGTTGGCTGGAAACAAGCCACTAGTGTATCTGATTGACTTCCACAACTTTTCTCCAGGAAGCAAGACATTTCCAGGCTGGTCCTTATCAACGACTTAAGTATGGCATCTCACATGGGACATATAAACAGAGAGTAAACTAATATTTGTAGCTTCCACTTTATCCATCTCTGATATAAATCTAATGTATGACTGGAAATTTATCCTAGAAAATAACTGTTCTGGAGACAGTTCTCATCTCAGAACTACGTGTTCTAGTTTCCTAGGGATCCATTTTTCAAAGCATTAAGTCATTGTGTTTTCACCAGTTGATTTGAAGGGGATTTGTTTTTAAGCAATGCACAAAGAATACTGATCGGCCCTTCCTAGCTAATATGTATTGACATCTAAAATTATAAGCCAAGGCTCTTGGTACTGGAATTGATTCAGAGGAAGCAGGAAGCCATGCATTATTTCGAGGGATGCAGAGAAGCTTCCTTCACATACAGCAGACAGCAGTGTCCATCTGCCATCTCCCTCCGTGGCATTTCTGTCTCCTCTCTTATTGACTACCCGTTCACTGTGGGGCCAGGTTCTGTGCTAAGCACTTCCTATATTTTTCCTTGGCTATTCTTTCCCACAATCCCCTTTCCTACTCAGAAAACACAAAGCAGCATGTTTCTGGAATGGAAGAGATGAAAGTTACATATTCTGGGTAAAATGGAAGTAGAAGGAAATCCTGCCAAAAGCTCTAAAAAGCTGCAACACCTGCAGACTAAAAATAGCTGCTCACGCAGCCCAAGGAAAGAATCTGTTCTTTTCTCTCAAACTCTGGCCTGAGAAATCTATCTCCATGAATCAGTTCATCAGCCACTGATCAGCTCCTCTAATTAGCTTCTCTAATGACTGTAAGAAAATACAAGGCTGCTTTGTAGGTGGCAAATGGAGGGAACTCAATCCGGCATGTACCTAGACCTCAGGCAGAAATTCTGAGCCCAGAATTTCGAAGCTTGGTAAAAGCACATCCATCTCTTCATTCATTCATCCGACAAATATTTGTTGACTATAATAGCCACTATATGGCAGCTGTTCTACATGATTAAAAAGAAAAAAAAAAAAGGCAGACAAAAGCCCCCGCCCTAAAGAAATAAACCTGCTTTCATCTAAACTTCCTGTTGTGTCCTACAGAATATTGTCACTGAAGAGAAACCATGGGTCTTCCGGAAGCCCTTGCTTCCAGCACCTCCCATATCTCCCAGGACCAAATTAACTTCTCCCCCTGCCCTGAGAATTTGATATCCCTCCCCTCCTCTAAAAATAAGCATACTTTCTATTTATCCTTTTTCTTATCTTGATTTCTACATCTTCTCCATCCAAGAACAATGATTATTAGAAATCTGTTGTCTACACAATAAATATCAATCCTCCTCCCAAAGAAAATATGACAATACCATAACTATACTTGCTTTGAGATTTTCATGTGACTCTCAAGTCCCTGACTACAAAAGAACTCAAGTAGAAAGCCCTTCCACTGCCTTGTTCTTCTGCCTCTTCCTTACACATTTATTCATAATTATAATGACTAACATATTTCAGGCATGGTGTCAAGGACTAAAAATATATAATCATATTTAAACCTCCTCCATGACCCTGTAAGGTAGATGTTTTTACTGTAATTTCATAGATGATGAAACAAAAACTCAGTTTAGGCAATGCGCCTGAGATCATGCAATTGTCACACCAAATAAAATCGCATACTCCTACCATCAAACCAGATTCACCTTCTCTTATGTAGTAATTACAATCAAAACCCATAGTTTTAGAAACTAAAGGTTAAGTGTATATCATAACACCACATCTCACGTCTGCAACCATCTCCTAGCTTGAGACCAATCTTACAGTATTCAAATCCACTGCTTATACTGCAGGTAGCTAGAGCTTATGAAAGTATACATTGGTCATATTATTCTTCTGCTTAGTGTCTCCAGTATTGCTCAGTCCTCTTAAGTTGTGCACACACAACTTAAACTTCCAAAGCACAGCCTGATCAGAGCCCTACCTGCCACTCCAGCCTCTGACACCTTGCTACGCCTCACACACGCCTGCTGCCTTCAGAACCAATTTCATTTCCCAGAATGCACCGTGGTTCCACTCACAATTTTGTGATGTGTTGTTTCCTCTGCCTAAAACATCATTCCCTATAAACCCTCACCACACACCCACATGCCTCTCTTCACTCTAAGTCCTCCCCATTCTCCAGTTGTTGGCTTAGCTGTCATAGGCTCGGATGCCTTCCCCAGACCCTTACATCAGTGCCCCATGGGTCTGCCCCATACTCCATGAGATCTTTCACATACACAGTGCCAAGCACCGGCCTGGCACAAAGCTGGCTCAGAACAGATGCTTATCAGACAAGGGAGTAAATGGATGATGCGGTGGGGAACCTACCATCCAGCACTTCCATCCCCTCAACATGAGCCTGATCCAGACCAGCCCGGGATTATCAAAGGTGCCACAGACTCCTATGGGTAATCAAGCCCACTCCTTCTGCTTCCTATGCAACCACATCTTGGGAAAACCAACCCTCTATACCACAGACTGGAGCAAACCAGCCTCTGCTCTTCCTTGGCAGAGATATCCAGAGAGAGATAAAAGACATGAAATGACCCTGGCTGGTATTCATCAGTCATCTGTTTCAGAGCAAAGAATGAGAGATGTGTCCATCCTTTAAGGAAGAGCTCAATGTCAGGTCAAATAAGAGCAACTCAAACTGGCCAAAACGGTTAGGATATTTATAATTTCATATAATGAAAGTCCAGTGAATTGGGTAAGCTCCAAGCATGCAGCAACGCAGTCAGTTCCATAATATCTTCAAGGACTCAGGTACTTTACCACTCTCCACTCCGCTGTCCTCACCATTACTGACATCTGAAGATTGGTCTCCTTCTTGGTCATAAGGTAACGGACAGTAACAGCCAATAGCAAGATGGCTGCTTCTATGTTTAAATCCAGCAGAGAAAGAGAAATCTCTTCCCTCACCATCAAATGGAAGTCTCTCCCTTCGTTCTGATTGTGCCAATCTGGGACCTATTCTGCCTGCCTTAAAACCAACAACAATCTGTGGAAGAATGCCAAGAACTCACTGGATTATGCAGACCATCTGGGGTTAGATGGATACACTGGGAAAGACTGAGGGCAGGAGAAGGCAGCGACAGAGGATAAGACAGTTGGATGGCATCAATGACTCAATGGACATGTGTTTGAGGAAACTCTGGGAGACAGTGAAGGACAGGAAAGCCTAGCATGCTGCAGTCCATGGGGGTCACAAAAAGTCAGACACGACTGAGGGACTGAACAACAATGAGGGACCCAAAACAGGCTCTGGAGAACAAAATCTCCAGCAAGGATAGAAAAGAAAGAGCATACTCATTGTCACGTTAACGCAATTACTGTATTTTTTTCTTTCTATTTACAAAGGCTCCTGAAGATGTCACATAGAAACACTCCCTATTCCTTTTGAATGTGTGGTTGTATTTCTTCTTGCTGACGTTAGCTTCTCTTCGAGTTAATCATCTTCTTCTGCAGACATGCTTATGTTGAGTCAGCATTTAATATTTAGAGACTTACTGCTTACAGCAGCTATAGAAAACTGCTTCACTCAACCCTTCACAGAGGCAATACAAATGATATCAAGAATGTAAGCCAAATGACTTCATTACTCTTTTTTATGTATGCAGATCTTCGATAATATCATAAAGTGGAAGTTTCCATCACTCCACATCGGCAAAAACATCACATCTTAGTGATGCAACAAAGGCTGGAGGGAGGGGAAAAGAGGCTGTCACAGTTAGCAACCCTGTGAATCTGTCCTGCTTCCCAAAGTGTCACATTTGTGTGTTCTGGAAAAGGAGTTGAAAAGCCAACTAGTTTTCAGAAAGAAAAAAAAAAAAAAAAGATGTATGCTAATGTCCATTCTATTCCAGTGCAGATAACTTGTCAAGTTATCCTGAATTCGTCTTTGCGGGATTTATCTAAGTACACTGAGATGTCCAAAAATTCCCTGGTTGAAACTCTAATCTAGCACACAGGATCTTTAACTTCTAAACTCTCTGCATAAGCTCTTTGACCCCAGGACACAAAGACATGGAACCACCACTGAAATGGCTGAGCTGTCATTTTATTCTGAGGGAAAAAACACTTAAAGAAGAAAGACTACACATATGCTTTAGAAATAAACAACATTTGATGCGTCAGAAGGCCTTTGGGTCTTGTTGTCATGTATAATCAAATATCATAAGAGCTGTAGAGGGATTTAGTGACTATATGTTGAATGACTTGTCAGAATTCTCACAGCTGTCACACAGACATGTCCTCAAACATTTATTGACCAGTATGCCTCTGAAAGTCTTTGGGTGAAACTGATTCTGATTCCACAAGCGGGGAGTTTGGATACAGTTCCGAGACTGCACAGTTGACCCTTGGTGGTCTCTCTTACTTGTGTGCTGTTCTCTACCCCCGTAGGCTTATAGCTCTCTAGCGCTACAATCTCCCACTCTGTACAAACATGCCAATGCCTCATGTCCCAAAGCCACCGTTAAGCAGTGCTCCATTCTTTCCCGTGACTAACCTCAGCTCTTAAGAGGGAAGCAATCTAATTGATTAATTGAAATAATAACTGATTATAAAAAACACTGGCAAGCAGAGACCTAACTTCATATGTGTTTGCATCTCTTAACCATACTTAGAACTGCTTTTCTTGAAGGGGCTTCCCAGGTGGTGCTAGTGGTAAAGAACCTGCCTGCCAATGCAGGTTAGATGTAAGACACACCAGTTTGATCCCTGGGATGGGAAGATCCCCTGCAGAAGGAAATGGTAATCCATGCCAGTATTCTTGCCTGGGGAGTCCCACGGACAGAGGATCTTGGCTATAGTTCAAAGGGTCGCACAGAGTCGGACACAACTGAAGTGACTTAGCACAGCATGCCCTTAAAGCCGACATGCAAAGGATATAAATCTAATCTTGCTTAATTTTCCCAAGGTGATGTATTTAAAGAAGAAATTTAACTGTAATTTCAAACTGCTATAAATTGTTTAGGAAAATACTTATGAACAGGAATAAGATGTGTTCTCCCTTCGCCTCACTTGCTTTGAGCAGGAATTCTATCATAAAACTCTCTTACCTTTGCTTTCTCAAGATACCATAAGACCACACTGTTAATTCATTACACAAGTATTATCAACATTATTATGCCCAAGGGCTATGCTGGGAGCTGGGCAAAAAGCATTAATCAAACCAGATGGATGACTTCTCTGGTGGTCCAGTGGTTAAGACTTCACCTTGCAATGCAAGGGGTGTGGGTTCGATCACTGGTTGGGAGCTAAGACCCCACATGCCTCAAGGCCAAGCAAAGGAACAAAAAAACATAAAACTAAAGCAATATTGTAACAAATTCAATAAAGACTTTAAAAATGGTCCACATAAAGAAACATGTTTAGAAAAAGCAGACATGGACCCTACATTCATAGTCTTCTGAGCAATCAGTTTCTTTCTTCCCTATTTTTTCCTGGGATTTTTACCTGCCAGGGATGATGATGGTAAGGACGGTTGATATTAATACTGACGCTAATAATAATAATAATAGTGACTTCCCTGGTAGCTCAGATGGTAAAGCGTCTGTCTACAATTCGGGAAACCCGGGTTCGATCCCTGGGTCGGGAAGATCCTCTGGAGAAGGAAATGGCAATCCACTCCAGTACTATTGCCTGGAAAATCCCATGGACAGAGGAGCTTGGTGGGCTACAGTCCATGGGGTCGCAAAGAGTCGGACACGACTGAGCGACTTCACTTCACTTCAATAATAATAATACCACTTTGAGTAGAACTCTCTGTATGTCAGATGCTATTCTAAGTGATAGATACAGTTTTATAGTCCTCACAACAACCTAGAAAAAGAGAAGAAATTGTTTCCAAGATCAGAGCACTCAGGTGCTACAGTAGGTAGTCTAGCCCTGTTCTTAACCACTGCTGCCTATAGAGCTTGAAACGACTTCTATTTGCATTCCTACAACTGGTAATCCCCCAAGAAATTTCTTGGCAGAAAGAACTGAAAACTTTGGGGAAAGAGAGTTGACAGAAACGTGAATTGAGTTGTAAAGTATACATAACTATGTAGCATAGCTATCGTTTTCCTAACTCTTTCACCATTCAAATTACCCTTCTATACTTTTTCTATACTCCCTGCCTTTCCAGAGATCAATTTAAAAGAACTAAAACTAAAATTTATTGAGTACCAACTCTATGCCAGGCACTATGGCACACATTATTTGAGAAAATAAAATCAGAGGACATCAATTTGCTGAAAATAACTTCTGTTTTGAAAGGGCCTCTAGCAGACCATTTGGCCCATCACTCAATGGGCTCAGTATTTACTGAGCACTTACTCTATGCCAGGTTTTATGTAAGATGTTGAATAAAGAACACCCTTCTGGTCCTACAACACATGGGGAGGGTTTAGACAAGTAAATAACATAGAATATGAAATAATAGGAAATAGCCAGCACATGGAACGGGACATGCAACCCAGACTTGGGGGTTAAGGGTCCAACGTCAAGATTTTCAGATGCATCGGTGCCTCTGTGTTTTGGTTGAAGAGTTACAATGTCTCACAGACTGAGCTTCTATACTAGTTCACCTTTGGACTGTACTCTGAAGCATTCATATCACTGCCGAGCAGCACCTGAAGACTGAGGATCAGGGCCCTACCATACCATTCACCGCCTTACTTTATTCATTGCCTAAGTTCAAAATATTTCCACAGAGAGCATTAATGCTTCACCAAAATTGGAATTTTTGACATGGGATGAAGCAGTCAATTTTTTTTACTTTTTTTTTACTTTGATTCGTTCACGTGTCACATGCTGTCTGGGACTTTTTTCTTCATTTGTCCACTTGCTAGCATTTCCTTAAGAAGGGACAGGGATCGATATTTTATGCTTTATGAAGCTAATTATGTCAATGATTAAAACAGCAGAGAATATTAGAAATGCAAGGTTAGCTCTGCGAAAGGCTCCCCCGTTTCTTTCTGTATTTCACTTGAAAATGTCTTTGCTTCTCGTATCTATTTCACTCTCCCCCACCCCCACCATTTGGAAGAGTGTGTGGTAAAGAATAGCAGACTGCAGAAAATTCTTTTTTAGTAAAAGAGTACATTATAGGCTCTGACTCCTTGACCTGCTACTCCAAGAATAACTAAAAAGGAAGAGGTTCCTAAATCCAATGAACTGCTTCTCGCTGTGACAAGGGGAAAACAGGGAATGGCATTTTTGTTGTCGTACCTCAATTCACCAACCCACCGCCCAGGCAGCTGCAGTCGTGGCCCAGTAGTGCATCCGCATACACTCCCACCTGCACACTTTCATGTCTGTGACAAACTGATATCCAAAAGGAGCAGTCTGATAGCCATTGCTATAAGTGCTCTGGATGGTGCTTTTCTTCTGTCATCCTCAAAGGCATATTCTCAGGCTGCAATGCACTTTGGGGCTAAGCAGATAATAATTATGGTCTCTTCACACTGGATGCAGATGTGCCCACTTATCAGCATTAGAGTTGCTTATGATCAATTTTCTAAAACCAGTGAAAGGAGCGCCCTATTGCCTACTATACTTCTTTAGGTTTGCACTGGGGAAGGTCAATCCAACATGCATGGACCCCATTAGCTGCAGGAAACTGATAGGAAGCATTAAAGAAAAGAAGAACTAAAAAAAATAAGAAGAAGAAAAAAGAATTAAATCAAGTCACCAGACTCGTCACCACTTAGAACTGAGGTGTTGTAATGAAACCATATGTGGCTCAGGGAAAGGAGGGGAGGGGGAGACAGAAGCTTTCCGTGCTGACTTGTTCCACAGTTGTATTCACACATTCAGATATAGCTAGCTCATAGGTAATTCCACACTGAATATTTTTGTTTTCCTAAGTGATACCAATTCAGTGTGGTTCCTAAATAAAAAGCCAACACGTTAAAAATAAAACATTCTCCTTGAACCAACTCTGAGCCAAAAAAAAAAAAAAAAGCATGGTAAGGAAAGTTGAGGGCTATCTTCAAGAAGGAAACAAACTATTCCAAATGGAGAATTATTCTCTATCAATTTGTGTGTGTATGTGTGTGTGTGTCAGAGAGAAACAGAGAAAGGTAGAAAGAGACAGATGAATAGACAAAGATTCATATCCAAATGGAGAATTATTCTCTATCAATTTGTGTGTGTATGTGTGTGTGTGTGTGTGTGTGTGTGTGTCAGAGAGAAACAGAGAAAGGTAGAAAGAGACAGATGAATAGACAAAGATTCATTACAAATAATATCAAATCTACATTATTTGGTGCTCAGTTGCTCAGTCATGTCCGATTCTTTGCAACCCATGGACTGTAGCCCGCCAGGCTCCTCTGTCCATGGGATTTTCCCAGGCAAGAGTACTGCAGTGGGCTGCCATTTCCTCCTCTAGGGGATCTTACTGACCCAAGGATCAAAGCCATGTTGTCTGCATTGACAGGTGGATTCTTTACCACTGAGCCACTTGGGGATCCCACATTATTTGGGAAATAATATATATACACATACATAATAGATGGGGATTCCCACATGGCACTACAGGTAAAAAAAAAAAAAAAACTGCCTGCCAATGCAGGAGACATAAAGAAAGTCAGGCTTTGATGGCTGGGTCAGAAAGATCCCCTGGAGGAGGGCACAGCAACCCACTCCAGTATTCTTGCCTGGAGACTCCAATGGACAGAGGAGCCTGACAGGCTACAGTCCAAGGGATCGCAAAGAGTTGGACATGACTGAAGCAACTTGACATAAATACACACACATATATATGTGGTATTATATTTAAGTATTTACATATTCCCAAAAAGATTCAGAAATGAAAAGTGAGAGATAAAGAGAAGGTCAAGGCACCATGGACTGAAGGCTTCATTTGCTGATCTTCCTTTGGAACTCATACTTCCAGAAACAGTAGCAAACCTAGGTGTGCTTTGGCTACCCAATCTCTCCATCAGTAGATGGGTCAGTACAAGCAAACACATGATCTTTGTAAATGCTATGTCCTCCTCTGCAAACTCAGCTTTAGAACAAGGTCCCTGATCCTACTCCTGACCCCTCCCCACTAGCCATCACTGAACGGAATAATCAGAGCGAGAAATTCATCCCAGCACTCACTGGCTGATGGTAGTTTGGATTTGCTTAGGTTTTGTGGTGTTTCAGACTTACTACATAACTAGATGAAAACTGACCTGAGCTATTTTCAAGGACAGATCACCACCTTCTAGACTGGCTTGAACGTTGCCACTCATCAAGCTCGGCAGCACTGGAGGGACAGCAGTTCACTCTGTGATGCTGTAAAGGTCGTTCCTGGCTTCCCTAGTGGCTCAGATGATAAGGAATCCACCTGCAATGCAGTTTGGTCTCTAGATCAGGAAGATCCTCTGGAGAAGGGAATGGCAACCCACTCCAGTATTCTTGCCTGGAGAATCCCCACGGACAGAGGAGCTTGGCAGGTTACAGTCCATTGGTTGCAAAGAGTCAGACACGGCTGACCAGTGACTAACACAAAGGTCTTTCCTAATTTTCTGACTCCACACACTCTGCAGGGTAGTGCTCCCCTTCCCGTCCTCCATCCTCCCCATTTACGCGTCCCCCACCCCCAGCCTCCCTGCTTTCCAGCCCTCACCTCACCCTGAGACCTTCCGCAGCCCCTCAGCGCCCAGTCCCCTGGGAGCCGTGTGGAGCGCTATCTCTGGAGGAAAGGGCCCCTGTGAGAGGGCACAATGTTTCTCCTGCCTGCGGCAGGATCCAGATAAGGACAGAGCCTCCAGCCATCCGCGTGTCACAAAGAGCTCCTCTGATCCGCGGGCATCTGGGCTTCCCCTCATTAGCACATTAAAGCTGCTCTGTCCCTTCCCTCTGAGCCGCTCTGTCCGTCCCACTGCCGGGCTCTATGGAGCCTTTTAAGCGCACGCTCATTGTGAAATCTCCCTGGTTCAAGACGCACTAACCCCTTCCTGAAGCCCGTCAGACTCTCCTTAACAAACACAGGTACCTCCGAAGAAACCATCACTCTGAGAGGAGCGATCAGAAGGCAGGACAGATGCCTTCTGGCCAAGTCAGTTTTCCCCTAGAAGAACTTTTCTTAAAATAAAGCCAAAGTGATTTAAATCTATCTAGCTTTCAAAAAAAAAAAAAAAAAAGGAATACACTGAAGTAAACAGATTTGTGCCTCTTTCATGGATGGATGGGTTCTACTTCAGACTCTCGACCAGGCTCGGGAGGAAAACCCCCGAGCCAGCAGCGCCTGCATCTCCAAGTCCTCCGCGTGCGGAGGGCGCCCATCAGCATTCATCCCAGGCTGGGACGGTACGAGGCCGCGAGAAGCCGGCTTCCCCATCCAATTTTATGACCAAGATAACAGATGCATACCGCTGGGCAGCTTTCCCAGCCCTCTCCCAGATGTTATTTCATTTAAAACTTCCCCAAATGCAATGGGAAATGAGGGCTGAGATCATTTTAACCAGTTTACAAATGAGAATTTTGAGGCCACCCCCACCCAAAAAAAAAAAAAAAAAAAACCATGAAGGTCAGCTCCTTGGGACAGAACATCTGACATTTCACATACTGAAGGGAACGTCATCACTCCAGGGGCCCACAAAATCTCCAAGGGGTGTTTAACCCGCTCTTCTCTCTCACACACACCCCACTCCCAAATATAAACAAGCCCCAATTCTCCCCAGCTCCCCTAAATATGCCCTGCACTAATACCCTGACTTCTTCATAGCTGTCACCAGGGCCCAGGCATCTGTCCTCCCGTCTGACCGCGCCTCTCGGAGTGATGGTTCATCCGAGGTACCTGTGTTTGTTTCCGAGTTAACCCTTTCCAAGACACACTAAACGTCAGTAGCTTCTTCCCATCCATCACACTCCTCACCTTCCCCACCACAGATGTTAAATACACACATAAACCCTTAGATCCACTCTGCATTTCTACGATGTCTCCTTTCTGACTCCGAAATGACTGCTTCCCACTTGCCTCTGTACAAATGCCCTATTCCCCTTCCTCACCACCCAGCAGCTTCAGTCTGAATTGACAGGATGAGCTCAAAGTTCACAGAAAAAGAAAAGCCTTCATAGAGAGCCCATGGAAATTTGCTGTATGACTCAGGGAACTCAAACTGGGGCGCTGTAACAACCTAGAGGGTGGGGAAAGGATGGGAGGCGGAAGGGAGGTTCAAGAGGGAGGAGATATAGGCACACCTATGGCTAATTCATGGTGATGGATGGCAGAAATCAAACCAACACTGTAAACCAATTATCCTTCAAATAAAAATAAATTAATTAATTAAAACAACAAAGAAAAGCCACAAGACAAGAATCAGCTTTTATTCTCACCACCAAATCCACCCAATTATCTTCATTGATACCCATGCTCTCCCTCTCCTCTCCTGGACCACGGAGTGTCCTAGCTTCGCAAAGCCCACCCGCTCCCCTGCACCTTGGCTCCTACCATCTCAATCCTCCCAAGCCTTCCTCCTTCCTCCATGTTTCCCTCTCCACTGTATCATATCATCAGCACACAGACCTTTTGCATGATGTCCGCTATGAATAGACTCTTCATTTACTTGGCTCCTAGTCAGAGCAGAGCTTCTCAAAAGTTCTGTTTAGAAACCCCCACCTCACAATCCCTCTCCAAACCATGCTGTCCAGACTTCCATTGGTACCACCAGCTGACGCTGTGCTTGTCTGGCCCCCAAGGTTCTCTCTGTTCCTACTCTGTGCCCCTCAGAGCCTGAAGCAGAGCCATGCCAGTGGTCCTGCCACTCCTGCTGAGGCCCCGGGTAACCCTGACCCTCCTTTCTGTCACTCAGACCTAGAACCTGCTCTCCTTAACTTCAGGGTCTCTGAAAAGTAGCACTGTCCACTGGTAGCCTACTTCACAGAATTGGGATGCTGTGCTGTACCCCTTCTCATCTCTAAATAGTTTCCCCATTCCAGGGGGTCCCTTTTAAGTGACTGGGTGGAATCCTTGATACTTGACACAGCTATTCTCAGGCCCAACCTGCTGCCTCCTCATCACCAGCTGGGATACACAGATTTCCAGGGCCATGAAAAGCATCACCCTAAGATGCTCTCCTGCCCCATGATGAGACGTACTTCCAGAATCCAGACTCGATGTTGCTCCCACTTGGATATTGGGCTGGAACCAGTGCTTCTCAAATGATCTACTAGAGAATACCGGTTCTTTTTTTCAATTCACTGAAGACAATTCTTTTGAAAAGTGCAGTTCAAAAAATCGACTGCTAGAAAAATAAAATGGCAAAAAATGAAATGAAAATACATGACTCAGTATTTTAATATCAGAAGAAAGGACATAAAAGTAATCTGTCAAGTTGCTATAGATATTTCGAAATGCATACTCCTGTTCTGTGTCCTCATCTGGTTACACAGATTACACAGTCTGGTTACACAGTCTGGGCATCAGCACGGGTCCATGGACCACACTCTGAGTAGCTGGCTGCGGCCCTCAGGCTGACTCTCTAGTTCAAGGTAACACTAGGTCTCTCCCCACCTAGTGAGCAGATGCTTTCCTTGTAGCAAGTTTATAACCTTTCAACAAACAAGTATTAAACACTCACTATGTTGCAGGCCCTGTTGAGTACTTTCTCAAAAATAATCTGATCTAATTTTCCTCTCTCTGACCCTGGCCCACACTCTATTCAAATCACAGCACTTCTGTCTTCATCCCATTTAGACTGCTGTCTCCACTTCTCTAAATGGCTGCAGTAGACACCTAACTGATCCCCCAAACCCTAGCCCATCCCCTGTCCCTCTATCCTACAGATTTTACCCAGAATATCACATTCAGGCACATATCTGTTAAGTCCTTTCTCTGTTCAAGAATCTAGAGAATAAAGTCCTGAGTGTATAAAGATTTCCATTGTCTGACTCCGTCCTACAATTCTAGCCTTACTTTACTGCCTTTTTACCTATACATAATATTGTCAAAATGAAAACTTAATCCTCCTCCAACCTCTTTACTCTCTATTTGGTTCATCCTTTCCATCAGCCTCCTTCTTGCACAAGTTCCTATCTTACCCATCTGCTATGATCAAATGTTTATGTTCCCCCAAAACTTAGGTGTTAAAGCTCAACTCCCTGGTATGATGGTATTTGGAGGTGGAACCTTCAGGAGGTAATCAGATTTAAATGAGGTAATGAGAGTGAAGTCCCCATGATGAAATTAGCATCCTTATAAAAAGAGAAAGGATCTCTCCCTCTCTCCCTCTCTCCCTTTCCCCCTCTCTCCCTCTCTCTCTCCCCCCTACCCCTCCACCATATGTGGATACAAGAAGACAGCTGTCTGCAAGTCAAGAAGGCCCTCACCAGACACACAATATGCCAGCACTCTGATCTCAGACATTTCAGCCTCCAAGAACTGTAAGAAATAAACGTCTGTGTTTATACTACCCAGTCTATGATATTTTGTTATATCCCCCCAACCTTAGACACCATCTTCCCATGCCAAGACAAATGCCAAGCCTGAAGCCTCCTGCCCTGTCTCCAGCCTAGTCTCTCCTTCCTCTGTAGTCTTATAAAAGCACTTAGTTGCATGACCATAAAGATTGGTTTCCATATCCATAAAATGATTTTGAGAATAACATGTAAAATTTCATAAATAAAATATATGCTTTATAATGTAAAAACTTAAGAACTTGAGCCACTATCTACATGCTCATTCAAACACTCTCATAGATTATATCAAATTTTATAGTAAAGCAATCTAGTACTTCCAACTCATCCTCATGTTTTTGTCATATTTTACGTTTCTCTTACCTTGCAATGCACGAACATATGCCCAAGCTCCCTCAAAGCTCTGTATGCACTGTTAGAATGTTATCATTTCTAGGAAACTCTATTTTCTTGGGTTATAATGGCAATGACCTGGATAAGTTCACCCTGAAATGGCAGGATGAGATCCAAGTCTCTTCTTTTCCTTCTAACACTTTGAAAGTAGATGAACATTAAGGCCTGTCTTTTTTTCTGTCTTTTTTTTTCTTTTAAGTCATAAGTGAAACAAATTTTATTGTATTCATCAAGAAAGATCTGCCTCTGACTCTTTGTATACTTCAATAATCTTATTATGGGTTCAGTCTCCCTTTTGAGTAGTTTTCCTACAGGGGAAACAGCTAAATTATGGGACTTTTAAAAAACAATCTCTGTTAGATCAGCTTGAAAAATCTAATCATTTTGAGAAAAGATGTATGTTGTCTTTATTTCTACTTTACTTAAATTGTCCACTTGATGGATAATATTGGAAGGGTAATAACAAAAACACGAGCAACGCACTCAGGAGTCCACTTCAGTCCATACCTGTCTGGTTCATCACTGTGAGCCAGCAGTACTCAATATATAGTAAGCATTTAATAGAGGCTCATTAAATAAATGACTGACTGATTAAATAAATGAATGGATGGATGAGAAAAAAGAGAATGCAATGAAGTATTTGTTTACACAATGGATCAGAACCTTATACTAACTCTAAGCCAGAAATTATTAGGAATTGGAGCCCTACCACTCAAATCTGAATATAATTAGCATGATTTGGCTTTTAACCTCCTTTAAATGTATTTTCAGCTGTACTAAGTTTCCCTAATTAATTTGTTTAAAATGGCAAGAATTGATGGTTTTTCCCTAATTAATTTGTTTAAAATGGCAGGAATTGATGGTTCATAATATCAGACCTTGCAAAATGGTATGTAAGGTATTTTTTAATCATCACAGTTACAAAGGTAAATTTTCCTGAGATAGTGTTCAAAATATAAATCCAATAGAAAACAGTATTTTTAAAATTTTAGTACATTTAAATCATGTTCATGTGGTCACTGATTGAGACATGTCATTCTTCTAAGAAAACATTTTCTAAGACATTGATTTTAGTGTTTCACTTGCCACTTTCTGGGAAATTTCTTCTCAACTTTTGTGCATTCAACTGTATAAAACAGAATAAGTTCAATATGGATCACATACAGGACAACTTATTTCTATGATTCTAGCATCTAGACATTTGGAAGCATACAATTAAGCATTAAATATAAAAATTCAGATTACAGATTACAATCATTCACTCTCAACACCAGTACCTATGCCAAGCTTCTCAGATAGATTTTGAGGTCCTTCAAGCTAAGAATAATGTTTTGCTATGTATGCATCCCCCAGAAAAAGCCTCAACACACAGCAAGCGATTAAGGACAAATAAATGTACATGTAATTCACAGAGTGAGAAGGCAATGAATGGAATGGAAGAAAATATTTGCAAATCATATATTTAATAATGGGTTAATATCCAGAATATATAAAGAAATCCTACAACTCAACAGCAACAACAAAATCCAATTTAAAAATGAGCTAAGTACTTGAATAGACATTATGACAAACACAGACAGTGTGCTAAAAAGCAAAAACATCACTTGGCTGACAAAGGTCCATATAGTCAAGGTTATGGTCTTTCCAGTAGTCATGTGTGGATGTGAGAGCTGAACAATAAGGAAGGCAGAGCATCAAAGAATTGATGCTTTGAATTGTGATGATGGAGAAGACCCTTGAGAGTCCCTTGGAAAGCAAGGAGATCAAACCAGTCAATCTTAAAGAAAATCAACCCCAAATACTCTTTGGAAGGATTGATGCCGAAGCTGACGATCTAATATTTTGGCCACCTGATGCAAACGGCTGACTCATTGGAGAAGACCCTGATGCTGAGCAAGACTGAAGGCAGAAGGAGAAGAGGGCGACGGAGAATGAGATGGTTGGATGGCATCATCGATTCAATGGACATGAACTTGGGCAAACTCTAGGAGATAGTGAGGGACAGGGAAGCCTGGTGTGGGGCAGTCCACGGGGTCACAAAGAGTCGGACATGACGACTGAACAACTTGAACAGACATTTCTTCAAAGAAAGTACACAAATAGCCAACAAGTTCATGAAAAGAAGCTCAACATCAGCGATTATTAAGGAAAATCAAAACACAGTGAGGTATCACTTCACACCCATTAGGATGGCCACTTTCAGAAACATACACACAGTGTTGGCAGGATGTGCAGACACTGGAAAATGCAAAATGGTACCATTGTTATGAAAAATGGTACCATTGTTATGAAAAATGGTACCATTGTTATGAAAAATGGTATGGAGGCTTCTCAAAATGTTAAAAAAATAAAAACAGAAATTTAGCAATCCAACTCCTGGGTATGTAACCTACATTTTTGAAAAAAGGATTTTGAGGAGACATTTGCACATTCATTTTCACAGCAGCTTTATTCACAATAGCCAAGAATAGAAGCAACCTAAATGTCCCTCAACAAGTGAATTTAAAAAGTGTGATATAGACAGATATAGAGATACAGATACATAGATATTATTTAGCCTTAGGAAATCCTGCCTCTTGTGATAACGTGGATGAACCTTGAGACCATTATGCTAAATAAAATAAGCCAGTCACAAAATACAAACACTGCATGATTCCATTTATATGCTGCTGCTGCTAAGTCACTTCAGTCATGTCCGACTCTGTGTGACCCCACAGACGGCAGCTCACCAGGCTCCCCCGTCCTGGGGATTCTCCAGGCAAGAACACTGGAGTGGGTTGCCATTTCCTTCTCCAATGCATGAAAGTGAAGAGTGAAAGTGAAGTCGCTCAGTCGTGTCCGACTGTTCCCGACCCCATGGACTGCAGCCCACCAGGCTCCCCCGTCCATGGGGTTTTCCAGGCCAAAGTACTGGAGTGGGGTGCCATTGCCTTCTCCCCATTTATATGAGGTATCTATTAATAAAATAACCAAACTCGTAGAAACAGAAAGTAGAATGGCGGTTGCCAAGGTCAGTGGGGAAGGAAAAAGAGGAGCTGCTGTTTAACAGATGCAGATTTTCAGTTTTTCAAGGAGAAAAATTCTAGAGATCAGCTGCATAATAATACCCATCAGCTAAGACTACTGTACTGTACACTTAAAAGTAGTTAAGATGGTCAATTTTATGTCAAGTGGTTTTGGCCCTGAATAAAAGAATAAATGAGTGTGTACTTATAAATGCTTAACTCAAAAAATATACCAAATAGTATGGGGCATTTTTCCAGGTGTTGATTGGAGTTTGACTTCCTAAGTATGCATTTTTAGAAACATAATCAAGAATTAATGTGTTTGAACAAGGTACAGTGAATGCTCACTGGCCTGAACTCGAATGAGAAAGCTAATCCAAAACTTGGTGGTAGTACTTCTGCATGCTGCATGCTGCTTTTATGAGAAATGGCAATTAAATAAGCCATTAATTAAATAAAGCCACAATTAAACAAGCCAAATAAGCTCTTGCATGAAGTAACTTAGAACTATATGGGCAGTTGAGTCAATTTGCTATATCATCTACATCTACAGCAGTGTAGAGTAAAAACAGACATCTCTTATTATATTCCTGTGACACTGAAACATCTTGAGAAAGTAAAAGGCCACAGAAAAATTACATGAAGATAGGTCCATTTCCTTCCACATTCAGTTCAGTTCAGTTCAGTCGCTCAGTCGTGTCCGACTCTTTGCGACCCCATGAATCGCAGCACGCCAGGCCTCCCTGTCCATCACCAACTCCCAGAGTTCACTCAAACTCACGTCCATCGAGTCGGTGATGCCATCCAGCCATCACATCCTCGGTCGTCCCCTTCTCCTCCTGTCCCCGATCCCTTCCAGCATCAGAGTCTTTTCCAATGAGTCAACTCTTCTCATGAGGTGGCCAAAGTACTGGAGTTTCAGTTTTAGCATCAGTCCTTCCACCTTACTTCCTTGGAAATGCACCGTCTTCATCCAGGGTAAACCAAAATTCCTCTAATATGAACATTCATTTTTCCAAGCTCTATGCAAAAAAAAAAATACACTGATCTTTTATTTTTATAATATTGTCCTTTAGTTAAAAATAAACATGTCCTTCAGACATCTTGTGTTTACTACTGATCTCAGAAATGTCTGTTTTTAATCACACCATCCTGTTCCACTTAGAATACTTTGTATCAATTATTCTCATTACCGGTTGGTCTTCCCCTTTCATTCTGACATCTGTTAGGAGAAGCATCTAGAGGAGGAACCTCTCTATCAATTTTTTAACAAAAACCACTTGATAAATAAGGATCACCTAAGAGATAATACTGTGGTGTTGGAGAAGACTCTTGAGAGTCCCTTGGACTGCAAGGAGATCCAACCAGTCCATTCTAAAGGAGATCAGCCCTGGGTGTTCTTTGGAAGGAATGATGCTAAAGCTGAAACTCCAGTACTTTGGCCACCTCATGTGAAGAGTTGACTCATTGGAAAAGACCCTGATGCTGGAAGGGACTGGGGGCAGGAGGAGAAGGGGACGACAGAGGATGAGATAGCTGGATGGCATCACTGACTCGATGGACGTGAGTCTGAGTGAACTCCAGGAGTTGGTGATGGACAGGGAGGCCTGGCGTGCTGCAATTCATGGAGTCGCAAAGAGTCGGACACAATTGAGTGATTGAACTGAACTGAACTGAAGAGATAATAGATGTCTTCATCAACTGTACCTAACAGGACAAGCATAATCCTGTTCTTGGCAGGCACTCCATTAGTTCACCATGTTCTCTCCACTTTATTTAATAACCCAGAAAAGCTATATATACATACTATTCCATCACATACGGTAACTCCCCATGTGGATGTCGATTCTACGTAGGCTTGCTACCAACTCTTCCATGTATCCTTTAATGCTCTTTATAATTCAGACAAGTTTCACATATTTGAAAATTAATGAAATATATCAAAATGTAACTTAGAAGCCAGTTAGTTTTAAATCAGATGAATGGATAACCCAGAGTCACACTCATGGTTCCATTCTAATGGTTAAACATCCCCACCACAACACTCAAAAAGGCAGGAATCCCTTCATAACTTGAGACAACCCAATTCATCTCTTATTGGAGAGAAAATGCGTCAAAACTGGAAAGTCATGGTGATTATTATTAAGATCCGAAAATAATATTCAAATGGGGAAAGATAAAACCGCACACAAGCAAAACATAAAACAAGCCATCACTCATTTTTCACTAACATTTTATTAAGAATTAATTTTAGAGGAGAAAATCTTCAGATACTACCTAGGTCGGTATCTACTCATATGTTTCTAAGAAATCTACTAGTATCAACAGTTTCTGTGAGAGGATCATCAGTTGTTGCCCTTCGAGTATTTTCTTTTTTGTCATACCTTGCTTGCCTGTAGCAGGGTAATAAATGTTATTCCACACTCAAGAAACTTGTGAATAGGGGTTTGCCATAATTTTTTTCTTCTTTGAACCAAGATATTATCCTAAATCTCTGGGAATTAAAGAAGTAACAATTATATCAGCATCTAAATCATTCGGTATTTTTTGCAATGACAGAACCAATTTTTATTAGGACAGGAGAGAAGCACGTGGCTTATCTCATCAATCTAGCACCTCCTCTTTCACCAAAATCATGGATACCATTATAGTCTACTCTAATGTTTCACAGGGAGTAGTCAACCAGTGGGGGCTTCCCTGGTGGCTCATATGGTAAAGAATCCGGACAGAGGAGCTGGCGGGCTACAGTCCATGGGGTCACAGAGAGTCAGACACGACTGAGCAACTAAGCACAGCACAGCACAGCAGTCACTCAGTGAGGCAACCCATTCCTCATGCACGAAAGGTAACAATCCCACTCTACAAGCCTTTAGTGAAAGGGGGAAAGGACTTGAGCTGCACTGTGAAAATAAAATGGTGCAGGACAATGCAAGGCAGATTGCATTAAGGTAACACTGCATTTTCCTTCTAAGATTCTTGACAGCAAGTACCTTTAATTATTAATTGGTACTTCTCTCTTTACCTGTCCCTAGGTAGACAGGATACAGGTAACATATGTGTTTGCATTTCCTCCTCTGGGTTGGCGGGTAGCTATTATTACAGGCTGTGACCAGTGGCAGGCAGTTCTCCAGGCTTGCCAGCTTGCAATGCTCACACTTTGACTCTCCTCATCCCAGAACATCATCCTCAGTCTCTCGGCACCACCTCTCTGGCCCAGTGGGATGCTCAGAGTAACTAACAGGGGTGCAATGCCCCTCTCAGTCACTGAAGACACTCAACTGGCCAGCTCACAGCAATAGAACGCTGCCAGCAGTACATCTCCATGCCAGAAGTTAGAGGGATATTTTTCATATTGGCTCCAAGCTTCCAGATTTGCAACCTCACTTTCTCCTAGCAGCTAAGCTGCTGCAGGCCAGGGTTAGATAAAAGGAAACAAAGTCCAGAAGACAATTAGTTGACAGGGCAAGACAAGTGAAGGAAATACAAATATTAAGGAAAGAAGAAGAGGAAAAGAAGAAAAAGGAGGAAAAAGTGATCTTTAGCTTTTAGAAAAATGAACAAGGATACCTGTGATATGGCACCCCACAGGCCAGCCTTAAAGCCATTACTGGACTAGTCCAACACACCTGGAGGGTTCAAACCAGAGGGGAGCCATACTAAAGTGCTGACACAGAATCTCAAAAACTCCACGCCCCACTCCATGCTCTTTTATTTAGAGCTCAACCATTCAGCAGTTACAACTAATGCTGTCGCCTGTTGCCATAACCATAGAGCGAAAGTCAGGCTCATCAGCATGCTAATGAAATTAATCCACCAGGACTTTTATACCTATATTGATTTTTTTTTTTTTAGTCTCCTTACCAATGGTGCTCCTTCTCAAAAGAAATATTTTCTTATCCTTTAGGATAAAGAAAGACCATTATTTAATGCCAAATATTACATGGAAGATTTTGCAAAACACTGAAAGACAACCAAATATTTCAGTTGAAGTCTAGAGGCTATAATCCTAGGGTTCCAGTCACAGATGTACGAGCCATGGAATGTTATGGACTCAACCTTTCAGTCTAAGTTCCTCCTCTATAAAACTCATGTCATAAATCACTGAAAGCTAACAAAACACAACATTCCCCCCACAATATCCCATGACTTCAATTCACTAGCTTATGATGTTCCCACCACCCTCCACCCTCCCTTAGATTACAGAATTCTGCTGAACAATGAATTCATGTAAAGCTTTATACTTTCCCAAGTCTTTTCTTCTGTATTACTGCATCTATTTCTCAAAACTATGATAAGAAAGGTAAGACGAGTATAAAACACATTCTATAAGTGACGAAACCAGGGACCGAGATGGTCCACATGGCAAGTCAGCGGCAGAGGAATGATGACAAACCAAATCCCCTCAGCTCCTGCCTCAGTGATCTTGTTATTCTGGACTCTAAGATTCATAAAATACCATGAAATAACCTGCACAGAATCAATAATAACTTATAATCAAGCAAAGAGTAGCACCAGGTTTTTCCCCAGTTTGATGAGGGAAATTAATAATTAACATATTCTGCATAAAATTTTAAACATCCAATGCCAAGGCATTTATGATTTTTTAAAAAATCACAGATATTCATAAAGACTAGGAAGCCCGCCTAATATGTACTGAGCCAGCATCTTCTTGATTTATTCTGCTCATTATCTTTTAAATGTAGTATTTTGGAAGGTGTCATCCTAAGCTACCAATCAGAGGAAAGTAAAGACTTGAGTTCCTATCACCATCTCTTGTCTCATTTCAGAGCGAATTTCTTCTCCTTTGATAATACATGGAAACACACAGAAGTACCCACAAGCTAATATACCTTAAGTCTTCACAAGGGACTCTTGAATGGTTCGGGATTTCATATAATTAAATTACACTATACTCGGAAAATACGGAGCTTTTTAGGTTTCTATTTCTGTACATATGTTGTGTTCCCCCTAGCGCTTCCAGCCCCAAAGGGCTCGAGGTGAATCCCTTGTGGGACTCTCAGCTACCCACAATAGCGCCCTACAAAAACCTGTATGAACAGAGCGACCTTCTGGGTTATTCCCAAAAGATGCATGGAAAGGCACACAGGTACCCACATAAAAACACACAAAAGCAGTCCTCTATTTGAATTTTAAGGGTCAGTTCTTCAACCGCATCAAGTTACTTTAATAGAAAAAGTCCCTTTCGCGTCACAGCCGACTCCGGGGCGCCAGAGGGGCCCCATTGCACATCAACCCGGGTTCTCATCCCGAACGCCTCGTCCTGGCTCCATCCACTGCGCAGATTCCAGCACTGGAGCCGGCCGCCAGCGTTCGCTTCCTCTGGCTTTGCAACACTCGGAGCCGCCTTCCTCACCCCCTTCCCGCAACATTTGTGCACTTTGCCTGGGTCTGACCCAGGCCTCTATCTCCCCTTCCCCGCTCCCGGCCAGGAAGAGTCGGAGCAGCAACTGGACCACCGGGCGGCAGAAGTGGGTCCCCTCGACCGCCCGCGGGGGCTGCTGCCGCCGTGACCCCATCTCCCAGCGAGGGGGTGCGAGACCTCCCGGCGGACGCGAGGCCGGCGACTTCCACGCCACCCCCGCAGCCCCGCGCCTTCCCGGCCACCCCCGGGTCCTCTCTCTGCCCCGGAGCCCAAAGCTGGGGCCCGGGTGGCAGAGGGAATTGAGGCGACACGCGTGTGCGAGGGTGCGAGCGCGGACAACCGCAACCCGGCAGGCACAACCCCGCCTCTCCCCGAACTCCCGCCTCGGACCAGCCGGCGCCCGGGCGCTCCGCGGCTCCACGCTCCGGGACAAAGCTGCCGCGCGGCCTCGCCGCCAGCGCGGGGCGCGTCGTCCTCCGCCCTCCGCGGTCTCCCCGCCGCGACTCCGTCCGTCCCAAAGGGCCTCGGGGCCCCCAGGGAGACGGAGGGGGTCCCCTGCCCCGCGCCCCCGCGCCGCTCACCTGTTCAGCACTTTGCGGATCCTCTGGCGCACGCCGGCCCGGGAGGAGGCGGACAGGCTTCCGCCGCCGCTGCCCTCGGCCGGCAGGTTCTCGATGGTGGTCACCACATGGTTCGGCGGGGCCGGCGGCGGCGGCTGGTGCGGCTGCGGCTCGGGGGGGATCATCGCTGCGGAGGCGGCGGCGCGGCGGCGATCAGAACGCGGCCGGGCGCATCGCGCGCCGGCTCCGGGCCCGGGAACGCGCGGAGGACCCCGCCGGGCGGCCGCGGCCCGGGGAGGCGGTGCTGCCGGCCAACCAGCGAGGCGGGGGAGGCCCCCGCGGCTACGGCCGACGCCGCCGCCGCCGCCCAGCCCGCGGCTCACTCCTCTCCAGTCTTAGGGCGCGCACTCTCGCGCCGCCGCCGCCGCCGCCTCCCGCCCCGGCGCTTCCCCAGCTGCGTCCCCCAAGTCGCGGCACGCCCCGCGAAGTGGCCGTGGAGGGTGTCGCGCGGGGGCGCCGAGCGGCCGGTCAGCTCAGGAGATCCCCGCGGAGAGAGAGGATGGGGCTCCGGCCTCGCCTTTTCTCCCGGTGCCCAGGTTGGCTCGGGGCGAGCCGCGACCGTGGTGCTGGCGCCGCCTCAGCCAGTTCCCCGGCTCGCTCGGAAAGCTGCCGTCTGTGTCTCTCGGAGTGAGAGACCGAGAGTGAACCCGGAGAGCCGGGCGGGGGCGCAGCGGCGGCGGGGAAGGGGGGCCGGGCGGGGCACGCGCGCTCTGTTCTCGCCAGAGGGCGCTCCCGAGGTGCCTCGATGCCCTGGTGCTCCCGGTCCCCGTCCACCCGAGGCACCACTCGAGGCGCCGATTGTTCGGGGTCGCTTTTTTTGTTTGTTTGTTTAGGCTGGGAAGAGGAGAGGGAGCAGGGAGGTGGGGAGCGGATCCCCGGCCTGTGAGGTTAAGAATAGATCCTCCTCTTTAGTTAGCGGGGAATCCCCGCTCCTGCCGCGAAGCCCCAGAAACTAGCACCACCTTCCCGGGACAGCGACAGGATGCTGAGAAGCATGCCGCCCCGATTGCAAACCCAAACTCGAGTGGATATCCTAAACAATACACCTACAGTCACCATAATGGGCCTAGAGGAAGCTGGAGGAGAAACAACGTCTCACGATCATTCTGGGAACTGGAAAAAAGCCTAGCGGACCAACTCAGCGTCTGGTTTCATAGCGCGGTGAGAGAAATGTAGGCAGATTTGAGTTCCCTTCGTGCCTCTGAAACTTAGCAGAGACTCCCTAAGCCATTTACTTGAATTCTGAGACACAGACTCCTTTGGGCAACGAGGCTACTTTGTGTCTCTCTCCCTGTGGAGCTGTAAGAGATAAATGAGGGAAACCACCCAGCAGGGGACCCTGACAGCTTCTTTGGTGGTGGGTTGCGGGTGCTCTACCTCGGATCTCCACTCTCCGAGGGAGAACTCCTGTATACCTGGCCCGGAAATCTTACACCTGCATACCACATTGCCTCCAAAGGAAACTGATTAACTGTCCCAAGCACCTCTTAGACCTCTTGATCCAGATCCCAGTTAATAGTGGACTCCTTAAGAAACAGAGATTTTTCATATTTTACTTTATCTAGATTCCCTGGATAGAGATTCTACAGTGCAAAATGATTTTTTTTCCATTTCATGCAGTATTTGGAATTATTTGCCCTAGATAGACCCAGGTTCGATCCTTGGGTTAGGAAGATTCCCTGGAGAAGCGAATGTCTACCCACTCTGGTATTCTTGCCTAGAGAATCCCATGGAGAGAGGAACCTGGCAGGCTACAGTCTATGGGGTTGCAGAGTGGAACAGGACTGAGCAACTAACACTCACTTTTCATATCTGTGGAGACATATGCTGATACCACCACTGCCAAATGCACTGGAAACCAGCAAATAAAAAATATTGGTGATAGGATTTGCTGCAGAAAAGGGGGTTGTGGAGAAAGCAACACTCAAGAAAGTAATGAATTAGAGTGCCATACTGAGTGAAGTTAGATGGAGAAAGCGAAATAGTGTATGACATCCTTTATATGTGGAATGGAAAAAAATGATACAAATGTTTACATACATAACAGACTCAGACTTTGAAAATGAGATTATGGTTGGGAAGAGTAGGGGGGAAAGGATAGTTAGGGAGTTTGGGATGAACATGTACACACTGCTATATTTAAAATGGATAACCAACAAGGACCCACTGTATAGCATGTGGAACTCTGCTCAGTGTTATGTGGCAGACTGGATGGGAAAGGAGTTTGGGGGAGAATGGATACATGTATATGTATGGCTGAGTCCCTTTGCTGTTTACCTGAAACTATCATAGCATTGTTTGCTAATCAGTTATACCCCAATACAAGATAAATAGTTTAAAAGTTAAAAAGTTAATTTTTTTAAAAAAGGAATTAACTATCTGATTAACAGAGGGGAAATGGAAAAGAAGAGGATAAAAAGAAGATGAGATTTGTTGTTGTTGTTAAAATGTAAGTTTCCATTTCTTTAACAATATTTGGGAGCCCTTTTTAAAAACCATGGAACATTTGAGGAAACAGTCATCTAAAAAAGCTCTCCAATCTGCATTTCAATTTATGTAACTTCCAGTTCCCACCTGAAATATCCCTAAGGTCTTTTTCTACCAAAATTAACTCAAATTAGAACATTTCCCCTTTTAAAATGAACACACTGTCCTGTTCTTCCTCAACAGCCTTTCATTCTCAGATTTTTTCCACCTCGGACACTCTGAAGAATTGTTACAAATAGGACCAGGGTTTGTAACCTCATGGGCATTCAGATTCTAATAGTTCATAATGAGTTTGCCCTTGGAAGACCCACCAAGTGTAGGCACTTCAGCTGAAACAGCAAATCGTGGCTGGAGTCTCTGCATTAAAACAACATTTATGGTCATTTCAGGTGTCTGCCTAGAATGACTGGTTGCTTCCGTGCCCTCTTCCTTCACATTTGGCTTGCTTCCCTTTGACTGTTTTTGGCCCATCACAACTCCGTGCTGTGTCTGCACTCTAATGTCAGCGTTTGTGCCTGGTCATTCCCCTCAAGAGACCACTGAATGCAAATGATCTAAATCTCCTGAGAGTCAAAAAGGGAGAAAACCAAGATGGGAGGGAGCAGGATGAGAGATGTAGGATTTCAGTCTCGCTATAAAGACCCCAAAGAAGCCTCCAGCCTTGTGTTTTTATTATTCTTTATGGTAAAGGGGATACAACATCAGCTCCCCTTCTTATCCTCCAATTCTGCATTTCATAAGCATCTCTTAAAGAGGAGCTGAATTGCATTTGAGAGACAGAAACAGGTACCAAAAGCACAAAGGTCAAGTGGTGTGTCTAAATGGAATTAAACAGAAAAGATGTGGGGAGGCCTATTTCCCTTTTCCCTGCTGCCTCCTTGGCCTCAAAATCTATCCTCTGAGCTGTAAACAAACGGAAGAGGAATGAGGCCTGTTGGCTGGGGATGTATGTAGTTTTTCAGTGCTGGCGCATGGGTATCAGGGTCATACTTGATTGCTCAGTTTACCTCGCTGACCAGTTGTGGTTAGTGGCACATCACTATTGCAAAATTTTCATCCTATTCTTCACTTATGTCTTCTGAGCCTCACTTAAGACACACACACTTCTGTTGTTTAGTCACTAAGTCGTGTCTGCTTCTTTTGTGACCCCATAGACTGTACCCCCCAGGCTCCTCTGTCCATGGGTTTTCCCAGGCAAAAATACTGAAGTGGATTGGATTTCCTTCGCCAGGGAATCTTCCTGACTCAGGGATTGAACCCACATGTCTTATATTGGCAGGCAGACTCGTTACCACTGGGCCACCAGGCAAACCCACATACTAGCACTGCTGAATTCCTTTAGGAAGCACAAGTTGACTCAGCTACACCTTCTCTAACGTTTCTGATTTTGAAGACACTTCAACTCATGTAAGAAAGAGTAGAATTTTGACCGTGATTCAGACCTCAGAATCACCAGGAATTTTGACCCATCTGTTTAGCACAGACCACACTTGTGTGTTTATCAGACAAAAACTTCAAAGTCGTGCTCCAAAAGTAAGTGATGATTCTCCCCAAATTGCTCCACAGTTGTCTAAAATTGCTAACATCCGCTGGATATTGGGAAAAGCAAGAGAGTTCCAGAAAAACATCTATTTCTGCTTTATTGACTATGCCAAAGCCTTTGACTGTGTGGATCACAATAAACTGTGGAAAATTCTGAGAGAGATGGGAATACCAGACCACCTAACCTGCCTCTTGAGAAATCTGTATGCAGGTCAGGAAGCAACAGTTAGAACTGGACATGGAACAGACTGGTTCCAAATAGGAAAAGGAGTACATCAAGGCTGTATATTGTCACCCTGCTTATTTAACTTCTATGCAGAGTACATCATGAGAAACACTGGACTAGAAGAAACACAAGCTGGAATCAAGATTGCCGGGAGAAATATCAATCACCTCAGATATGCAGATGACACCACCCTTATGGCAGAAAGGGAAGAGGAACTAAAAAGCCTATTGATGAAAGTGAAAGAGGAGAGTGAAAAAGTTGGCTTAAAGCTCAACATTCAGAAAATGAAGATCATGGCATCCGGTCCTATCACTCCATGGGAAATAGATGGGGAAACAGTGGAAACAGTGTCAGACTTTATTTTGGGGGGCTCCAAAACCACTGCAGATGGTAGCTGCAGCCATGAAATTAAAAGACCCTTACTCCTTGGAAGAAAAGTTATGAGCAACCTAGATAGCATATTCAAAAGCAGAGACATTACTCTGCCGACTAAGGTCCACCTAGTCAAGGCTATGGTTTTTCCAGTAGTCATGTATGGATGTGAGAGTTGGACTGTGAAGAAGGCTGAGCGCCAAAGAATTGATGCTTTTGAACTGTGGTGTTGGAGAAGACTCTTGAGAGTCCCTTGGACTGCAAGGAGATCCAGCCAGTCCATTCTGAAGGAGATCAACCCTGGGATTTCTTTGGAAGGAATGATGCTAAAGCTGAAACTCCAGTCCTTTGGCCACCTCACGCGAAGAGTTGACTCATTGGAAAAGACTCTGATGCTGGGATGGATTGGGGGCAGGAGGAGAAGGGGACAACCGAGGATGAGATGGCTGGATGGCATCACTGACTTGATGGCCGTGAGTCAGTGAACTCCGGGAGTTGGTGATGGACAGGGAGGCCTGGCATGCTGCGATTCATGGGGTCGCAAAGAGTCAGACACGACTGAGCTACTGAACTGACTGTCTGGAATTGCTTGTGCTGCTGCAAATGCCCAGTGCCCATCTACTTTCCTTGTGCTGTTATGTCACTCTTTTCTTTCTCTCCTAAGTCTGGTTGAATCTACTCAACACATACTACCAAACATGTGGCATCTCAAATAATAGAGCTTCAGAGTTTCATTCACATAATTGAATTCATGCAGGAGAGAAGAAAGCAAACTGGTGGAAAATTTGTGGATAGGGTAAAGGGGAAAGAATGGGTAGATCTTAACAGCAAGTAAAAAATAAAAATTTTTAAATGGTACTTAAGAACTCCAGGAGGGCCTAAGGAGCCATCCCATGCTGAAGGTCAGGAAGGGTGGCTGTTAGGAGATACCCCTCATCCAAGGTAAGGAGCAGCAGCTGTGCTTTGCTGGAGCAGCTGTGAAGAGATACCCCACGCCCAAGTTAAGAAAAACACAAGTAAGATGGTAGGTGTTGCAAGAGGGCATCAGAGGGCAGACACACTGAAACCATACTCACAGAAAACTAGTCAATCTAATCACACTAGGACCGCAGCCTTGTCTAACTCAATGAAACTAAGCCATGCCCGTGGGGCAACCCAAGATGGGCGGGTCATGGTGGAGAGGTCTGACCGAATGTGGTCCACTGGAGAAGGGAATGGCAAACCACTTCAGTAGTCTTGCCTTTAGAACCCCATGAACAGTATGAAAAGGCAAAATAATAGGATACTGAAAGAGGAACTCCCCAGGTCAGTAGGTGCCCAATATGCTATTGGAGATCAGTGGAGAAATAACTCCAGAAAGAATGAAGGGATGGAGCCAAAGCAAAAACAATACCCAATTGTGGGTGTGACTGGTGATAGAAGCAAGGTCCAATGCTGTAAAGACCAATATGGCATAGGAATCTGGAATGTCAGGTCCATGAATCAAGGCAAATTGGAAGTGGTCAAACAAGAGATGGCAAGAGTGAATGTCGACATTCTAGGAATCAGCGAACTAAAATGGACTGGAATGGGTGAATTTAACTCAGATGACCATTATATCTACTACTGCAGGCAGGAATCCCTCAGAAGAAATGGAGTAGCCATCATGGTCAACAGGAGAGTCTGAAATGCAGTACTTGGATGCAACCTCAAAAACCACAGAAGGATCTCTGTTCGTTTCCAAGGCAAACCATTCAGTATCACAGTAGTCCAAGTCTACACCCCAACCAGTAACACTAAAGAAGCTAAAGTTGAATGGTTCTATGAAGGCCTACAAGACCTTTTAGAACTAACACCCAAAAAAGATGTCCTTTTCATTATAGGGAACTGGAATGCAAAAGTAGGAAGTCAAGAAACACCTGGAGTAACAGGCAAATTTGGCCTTGGAATGCAAAATGAAGCAGGGCAAAGACTAATAGAGTTTTGCCAAGAAAATGCACTGGTCATAGCAAANCCAGATGTTCAAGCTGGTTTTAGAAAAGGCAGAGGAACCAGAGATCAAATTGCCAACATCCTCTGGATCATGGAAAAAGCAAGAGAGTTCCAGAAAAACATCCACTTCTGCTTTATTGACTATGCCAAAGCCTTTGACTGTGTGGATCACAATAAACTGTGGAAAATTCTGAGAGAGTTGGGAATACCAGACCATCTGACCTGCCTCTTGAGAAATCTGTATGCAGGTCAGGAAGCAACAGTTAGAACTGGACATGGAACAACAGACTGGTTCCAAAGGAAAAGGAGTATGTCAAGGCTGTATATTGTCACCCTGCTTATTTAACTTCTTTGCAGAGTACATCATGAGAAACGCTAGACTGGAAGAAACACAAGCTGGAATCAAGATTGCTGGGAGAAATATCAATCACCTCACATATGCAGATGATACCACCCTTATGGCAGAAAGGGAAGAGGAACTAAAAAGCCTATTGATGAAAGTAAAAGAGGAGAGTGAAAAAGTTGGCTTAAAGCTCAACATTCAGAAAACGAAGATCATGGCATCTGGTCCCATCATTTCATGGGAAATAGATGGGGAAACAATGGAAACAGTGTCAGACTTTATTTTGGAGGGCTCCAAAATCATCACTGCAGATGGTAGCTGCAGCCATGAAATTAAAAGATGCTTACTCCTTGGAAGTAAAGTTATGACCAACCTAGATAGTATATTGAAAAGTGGAGATATTACTTTGCCAACTAAGGTCCGTCTAGTCAAGGCTCTTGTTTTTCCAGTAGTCATGTATGGATGTGAGAGTTGGACTGTGATAAAGGCTGAGCACTGAAGAATTGATGCTTTTGAACTGTGGTGTTGGAGAAGACTCTTGAGAGTCCCTTGGACTGCAAGGAGATCCAACCAGTCCATTCTGAAGGAGATCAACCCTGGGATTTCTTTGGAAGGAATGATGCTAAAGCTGAAACTCCAGTACTTTGGCCACCTCGTGCAAAGAGTTAACTCATTGGAAAAGACTTTGATGCTGGGAGGGATTGGGGCAGGAGGAGAAGGGGACAACCGAGGATGAGATGGCTGGATGGCATCACGGACTCGATGGACATGAATCTGAGTGAACTCCGGGAGTTGGTGATGGACAGGGAGTTCTGGCATGCTGCGATTCATGGGGTCGCAAAGAGTCGGACACGACTGAGCGAGTGAACTGAACAAAGAACTCCAGTCATAACCAAGAGTTGTTCAGGCAGGAGGTGATACATAATCATAGTTCATTAATTGTCTAAACTCCGAATAGGGTTTGCTGAGCCATAACAGTGCAAACACTGCCTCTTGATCTAGTTAAATTTATAACTAAACCTGATTGATGAGAGAATGGAATGATGCTTATGTATATTTACAGACAGGAAAAACAGAAAGCTAAACCCACAGCTTCCATAGTGAGAAATCAATCAATAAGAGAATCAACTAAGACAGTGGAAAGTGATTGCTTTTAGTGAAGGGGAAAAATGGTGGAAGGGAAAAAACCAAGGTTTTTGTTTAACAAAACTTGTGGGATTGAATCTTGAAACTATGTGTACTATGACTGATGCACATTGATGTATGGCAGAAACCAACACAATACTGTAATTACCCTTCAGTTAAAAATAGAATAATAAGAAATGAACAATGTGCAGATATAAATCTGACAAAAATAAACATTTTTTTTCTAAAAAAAAAAAATAGTGGGGGGAAATACAGAAGTATAACCCTGACATTGTTTTTCCTCCACTGAATTCTTGTAGTTGTCAACACACCTGTCTGAGCAAATGCGGCTAACAGGGGAAAGAAGGGGTTTCTACCATGAGTGGCAACAATTTCTTAATTAAGCTAACAAATAATCATCACAGTAAATCTATAGGCAAATTCATTAATTTGCTAATTGTGCTTCCATTCTCCAGAGAGATCTATCCTTTCCTCATTGATAAACCTTCAATTTCCCAATAGATTAATTCAGCTACAATTCAACAATTTCTTGTCTGTAAGGCTGACATAACATGATAGAATATTAATAAATGGTGAGACATCATTTTCTAGTTAATATACTTTGACAGCAAAGTGGGGGAGGAAGATGGTAAACATTTTTTTTTTCACTTGGCAAATCAGAAGTTAAACATGGTTTAGTTTATTCATTCAATTGGATACAGTAGATTTGTCTTTACCCTTTAAGGTTATGAACATGAGTGAGTTGTTAAAGTCAATGGAAATAAGTTATCTCATATCCGGTATTTTTCAACATTAAATTGTCAAATAGTGAAAAGGCAAATAGCCTACCTCCAACTCAATAACAACTTTTCTTTTATCTATAAATTCTTTTTTAATTTTAAAGCATTTCAACTTATTTGTCCCCATAAATACAAAAGCCTATTTGTGATATTTTTGTTTACTCAGAAACCCAAGTGAGCTCCTAACTTTGTATTTAACTCCAGTTTTTTATTTTGTGACTCACAGTGGAGCCTGCCATATTCTCTACTTGGTAATAAACTTTACAGAGGCCCAAAACCCTGCTAAAGGTCAATGTTTCTCTGGGATAATTTAGTTAGGGCTGACTTTGCAAGGTCATGAGACTCTGTGAGCACTAGTCACTTTGTATTGATTCAGCCCTAAAAGAATGTCTCTGTCACCCAGCACTGAGGTGTATTCAGCTCAGAAACAACAAACAGCATCAGTGTTCTATGTGGAATCAGTGTAAGGCTCACAGATTTCTGTGGGATCTCAAAATTTGAGTGTTATCTAGTCTTAGAAGCCAGCTAGTACTCCAAGGTCAGTGCTGTCCGGATAGCAACTGGTCCTACCATCCTGTTAGAACATATCCAACTGCTAGTAGCTGAAACCCTTGATTCAAACTGGCTCCCACAACAGGAAATGTACTGGATAGTATAATGTACAAGAGTTGGGCAGGAGCCAGAATCAGTTAATACAACGTCTCAAAGATATTACCATAGAACTAGATTCTATGCATCTTTCTCTACCAGCCTCAGTGAGTTGGTTCTGCCCTTGGTTCCTTCAGTGTTGCCAGAGACTGCATTTCTGGGTGTCAGATCCAAATATACCAACATCCAGATAAGAAAGGTGCCATGTCTTCCAGAAACCCATAAGCAGATCTCTCCTACATGTTATTGACCATGACTAGGCCACCTACCAGTCCTAGACTATTAAGGCAAAAAGAGTGATATGACCATGATTGGTTAAGACGAAATACCTGGGATTAAAGGTCATTTAGAAATCAAACACAAAAGCCGCTAGCTTTACCTCTGACACTCTTTCTCCAGCTATTTTACTCTTTGACTTCCCAACCAAACTTTTTTGGTGTGTTCTCTAAGAAGAAACGTTATTCTATCATTCCTTCTCAGTTATATTATCTATCAATTGTCTCTTCTTCCTCCTATATATGAGATCTTCCTTGTCCTGCAGGTATTCAAACATACTTAAGCCTCTTCAATCTTAAAAAATTACCTTCTGTATATTCCTCATCACCCTCCCGTTTCTCATCATCCCCTCAAAGCCAAACTGTTGAACTCATTGATTCATTACCCCAGCTTTCTCACTTTTCCTTCACTCCTTAATCAGTCTGGCTTCTGTCCAGTCACTTCACATAGAAACTTTCACTGAGATTATCAGTGATTTCCGCATTGTAAAACTCAGCACAGGTTTTAGTCCTCACCTTAGCCTTCAATGATACTAATTCTTTCTGTATAAAATTAGATTTCCCAGTGAATGCCATCATTACCCACATGTTCCCGGTTTAATTCTAACCTGCTAAGCTGCTAAGTCACTTCAGTCGTGTCCGACTCTGTGCGACCCCATAGACGGCAGCCCACCAGGCTCCCCCGTCCCTGGGATTCTCCAGGCAACAGTACTTACTGGAGTGGGTTGCCGTTGCCTTCTCCAAATTCTAACCTAGTAGCTCCTTTCTAGTCTCTTCTATAAACTCATTCTCCCATATCCAGCCATCAAATGTCAGAATTCCTCAAGTCACAGTCTCTAGACTTCTTCCCCGAGATTACTTACAAAATCACAAGCTTTCTGAGTTATAAGCCATCCCCCACACAATGATAGCCATATATCTTAAAATAATTTAGTAACTGGTTGCTCCACAACCTCTCCTTAGGCAGTCTCATATGTTTTTATGGCTTCAATTATCATCTGTAGGAAATAACTTTCAAATCATTTTGACATGATTTTTCAGAGCAAATCCTTCTCCAGAGCTTCTGACTACTATAGATTACTGCCTACTATCTTTTTTACTTTTTTATCCCACAAACATCTAGAACCTAAAATACTAAACTGAATTCCGTATCTTTCTCCTGAAATAACTTCACGAATTCAGTGAATGGCTGTGACATTGTGATTTATAAGAAATACATTTTTTATATATTTGGTCTTCATGGCTCACAATTCCTAAAATTCTTGGAATTTCATGACTGTTATTGTTGTTCTCTTTACTGTGACCTTATAATCACTTCTGAATCTGAATTCTTCTGTCAGTGAAAAATGCAATAATTATGTCTGCAGTAAAGAGTAAATGAAATGAGACAGCACACAGGAATTAGTGGCTACAAACATAGAAAATACCAATAAATACATGTGAAACATATGGAAAGTCCTTCTCCGCTCATAGCATGGTTTTCTAACGACATGTAAAGCTGAGATTCAGTTTTCCAATCTGCGAGTCTGCCGCTTCACGCGTGACAACCTCCTAACTTCCTGGTAATCAATAAACCAACAGCCGTCAGATGTCACCTCTGCACCAGACACCAGAGTGTCCATGCGGTCTGTAGGCTTCCCACATTCAAAGAGCTTAAATCTAAATGAATAGAGAAGCACTTCAAGATCTGGGTATCCTTTCTCTTCTCCAGGGGATCTTCCCAACCCACGGATCAAGCCCAGGTCTCTCGCATTGCAGACGGATTCTTTACCAGCTGAGCCACAACGAAAGCCCAAGTGCAGTCATCAGTGAGGAAATTACGGCTGCCATCAGTAAGGCTCCAGACAAGCTCTGAAAGTCAAGTCAAGGCCACCACCATCATTGGAAATAATGGTCCAACAGCAAACAGAGAGCCTCAAGGCAGCAGGCAGACTTGACAACATACTACTGAAACTCTTCACCTTCTTGTGGACTAGAAGGATTTGAAATGGAGATAGGGGAACCAGAGTTCTAATACTGACAACGGTCAAAGTCAAAGCTGGAAACTATGCCTCTGAATTAGAGAATCACATTATCAAAATTTGAAATGTATGAATACTAGTAATAGTTGGACTCATACTTGAGTATATGTCATATTTGGTAAAAGGCCCTTAAAAACACTTGAAATATAACTTGTATATGAATAATTCTTGGACCTTTTAGTTTCAGTTCTAACATGATCTCTCCAAATTTCCACAAAAATATTTATAAAGAACCATAAAGGGATATATAGATTTCTGAGGCTGCAACCCGAAAACGATACTCAGTTGATGCTCAGATTTGAGAGACATCTCCTCTAATTGTACAACAGATCAAACTATACAGAGGAGCCGTATGATACCCGCATGATAGTAGGGAGTGAGACAACTTTACTGCTCCCCACTGTTTAACAACTGGCTCAGAAAAACCCATCAGAAAACCTGGCAACTTCCCATCTGCCCTGTGAACGATGCTTCTTGAGAAGTCAGCCTCTTCCCCACCTCACTCTCCCTCAGAAGCTCTTTCTATTGTTTCTCAGGGATAGTTACTCCCAGAAAACAACTAGGCACAAAGAAGGAAGGGATCAGAGGTTGGTATATGTGGAGGATCAGTTCTCATAAAGCCCTAAGGTACGGGTGTCAGGTATTGCTGAGGACAGCCTGCATGGGGACTGCGGTTCTTGCGTATGTGATTTACTCAGAGTGTTAGGAAGTCAGAAGACAGAGTAAGGAGAAGACTCAAGCCCGTTCAACAGAGCTGCAGTAGAAGAAAGCCCGCTAAACATCTGAAAAGGGATTGGAATGGAGTATTACCCAACTGTGTCTCAGGAAGTGCTCAAGAGCAGAGTTAAGCCAGGGATAACTGACAAACTCTGTAGTTGGAAATGGTGAATTTAGATCAGCTTCCCTGTGGTTCAGCTGGTAAAGAATCCACCTGCAATGTGGGAGACCTGGGTTAAATCCCTGGGTTGGGAGGATCCCCTGGAGAAGGGAAAGGCTACACACTCCATTATCCTGGCCTGCAGAATTCCTGGAGAAGTCGATGGAATCGCAAAGAGTCAGACTGAGCCACTTTCACTTTTACTTTCTTCTTCTCAAAAGATAACAGCTTAAAAAAAAAAGTCCAATTCTCAGTCAGGGACTGACAGAAATAAAATCTATCTTAATAAAAACTGAAGAGTCACTGCAGGAATAGAGGAAAGGGGATATTTTTCATTCATTCATTTATTCATCCATTCAATGAGCCTTGATTAAACCTCTAGTATGCAT
>SJYQ01002527.1:157318-175613 GCA_006410935.1 Redunca redunca | reverse complement strand
TATACTATACAGTATATAAAAATATATTACACTATCACTATACTACACTATATACATATAGATGTGTATACATATAAGTATGTATATATATGTGTGTGTGTTTGTGTACATATTTGTTATAATTCTAGATAGACTTACCCAGACCTCAGAAAACATGCTGCTGAGGAAGGCGATGAATCCCTGGGAAAAATAACTTCATCGGTACAGCACAAAGTTCCTGAAAGATGGATTCACATGGCAAAGATTTAGAGAGTGTTCTAATGGGGCATCTCAGACTTAAGAATGGTTAGCAGTATCACTAACTCGTCCTTTTTTCCCCATTTTACTATACAGAAAGTCATATTTAGTATAATTTTAAACATTTCCCTATTTGCAGCATCTTTTTCTTTAGTTTTGCCAAATCCCAATAGGATCAGATAAGATAGAGGATGTGTGGAGCAGTGAGGCTCTGCGCGGTCAGTCTTCACTTTGGTTCCAAGGAGAAGGAATAATGTTCTCTGAAACAGACTGTGTCCAGGAGTGTCATAAAGTGACTAGAAGCAAGGTGAGTAGAGGTCCATGGTACAAGTGGGAGTAACAGGGGCTTCTTATAACACGGAGGAGCAACTGCTAGGTGGGAAACTCGAGAGAACTTAAAGGCTTTCTTCATTTCACAATATACACCGGACCCAGGTTTTTTCTCCAGGGGCACTTTTGGCAAACAGATGGGACAGTTCTTCCTGTTAAAAGGCCATCCTACTTTCTGCAGGGTGTGCTACTCTTCACTAGATACCATAACTGAGCATAAATCTATTAAAATACCTCACCCCCAGTCACCACTTACTTCACAAAAGACTTCTGTATAACAAGCTTTCTCCCCTCTGGGGTTTAACCAGTATTAAAGACTCTGATCATCTTGTCAAAGTGCCAAGTTCCTATGTTACCATTGTTTACTTGCCAAGAACATCTAGAAAAAGGAGATAAGCCAATGATCAGTTACCTAACTAAGTGACAGGGGGAGGGCCACTTCATTCGAGCAGTCAAATCAGTACTATTACTGTAGAGAAGATAGGCAGGATCCTGTTGGGGGAGGGCAATTGTAATTGCTAATATCATCATTTTTTAAAATAATTGGGGTATTTTTAAGAGGGAAAAGTCAAATCTTTTCAAATGGATTTTTTTTCAAGTACTAAATACCTGTTGATTGACAAAAGAGCTTAAGCAGATGTTGGCTCTGCTGCCTAGTGAGATGGTTATGGAAATGTGCTCAGAGTGTCGATTGCACAGTCAGTTGGAGGGACATATTAAGGGAAAGAGGAGTGGGGAGGATGAAAAGAAAATGAAGCGGTGTAATATTCCTCCAGTAATCTGTTTCATCTTATTTCATACACACACACACACACACACACACTCCACATCTTTTTCTGCCCACCAGGAGTAAAAATATTCTGCTTTTAGAACTTCCAGAAAGAAATGGGTAAAAGAGAGAGGTACACCTTTAATGCTATAGAACCACCACTCTATTGGGTTATGTTATGTTAGTTTTCATTTTTCCTCAGAAATAGCAATGAAAAGTGTTCCCACTGTCCTCTTAAAAAGGCTTTTTGTTCAGTGAAGCCCAACTGGGACTTACGGGATTAATCAAAGGATCATATGGCTACCTCTTTTCTTAGAGAAAACACATGTGTTTGGGCAAACCAAAGGAAGGAAACTAGTCAAACAGAACAATGGAAATGCTTTGCTCCTTTATTTTGAAGGACATCTCATTCAGTGTCTGCAGAACGACACTGAAGCAGGTGCCTGTGTGAGGCCCCAGTAGCGTGTGTACAACCTGCCCTGTGCGCGAAGATGGTGCCTGCTCAGCAACATCTTAGGTACTGCACATGGACCCACCAGAGGGGAAACCCCCCAGGGAAAGTGATCTGTTTCCGATGGTGACTACTGTGTGCAGGGATCCTATTTTCTGATAAGCTGCCATAAATATTTCTGAAAGCAGGTGCTGCTGCTGCTGCTGCTGCTGCTAAGTCGCTTCAGTCATGTCTGACCCTTAGCGACCCCATGGACTGCAGCCTACCAGGCTCCTCCATCCATGGCATTTTCTAGGCAAGCGTACTGGAGTGGGTTGCCATTTCCTTCTCTGAAAGCAGGTGAGAGGGAATCAAAACGGAAAAGAGCTTACTATCAGAATAGAGAGCGGTTGTATAGCATAAGGGTTTGCTCTTTCTGGAAAAGATGTGGAACAAAACCAGTAAATTGCTGCAGGCATGAAAGCAGATGCGAAGGTTCTGTTTTCTCACTATTAGACCCACGGATCTAAGTCACCTCAGTCTCAAAGTAAAGAGAACCACTGGAATTCCAAGACACTCCAGAGATGATTTAATATATTGATTTATCAAATGCTCACAATTCTTGGGCCTCCAAATTATTTCTTAGTGATTACTGGGTAAGAATCTTTATAACAAAGAACATATATTAATACTTCATTTACTTTATATCTCTTTCTCCTTTCATAGACAAGGCAAAAAAAATTACAGTCAATGACAGTCAAAAATCTTGCACTGAGCTTTCTCTCTTTAGTAATTTCTAAGCTTTTCCTAGAAAGAGAACAATTAACTGTATCAGGTTAAATAAAAATTTCTTTAATATTTGCCAGACTATGTTGATGAGTAAAAATGTTTAGATTGTACAAATATTGACATTCAATGAATTCTTTTATCTCCAACTAACATTACTCACACTAGGATGTGATTAATTTCATAAGAAATGACCATGAATAAAAAAAAAATCTCCTGGTTGTACACTGCACTTTGGTTCTTAGAATAAATCAGTTGAAATATATTTCCAGTGATTATATTTGTAAAGGGTTTAATAATTTCCCACAAAATGCACAGATATGCTTCTAATTTATTTACTTGGAGCAGTCCACAAGTAGATACCAAAGATTCATTACACATAATATTTACTACAAAAATTTGGACAATTTGGACTTAAAAAACAACATTTGTGGTTTACCCAACCATAACTGATCCTTGAATTTTAATCAACATAATACATCATTAATATGGATGTCAGAGTTAAGCAAAGAAATCTAGTTAAGTGATTCTCACATGACAGTAGTGAATTATTTAGGTTGCATTTTTGATAGAATCATTCCTACTTAAAAATAATATGAGCAATGTAGTATCAGCTACATTTTATAACTAAAGTTAATCTGGCATCAATGGAAAAGTTTAGTTACAACACAATACAGAAGGCTCTTGGGTTTGTGTTTATTTTGTCTTTACTTGTCTCTCAACAAAAATTAGAATTAATCTCACAATGTTAACTTCTTTTATGTGATTCATTCTGTCAGTAAAGAGCTTTAATTTTGAGAGTATTCAGTTATGTAAGCAGCTGATTAGTATTATTTTTTAAGTGAAATGAGAGAGCCACAAATATACAACCAACTATTATAAAGACTATGCAATAAGGAAGAATAAAAAGCCTTTGACTGTATGGATCACAATAAACTGTGGAAAATTCTGAAAGAGATGGGAATACCAGACCACCTGACCTGCTTCTTGAGAAACCTGTATGCAGGTCAGGAAGCAACAGTTAGAACTGGACATGGAACAACAGACTGGTTCCAAATAGGAAAAGGAGTACATCAAGGCTGTATATTGTCACCCTGCTTATTTAACTTCTATGCAGAGTACATCATGAGAAATGCTGGACTGGAAGAAGCACACGCTGGAATCAAGATTGCCGGGAGAAATATCAATCACCTCAGATATGCAGATGACACCACCCTTATGGCAGAAAGGGAAGAGGAGCTAAAAAGCCTCTTGATGAAAGTAAAAGAGGAGAGTGAAAAAGTTGGCTTAAAGCTCAACATTCAGAAAATGAAGATCATGGTATCTGGCCCCATCACTTCATGGGAAATAGATGGAGAAACAGTGGAAACAGTGTCAGACTTTATTTTTTTGGACTCAAAAATCACTGCAGATGGTGATTGCAGCCATGAAATTAAAAGACCCTTACTCCTTGGAAGAAAAGTTGTGACCAACCTAGACAGCATATTAAAAAACAGAGACATTACTTTGCCGACTAAGGTCCGTCTAGTCAAGGCTATGGTTTTTCCAGTAGTCGTGTATGGATGTGAGAGCTGGACTGTGAAGAAGGCTGAGCACTGAAGAATTAATGCTTTTGAACTGTGGTGTTGGAGAAGACTCTTGAGAGTCCCTTGGACTGCAAGGAGATCCAACCAATCCATTCTGAAGGAGATCAACCCTGGGTGTTCTTTGGAAGGAATGACACTAAAGCTGAAACTCCAATACTCTGGCCACCTCATGCGAAGAGTTGATTCATTGGAAAAGACCCTGATGCTGGGAGTGATTGGGGGCAGGAGGAAAAGGGGACGACCGAGGATGAGATGGCTGGATGGCATCACTGACTCGATGGACGGGAGTCTGAGTGAACTCCGGGAGTTGGTGATGGACAGGGAGGCCTGGCGTGCTGCGATTCATGGGGTTGCAAAGAGTCGAACACGACTGAGTGACTGAACTGAACTGAACTGAATGGAAAGAGAGCATTTTGGTAATTTTCTTCTTCCAAACTCTTAGCCATAAAACAAACATTTTACTCTCATTTTGATATGTCCAAAATCAGCCTCTTCCTTAGCAAGAGAAAGTCCAGAATTTGTCCTACATCCCTAAATCTAGATATTTTAATCTAATCATTTTAAATATTTTTTCACATGAGCAGCTGGGCTCTAAATATTGTCTTTGTAAATTCCAGCACACTTATGAGTTTGCATATGGCTAATATTTGAGTTAATATTCTGCAGGTTTAGAGGTATTTGTGTTTGCCAAGTACTATCCTGTTCTAAAATTAGGCTGGCAAATTAAATATACTTCAGGTTGCCTGAAATGAAGTGGAATCCGTTCTAAGTCTAATGGGATCTGCTGTTCTCTATCGGTTCTACAGCAACATTTCAAGGGCAGTTGGTCACAGTATAGAGCTCTGGAAGTCTTTAGAACTGCATTCCTTTTTGAAAAGAAGAAGTCATGTATGAAAAGGCTTAAACTTTTGGAAACAATTCCAGTTACCCCAAGGGCAGGAAAGTAAAGCAGAAATACCAGAGATGGGCATGCACAGGATTCTCCTACCAACTCACTCTGTAACCTTGGGTCCTGCAAATTTCCAGTGTTTGTTTCCTTAGCTGTGAATAGACAGGATTTCTTTTCAATACAGTGGATGAAGTTAATGTGAAGATACACACACATACATAAAAATGCTAGATAAAATACATCAACTATTTTTTCTTATAGTTACTAGAGTCCCAAAGTAAGATAAAGATGCCCACAGATACCAGAAACGATGAAGAAAGTGAAAATTGAAGGGGTGACAAAAGCTAAACAGTCCTGAGGAGTGTCAGGAGACATGAGGTAAGAGGGCAGGATCTGCTGTCTGGCCGAGGACTGAGGTTGAGGCTGCAAACCCTGTGTTTAGTGGGGACTGAGCTCCCTTCTTAAAGGATAAAAGTCAGAAAGAAGAGCCCAGTCCATTAAACAGAGAGAGAAAAACTCTGCTCACTAGCCTAAAAACATCATGGAAAGCAGGCTGGCAACACTGAGTGATGAATAGAAGATTTGTCCTCAAGATACAAAGAGCTGACCCATTGGAAAGGACTCTGATGCCGGGAAAGATTGAAGGCAGGAAGAGAAGGGGGCAACAGAGGATGAGGTGGATGGCATCACTGATTCAACAGACGTGAGTCTGAGCAAACTGTGGGGGATGGTAAAGGACAGGGAAGCCTGACGTGCTGCAGCCCATGGGGTCGCCAAGAGTCGCCAAGCCCCAACTGAGCAACTGAACAACAGGAAACTGAAACCAACATCTGTGCCTGTAAATTGGGTGAAATTTCTCATCACCTGCATGAAGTTTAGAAGCATACATTTAGATTACTCATTTAAAAGGATAAGCCCAAATTATTTATTTTTCAGTGTGATACTCTGGGAACTTAAACATCTCCAAATAGTAAACTCTACTCAGGACCCAGCTGATTGGTTACTTCCCCTGATAAGTAGCAAAGGGATGCTGAGTTCATAAACAGGTTTAAGTAGTAGCTTCACAAGTTACACAAGTTCATGATTGGGACCTTTTCAACAGGATAAAAACAAAGAGGCATTCACTCCCCACTCTCAGCATGAAGGAAGGAGTGGTCCTAATTTTGGTGCTGCAGGAACCAGCCTTCCAGCCAGACACTGCACCATGATTGCTTTCCAATATGGTAAGACTGAACACAACTTCTCTTTGACTGGGCTGTGGTGTTCTTTAAGCTCCTCAGAATCTTCATCAGAGTTGTAGCATTTACCTAAATCCAAGAGGCTCTGGGGTGGTTAAGTATTTAATTCAACCAACTTACCCACCTATTGGGTCTTCCCTGGTGGCTCAGACGGTAGAGAATCTGCCTGCAATGCAGGAGACCCATGTTCGATCCCTGGGTCAGGATGATCCCCTGGAGAAGGGAATGGTAACCCACTCCAGTATTCTTCCCTGGGAAATTTCAGGGACAGGAAATTTCAGTGGGTTACAGTCCACAGGGTTGCAAAGAGTCAGACATGACCGAGCAACTAACAGTTTCTTTTTCTTTCACCCACCTATTATTAAGCCTTGCAAGTGCCAAGGCACTGGATACTCCTGTGTGCCCCCCCAACACTACCCCTTCCTGCACCAGCTTTTCTAGAACACAGCAGGGAACTCTTTGCATCCATTAAGGAGAAAAATAAGTATCGTTAAGTCCAGGAGCCACAGCTTTTCTTGGACTAGCCTCCAAATGCTTAATAATGTACCACGCACAGAGTGACCATACAATTTATCATCCCCAAACCAGGACACACATGAGAGTGACTGTGAACTCTAACAGGCAGTGTCATGGAAACAGTGCATGCTTGTGCAAATCAGTATGGTCCAAACACACCAGAATGCATGCTGTGTGGTCCAGCTAGTATGAACCCAGGGTTACTGATAATAATAATACGATGATAATAAGGTGCTTAGAAGAAAATGTGCCCCATGCCATTTCTGCATTGGCATTTGTGTCTGGGAAGCTGCTGTTTATATTTATCCTGTCTCACGCTCCTTAAGTTTAGCCTTAGTTAAGGAAAGTTTTCTGCATGATGTTGCAAAATGCCATCCTCAATCACAGGCCCAAGGGACTGTTTCTGTTACTTATTTTCTGGTGAATGCTTTGTCACCAGCTTTCGATTTCATTTGCGAGAGCAACTTGTAAATATAACACCACCTGAGAATGTCAAGTCTTTTCTGTTTCTGTCCTCTGAAATTCGTCTATTTCTAGAGCTCTGTCTATAACCACCAGCTTCTCAGTCTAGTTTTTAGCGGCCTTTGCACTGGTGTTGACGTGGAGTTCATGATGAACTGTGACTTTGGATGTGCATGGCTGCTGGCTGCCAGCATTTGGGAACTAAGCATCTGAGTCTTTGTGCCACCTTACAAAAGAAACATTCTCCATTTTCAATATTTCCTCTTGGTCAGAAGCTTTTCTCAGATAGTCTCTGCAGTTAAAATAAATAAAATAAAATGTTATATCAGAATGATGCAGTTACATTCCTATCTAGCAACATAATGATTTTTAAAAATATCTTATATAATCATTTCACATATTCAGCACAGGGCTTTAGGGTTAAACTTGGGTTATAGATTCATGAACATCTCTCCAGCCAGGATTTACATCTTCATGATGATATTTTTGTCATTTCACCACAATGACTCCTCTAAAGGCAGAAAGTAAAGAGGAACTAAAGAGCTTTTTGATGAGGGTAAAAGAGGAGAGTGAAAAAAACTGGCTTAAAACTCAACATTCAAAAAACAAAGATTATAGTCTGGTCCCATGACTTCATGGCAAATAGAAGGGAAAAAACTGGAAGCAGTGACAGATTTTCTTTTCTTGGGCTCCAAAATCACTACAGATGGTAGCTGCAGTCACAAAATTAAAAGATGCTTGCTCCTTGGAAGGAAAGCTATGACCAACCTAGACAGCATATTAAAAAGCAGAGACATCACTTTGCCAACAAAGGTCCATATAGTCAAAACTGTGGTTTTTCCAATAGTCCTGTATGGATGTGAGAAATGGACCATAAAGAAAGCTGAGCGCCGAAGAATTGATGCTTTTGAATTGTGGTGCTGGAGAAGACTCTTGAGAGTCCCTTGGACAGCAAAAGAGGATCAAAACAGTCAATCCTAAAGGAAATCAAGCCTGAATATTCATTGGAAGGACTGATGCTGAAGCTGAACCTCCAATACTTTGGCCACCTGATGCGAAGAGCTGAGTCACTAGAAAAGGCTCTGATGCTGAGAAAGACTGAAGGCAAACGAAGAAGGGGTGGCAGAGGATGAGATGGTTGGATGGCATCACTGAGTCAATGGACATGGATCTGAACAAACTCCAGAAGACAGTGAAGGTCTGGGGTGCTGCAGTCCATGGGGTCACAAGGAGTCAGACACAACTTCATGACTAAACAGCACAATGCCTCAGTTTCCTCTCTTGTGGAAGGAGACTTCACCAATACTGTTATTCTCTCGTTTTAATAAAACTGAGCTTTGAGACTACCATTTGTGGAGAAATTCTGACCAAGGAAACTCATTAAAATGTCAACTACCATAAACACAGAAATGCAATTCAAAACTCAAAGTGCATTTCTTTTAACTTCCTGGAATTTCCAAAAGATCTGCCCAGCTTTTCTGCTCATCTTTTACAACAGAAAGCTGGGAGAAAGTTCAGTGGCCAACCCAGAGCTTAACAGTTATTGTTCACTGGCTTTGTAATTTCCTTCACTGTGGAGCAGAGAACTTGCAAACAAAGTTGGCAGAGTTCTAACGCACCAGCATTGTTGGCACTGGGGAGGAAAAATCATATCCAAATTCAACAGACAACTCAGTGCACAGTTATTCAAAGTGTACATAGGCACAATTCTCGACGAAGTATTTTACCTGTGCGGTGTCTGTTTATAATTGCAGTAACATTATGAACTGAATGAATGCGTGCTCAGTCGTGTCGGACACTTTGCGACCCTACAAACTGTAACCCACGGGGCTTCTCTGTCCATGAGATTTTCCAGACAAGAATACTGGAGTGGGTTGCCAGTTCCTCCTCCAGGGGATCTTCCTGTATAATTAGGCATTATCATTATCCCTATTTTAAAGATTAAGGAACTGAGATGTAGAAGGTTAGGTGACTAGCTAAAGGATACACTGCAAGTAAAGAGTAAAGCCTGCACTAGACTGAGAAGCAATTTACTCCAGATTTCAAAGCATCACCATTTGTCTTCTTAAGTATGTTACCCACAATGCTCAAAACTCCTACAACAGGAACACATGTAAGCAATGTGCTTTGGATGAAATGGTGACTAATAATGATTATGCTGAGATGAGACTAAGAAACATTTGAGTCAGGAAGAAAAATGATCTAGGTACCATTGAGAAAATAAGATTTGGTTTACCTTTAGGTTATGATGAGGAAAATGGCTCTATAGATTTTTGAAACGTTATGTTAGTAATATGTGTAAGAAAAGATTTCCATTTATTTTCTTATTCAGTCAGCAAATTTTTTGAGTGTCTACTATATGCCAAGGATTGTTTTACATCCTGAAGATACAGGGTGAAAAGAAATCAAGTCTCTGCCTTCATAAAACTTAAATTCTAGAGAAAGAGCTGGATAATGTATACAAGTAGGCAAATAAAATTATAATTTCAGGCAGTAATAACCAAGAACTGTGAGTGGTCTGAGCTTGTACCCTATTTGCAAGCTAGCTAGTTAGTCTGCCACAGTTTCATGGATGCTGGCAGAGACCTAACATTATATAGCTAGCAAAGATTTTTTTAATGAAGCCCAAATAAAAATATTTTCAAATGAATGATAAAGTAAAAAACTTATCAGCAAGAGACCTGCACTAAAGGAAAAACAGAAGGGGTTCTTAAGCCATAATAAAATATGATTCCAGTCCTAGGAGTTCGGGGCCATGAAAATGTGAAAAGAAATAAAGACCAATTCTTTAAAAAATAAATTTCTGCATAAATGAATACAAATAGATACTGACTATAAAAAACAATAATATCTTATAGGATTTAAAACATAGGTGCAAGCAATATTATAAATCAACCATACTTCAATTTTTTTAAAAAAATGTGCAAATAGATACATTGCAACAATTGCACAAAAGGCAGTAGAGAGTAAGCGGGTTGTGTTAGTCCATATCCTCCTCTAGGAAGCAGATGTCAGGACTGGAGTAGCCAGGAAGCAGATGTGTGACGTCAAAGCCTGTGACGGGACATTGGGAGGAGCTGGGAAAGGACAAGTTTGTCAGGTCAAACTGTACATTCCATGCCTTTCTCACATGCACATGGAACATTTGCCAATACTGATGATGTATTAGGTTAGAAAACTTGTCAAATAATGGAAATCATTCAGAATGTTTGCTTGATACTATAATTAAACTAGAAATCGATAACAATAACAAAAAAAAAATCTTCCAAATGTTGGAAATGCATTAAACAATGGATTTATGAAAAATCCATGTTCAAAACAACATATTGGACATAAAATCTTTGAAAGATAATGAAATATTATGTATCAAAANAGTTTTGAGGAAATTTGTTAGATACAAAGTGAAAATTAGAAGGAAAAAAACAAACAAACAATGATTAAAATGTTTTCCCAAGAAGGTAGAAAAACAACAGCAAATTAAACCCAAAGAAAAAGGAAGTAATAGCAATAAAAACAGAAATTAATGTTAAAATACCCACAGGTTAATATATTACAAACAAGTTTGTGTTTGAACCAGAATTTCAATATATGGCAAAATTGACACATACCTGAATCAGCTCTTCTTTGACAGCTGGAAATTGTGCATAATCCCCTTTTCTCTTAAACTTGTATTTTTTTTAATATTTATATGTTTAGCTGTCCCCAGTCTCTATTGCAGCACACAGGATATTTAGCTGCAGCATATGGAACTGAGTTCCCTGACCAGGGATCGAACCTGGGCCCCCTTCACTGAGAGTGAGGAGTCTTACTCACTAGACTACCAAGGAAGTCCCTTAAGCTTGTATTTTAATCCCACTTTCTCCACACAATTTTATCCTAAAGTAAAATATTTCATGCTTCGTATTTTATTCATCACCCTACCTTGCTTCTCAGCAACACACACACACACACATATGCATCTGCATTTAAATACTGGGGCTTCCCTGCTAGCTCAGTGGTAAAAAAAAAAAACCCATCTGCCAGTGCAGGAGACATAAGAGACGCAGGCTCCATTCCTGGGCCAGGAAGATCCCCTGGAGGAGGAAATGGCAACCCACTCCAGTATCCTGGCCTGGAAAATTCCACGGACGGAGGCGACTGGCAGGCTACAGTCCATGGGGCCACAAAGAGTCAGACCCAACGGAAGTGACTTAGCACACATGCATGCATGTGCGTTATCACAGAATTCTCAGGACCTCCTCTCTCAGTCTCATGCACGGATCTCAACTGAGATTCGTTGGCCCGATTCAACAAGCTAATCTGAGGATGAAGGACTCAGACAGAGAGGAGTTTTAGGTGACAAGAAATAATCTAAGTAAGATACCTGCAAAAATATGTGGAACCAGAGAGTTTTTTTCAATTTGTTTCCCCTCTCTCTTCTCAAAATTATTGGCTTAAATTGTTTCAGTAGTAGAATAAAAATTTGGATCTCTTGAATTTCTAGCTATTTTTAAAAGTCAGGTAGTTTATTTAATTACCTAAATAAACCAAATGTCTATGTTTGTAATCACATCTTTACTTTGTCACTCTGGAATAATACTTTAAATGCCTCTCTGGGTCCTAAATATTGAAACTTTCATTGCAACATGAAATTTTTGATGTTGTGCTTCAAACAAATGTTTGTTGGGTCAGAAAAATTTTTTGTTTTTACTGAGTATTTCAAGCTTAATTATTATTTCTGGAGTCTGAAAACTGCTCCTGCAACCCTGAAGCACTTTCAAAGATCATAGAACACATAAACAAACAATAGTGACAATACGGCCCAAAGGCCACCCAACTTGGTTTGAGAATGAAACTCAGGTAAAAAGTTGTTTTTCTTTTCAGCTGCTGGGAAAAGAAGGAAATAATTTTTCATTTCACCCTGAGGGGTAGATTCCAACTGTTTAAAATATCCTTAGGAGTTAAAATAAAAACACCATAGGTTCAAAAATGAATCACAGAAAACAACAACAACAAAAATGAATCACAGGTAATTGCTAGGTGCTTCCAGTTTTGTTTTGTTTTTTCATTGTATTCGTGCCTGGCTTTTTTGTCTTTATTAAGTTGATAGCTTGCTCATTTGGATCTGATATGAAAAAAAATTATATAATGAGTGCAATAGAGTGAAACAGATGAATCTATATCATTACAAGCTCTTGATATGATACTAAGGTGTTTCTATGGTGCATATTTCATGCATTAAGATGCTTTTCAAGATCTTGAAAGTGAAAGTCACTCAGTCATGCCCAACTCTTTGTGACCCCATGGACTATACGGTCCATGGAATTCTCTAGGCCAGAATACTGGAGTGAGTATCCTTTCCTTTCTCCGGGGGGTCTTCCCAATCCAGGGATCAAACTCAGGTCTCCTGCATTGCAGGCAGATTCTTTACCAACTGAATCACAAAGGAAGCCCAAGAATACTGGAGTGAGTAGGCTATCCCTTCTCCAGCGGATCTTCCCGACCCAGGAATACCAGGGTCTCCTGCATTGCAAGTGGATTCTTTACCAACTGAACTATCAGGGAAGGCCTTTTTCAAGATCTTGAAAAAATATCATTAAGCACTTCACTAGAAGTTGCTTCCATGTTTTATATGTTTTTGTAACACAGTGTCTCTTATTGGGAGGTGGGTGGTGATTTTGTCCCCCGGGGCACATTTGGCAACACCTGGAGACATTTTTTTTTTTTTTTTCCCAGAACAATGTGTACTTTAATCAAAACTTCCAAGCTACTAGTTTAGCTTAAGGCAAAAAAGTCATACAACCTAACCAGCAAAGTCCTTAGCAAACATTTACATATAAATTTTTCAAATATACGTGTACATTTGACCCTTGAACAAAGCATTGGTTAGGGGCACCATCTCTTCAAAAATCCGTATATTTTAGAGTTAGCCTTTTGTATCTGTCTGTAATTTCACACTTGAGGATTCAACCAACTGTGGATCGTGTAGTATTTACTGAAAACAAAACCACCCCTGCCCCCTGCAGTTAAACCCATGTTGTTAAAGGGTCAACTGTGTATTGCTAGCTGGGAACTCTCTAATTTCTGAATTCTGAGACAAATGAGCCATTGTCACACAGACTACAACCTTTTCCTAGACTTTTTGCAAAAACTCCCCTCTTATGGGACTTCCACAAATTTCTACGAATGCTTAGCATTCAGGGCATTGTCACCCCATAAAGCAATGTACCACAGAAAGATGAAGGCTGGGTGATTAGGTTAGCAGCTGACCAAGGTAGGCAGGTAAACTTGACCTGAGGTTAAGGACCTAAATACAGATCCCCTTATGCTATTCAAGTTGTGGACGTTTATTAAAGTCTTCATGTTGCCACAAGAGGAATGCTCACCTTAGCCTAAGTGACTTCCTGATGCACTCCTCACTCTGCTAGCTTCCTTCCCATTTTTAAGACACCAACTTAAACCATTTGCCAGGCTGAATTAATCAAACACAGATGCCCTAATTCCTCACCCCCACCCCTAAGCTATGCAAACTGGGGAGACCAAATGTACACAACTCCCACTCCATCTGGCAACATATATTCACCATGCTACATAAAGTATAATTTCCATTTTATTGTCTTTTCAGAGAAACAAATATTTCTTCAGTCTTTAAGGACTTGGATCCTTACATGGGCTTTGGTGGAGGACGTGGGGCAACACCCGCAGGTCTAAATCGGGGTGGAGGTGTTCGGTCCTTACGGGCTTCCCGAGAGAGATTCCTGACTACCTTGCTGTGAATGGCACAACTCACGCAGTAATGCAGTTTCACATACAGCTTGGGAAGCACGTAGGCGTCGAAAACACTCGCTTCAGAAATGTCCCTGACGGCTGCGGCTTCTACGATGTTCCGAATGACGAACTTCTTAATGGCCTTATCCTTGGGCACGCATCGGGCACAGTTGGTGCAGCGAATAGGCTGCACGTGGCCGCGGCCCTTTTTGGCACGACCGTTGTTCCTTCTTTTCTTGGTCATCTTGGAAGCGCCGAGGCGAGAGAGCAAGTTTCATCTTTTCTTTGTTTTTGCAGAAGTAGAAAACACCTCTTTGTTTTTTAAAACAAATAAAAGTTACAAAGAGTTTAAATTTCAAGCATTTCCCCACATTTTAAAAAAAGTGTAACTTGACAGAAAATAAATTTCATTTCCCTGTAGTTATGAAGCACAGTGCAAAATTAATAGATGAGCACTTCCCTGGTAGCTCAGCTGTAAAGAATCCGCCTGCAGTGTGGGAGACCTGGGTTCAATCCCTGGATTGGGAAGATCCCCTGGAGAAGGGAAAGGCTACCCACTGCAGTATTCTGGCCTGGAGAATTCCATGGAGTCCGTGGAATTGCAAAGAGTCAGACAGGACAGAGCGGCTTTCATTTTCACTTTGGAATAAGGATTCATCTTCAATACTAAGCATATAGGCAAAGTGGTCTTAATCTTTGAAATTACTCACTTGGAAAAGGACACATTTGAAGACTTAGCATAAATAAGTAAATAGTGATGAGCTACTGTTGACTTATCTATTAAAATTGAATAGTTACAGCTGTTTTATATACTTCCAAATTAATTACTAGATATTATTAAATTAAAAGTTGCTCATTCCCTTTCTGTCCTCAGAATAATCAAATAATAAGACTATCAATTCAATCTTAGCTGGATAATTATTTCATTTAATAATTTAAAGCATAAATGTACATCTATGCTTCTGTCTCAATACTTTAATGTCATCTGCAGTTGAAGAACAAATTTTTTTACCACATTCTGTAAAATTTCATGATTTTTACTGCCCTGCCCCCAAAACTATGCTTGTTCTGCTGACAAATCCAGAATTCTCCAGTACTTCTAACTATCATTGTTGCAGCCTAACCATTTGAGGTTTCTTGGTGATGCTCTTGCTAAAATCCACTTGCAGCTGATGAAAATGAGTCAAATGAATGTAATCTACACCTCAGATTACACCTCTGTAATCTACTCACATTGCTTGTGCCTGTGTCCCCTTTTACAGATGTTTTCTGTCATTCTGAGGCCATTTAGTTAGACGCTCTGAAACCAAGGATCCCCCTAAACAACTAACATCAATATTTATCTCCTCTTTTTCTGTAGCTTATCAATAAGGGGAAATTGAGATTATAGGACAGGTACACAGGCTGTGTGAAGATGAGACCATTTGGACCCATCTTTGATGGATGAATGTGAGATGTCACAGAAAACATATTTATGAAAGCTAATTAGAGGCATAAGTAGCTACAGGGTTAATATACTTTCCACAAATCTAATGTGAAGTTTATGTTGCCTTTATCATTTAGTCGCTAAGTCAAGTCTGACTCTTTGTAACCCCAGAGACTATAGCCCACCAGTCTCCTCTGTCCATGGGATTTCCCAGGCAAGAGTACTAGAGTAGGTTGCTAGTGTGAGATGCTTTTATAACACCTATATATGTAAATCATATATAAATAGTAAACATCATTTGTTCAACAAAAATCTTTTCTATTCTGTATCAGACTTGATGATCTCATGCTATTTCCTGGCTTTAGTTACCTTTCTAAGCAGCTGACTCATGTGTGTATCTCTAGCCCAGACTTCACTAAATCCCAGAACTGTGCATCTGACTGCCAATATCATATCTCTACTTGGATGCTAAACAGGCATCTCAAACTTAGCATGTCCAGAATCAAAGCTCCTGACACTTCCTAATATTCCTGTTTCTCCAGAACAAAAGAGCTGGAGTCTTTCAAAACATCTCATTACTGCACGTCTCCCAGGTCCTCCATCAGGGAATCATGTTGCTTCTATCTTCAAAATGTATCCTGCATCAAAACATGTCCTATATTCTTGCTACTACCAATGGTTCAAGTCACTATGGTCTTATTTGGGTTATTGCTCTGGCCTCCTAACTGGTCTCCCTGCTTTTGCCCTTCCCCACCCCACTTCAGACTAGTTTCAACAGAGCCGTAAGAGTCAACCTGTAAAATGTAAATCAGATCAAGTTATCCCTCTGCTCCACTGACTTCTCACCCCACTTCAATAGTAAAATGACAATCCAGTTGAGAAATGGACAAAGCTTCTGAATAGGTATTTCTCCAAAGATGTGCAAATGGCCAATAGCACATGAAAAGATGTTCAGCATCACTAGACATCAGGGAAATGGAAATCAAAAACCAGTATGAACTTTCATTTCACACCCACTAGAATGGCTAGAAACAAAAAGACAGGCAGTAACTAGTGTTGACAAGGATAGGATACAGTCAGAGCCCTTGTAAATTGCTGGTGGGAATGTAAAATGGTGTAGCCACTATAGAAAATTTTGAAAGTTCCTCAAGGTGTTAAACATTGAGTTACCATCTGACCCAGCAAATCCATTACTAGGCATATATCAAGACAGATGAAAACATATATCACACAAAAACTTGTATACAAATGCTCATAGCAGCATTATTCATAATAGCCCCAAAGTGGAAACAATCCAGATGTCTATTAACTGATGATTGGATAAAGTGGTCTATCCATAAAATGGAATATTTTTCAGCCATAAAAAGAGAGGAAATACCAATAAATGCTACAACATGGATAAAACTTGAAAGCATCATGTTAAGTGGGAAAAAAAGTCACAAAAGCCCATATATAATTCTATCTGTATGAAATATCCAGAATAAACAAAGCGTAGAAACAATGTAGATATGTAGTTGCCAGGGGCTGAGCAAAGAGGAAATGAGGAATGACTGCTCATGGGTGTGGGCTTGTTTTTTGGGGTGATGAAAATGGTTGGGAATTAGTTGTGATAGTTGCACAGCTTTTGAATGTACTAGAAACCAGTGGACTGCACACTTTGAAAAGGTGAATTGTGCAGAAGGTAAATTTCGTCTCAGTAAGAAAATACAAAAAACAAAAAGTCAAGCAAACAAATGAAAAGAGGAAACAACCTCAATATCTGTCACCTGAAAAGTATGGTGCAGACTTACCTTGGGTGATGAAAATATTCTAGATTGATTGTGGTCATGTTTGAACACCTTGACTATGTTATCAACCACTGAACTGCACTCTTGAAATGCATATTATGGTATGTGAACTGCATTTTAGTAATCTTCAAAACATAATGAATGAGTGGACGAACTTTTTGAACTACGGAAAAAGGGAAGGTGCATCAGTTACTCCCATGCTTACCTTTAGGAATACCTTTAGAAATCCAGCCAATAATAAAACAATTCAAATGCTGAGCTTTAATTTACCAGCATTATCATTTTTCTAGATTTTATAGTATATATTTTATTTATCAGATTCTTAAAATTTGATGTTTTTTGGAAAACACTTTTTTTTAAAAAAAGGAGAACCCCCAAATCGTGTGTCAGGAGCCATAACATGTAGGACTGTCTCTGGCCATACATAGGGCTCACATTTCAGTGGGAAAAGACAATTAAAAGCTAGATAAAAACCAAGTACATGATATGACAGGTGCCATGGGGGAAAACACAGAAGGGGAGGGGTATAAGTAGTATGTGGGTCCTTGAAATGTTAGATCGGGTGACATAGCCCCCACTGTGAAAAAGGCATCTGAGTTCAGACCTAAAGGAGATGAGAAAGAGAGCTGTGTGGATGTGAGGGAGGACTCAATCCTTGTGCAGTTCCTTAATTAGCTCTTTAAGATGCTTTTCTAGAAGAGCAAAGTTGGGTTGAAGAGTAAACACATGTTTCATGGTGCCAAAGCAATTTCCTGCTCAGCAGCTCTTGAGAATGCTCTGCCCCCTGCCTAAAAATATGCTTTTATATTTTAACAGAATTGCCGATTTGTTCAGAAAAAAACCACTCCAACTTCATTGTTATTCTTAATTGAATGTTTAATATACAATTAAAGTGTATATTTAGAAACTGGTGAATATTTAGGAACTTTTTCATACTTTTTTTCTAAAACTTTGCTGTCTCTTTTGTGAATTGCCTACATGTCTTTTAGGACATTTATCTTTTTTATTGGTTTGTAAGAGTTCTTTACATACTAAGATTCTAAACACTGTCTTTTATATTACATATGTATATTTTTAATCAGATGGTATCCT
>SJYQ01002527.1:135521-150370 GCA_006410935.1 Redunca redunca | reverse complement strand
ACTCCCACTCCATCTGGCAACATATATTCACCATGCTACATAAAGTATAATTTCCATTTTATTGTCTTTTCAGAGAAACCAATATTTCTTCAGTCTTTAAGGACTTGGATCCTTACATGGGCTTTGGTGGAGGACGTGGGGCAGCACCCGCAGGTCTAAATCGGGGTGAGGTGTTCGGTCCTTACGGGCTTCCCGAGAGCGATTCCTGACTACCTTGCTGTGAATGGCACAACTCACGCAGTAATGCAGTTTCACATACAGCTTGGGAAGCACGTAGGCGTCGAAAACACTCGCTTCAGAAATGTCCCTGACGGCTGTGGCTTCTACGATGTTCCGAATGACGAACTTCTTAATGGCCTTATCCTTGGGCACGCATCGGGCACAGTTGGTGCAGCGAATAGGCTGCACGTGGCCGCGGCCCTTTTTGGCACGACCGTTGTTCCTTCTTTTCTTGGTCATCTTGGAAGCGCCGAGGCGAGAGAGCCACCTGGAGACATTTTTGATCATCATAACTTGGGAAGGTTTATGCTATTGGCATCTAGTATGGAGAGGCCAAGGATACTGTTAATATCCTACAATGAACATGACACCTTCCACAACAAAGAGTTACCAAACCCAAAATGCCATCAGTGCTGAGGCTGAGAAAGCCAGGTGTAAGCTCACATGTGTAAATTCTACTTATTTTTCTTACAATTCCATATTGTCATTTATATCTCTTTCTCCCAAAATAAACAGAAGTGTTCACAAAGTTAGCTCACTTTACTTGTATAGACACATTATCAAAAAGGTCACCAAAAGTAAATGCATTATTTCCAGATTTTCAAGTTTATCAGTATTCTATGTGGGATAAAAATCTGTTCAAGAATACAGGAAAGGGCATATAGAAAAAAGAAACAAAATTTGACCTTCATGCTATCTGGATATAGAAAATAATTACCATAAATACATTTGAAATGTTAATAATTTTTACTTCTTGATTCTTTAATCATGGCCCATTTTGTAACATCACTTTTTTCCTACTAAGAAATATTTTTAAAGTAAACAAAAATCAAAGATATGTTTATAAAATATACCTATTTATGAAGTTGCTCAGCCTCTATCCTTAATCAAAAATAACTTTCCACAACATTTTGACTAAAGATCTATAAAAATGGCACTCTAGCAAATGTGGTGCTAATAAAATTGATCAAATCTCCTGTCATTTCTGAAAATAAATACAGACAACTGAATCTCCTCTTTTTTGGTTTGTGAAAAGAAAGCTCTTTTAGAAAATATTATGTAGTGTACAGAATACCTTGGAGTGTCCAAGTGTTGGGTTTAAATATCATATGGCCAGGAACAGAGCAAACAGGAGAAAAGTTGAGAGGCAGCCCTGGAACTGAAGGGGAGACACAGCTGCACTGCCCCACCAGTCTAACCCTGTGATCCCAAGTCAGAAACCTCACCGTGTCTGACCCAAGAAAACTGGGCACCTCTGCCATTAGTCTTCAGGAGACACTCTGTCCACAGCCACCTCCCCAAACCCGTGTGCTCACCGCTTTCTCCAAATCAAGTGTAGGTGAGTCAACGTGATGAAACCTAGGTAGCTTGGGGGACACTGGTGGCTAGAGAGTGTGGAATGTAGATTTTAGCTTTACAGTCTTTATATTTCTAGAAGTCAAGTTAAAAGTGACTGGAGTGGGAGCTGAGTGAGCCCAATTATATTAACAGCTACAGTCACGAAATTATTTTAAGATACATCCACATTTTAAAAATATTTATTGTCTAGCAATCTAGTTAGTTAACTGGTGTTAGCTGCTCAGTCATGTCCAACTCTTTGCTGCCCCCACTGTAGTCCACCAAGCTCCTCTGTCCATGGAATTCTCCAGGCAAGAATATTGGAGTGGGCAGCCATTCCTTTCTCGAGGGGATCTTTCCAACCCAGGGACCAAACCTGGTTTCCTGCCTTACAGGCAGATTCTTTTCTGTCTGAGCCATGAGTTCTAAAGCTATTCATAATCCTGTTTTTTTTTTTAATTGTTCGTCACCACATTTCATGCTTGCATTCTTTCTACAGATGAGTTCTTTCCTAAAATTGAGCTTAATTGCCATATCATTTATCTATTCTATCAAAAAGTATTGACAGTCTACTATGGAACAAGCATTATTCCATTCTGTGGACATAAACAGTGATTTTAAAAAGAAACATCTTTGCCCTCATTAAGTTCACATTCCAGTGGAAACTCAATAAATCAATGAAGATTAGGGTCAGCGGCCTACAATGAAAATGAAACTACCATTGACAGACTTTCAGCTTAGAATTTTTATCTAACCTTTATCTAATTTTGTTCATCTCAAAATAATATTTTAAATACTCAATAAAGCATTCTATCTTTTAAAAACTGAAGCTGTTACAGAAGCTTCAACAAGACCGAAGTTTGCTCTTTTACATGAAAGAAGTCTAAAACGTGAGAGATTGCAGAAGTGGCCTCTATTCTCCACTCTTCCCACTGTCACCCCCTTTGTTTTGTAACTTGTCGTTCCTCTCACTGAAGAGGTAGAATCCACTCCCTTGAATCTGGGCCCATAGAATGAGGCAGAAGCGCTGGTGTTCCAGGGCCAAGCCTACACCTTCAGGGACCTTTCCCGTTTCACCGCCTCTGAGTGCCTCCATCCTGACTGATGAGGTGTGCTCCAGCTGCTGTGGTGGAGGAGGAGAGGCAGACCAGGCAGAGCTGAGTCAACAACTGCCCCACTCGAACCCAACCTAGATCAGCCAGCCCTCTGCTGACCCCCAGAAGGGGGCCCAGCCTCAGACCGGCTGAATCCCACATACGTGTGAGAGATAGGTATCATCACATGCTGCTGCGGTTTCGTGAACATGTCTTACTCAGCATTACTGTGGCGACAGAGAACTAACGTAGGAACAAAGCGATCTGAGCAAGTGAGAAAGCCCAGAAGTGTTAGGGACCCATGCTCCCTTACTTTGATTCTGCTGCTCCGCATCCTCCATTTGTGGCTTCTGTTTCATGAACCCAGGCTTCCCAGGTAGCTCTAGTGGTAAAGAACCCACCTGCCGATGCAGGAGAAAAAGGAGACGTGGGTTTGATCCTTGGGTTGGGAAGATCCCCTGGAGGAGGGCATAGCAGTCCACTCCAGTATTCTTGCCTGGAGAATCCCATGGACAGAGGAGCCTGGTGGGCCATAGTCCATAGGGCTGCAAAGAGTTGGACATGACTGAAGCAACTTAGCACACAGCACATTTCATGACCCGATATTACTGCTTGGCCATCACATCAAGTTCTGGCCAGTGGGGAAAAAAGAAGAGATAAAGAAGAGGACAAATGCTCCTTTTAAGGAAATTTTCTGGAAGTTTAATACAGGAACTTTTTTTTTTTTTTACAGGAACTTATTAATAGTCACATCCAGCTACAAGAGGTGAGGACCAGAAAATGTAGTCTTTATTTCTTTTGCCTGTGCCTAGATAAGAACTGTAGATTCTATCACCAAGGAAAAAAGGATGGATCAATACTAGGGGACAGTTGGAAGCCACATGTGCCAATAAAACATCACTGACAGAAAAAATATTATCTATTTCTCCACTTTTATTCCCATTTAAGTCTCTTAGCAAATGAAAGCAGTTTCCTAACCTTACCGAACATTTCTTTCTGGATAGATATTGAAATCACAATACTTTATAATTAAAGAAATATTAATATTCATAAATCCAAAGTAGAATTTTTTCCTATGGCATTTTCCTTTTACGGAATTTAGCTTTTTTTCCAAGTGGACAGGATTTGGGGGGGATAATTCCAAGAGTGTCTAACTGTCTAAATAATTCAGCCAGTGTTACCAAGTGTTAGGACAAAGAACTATTCATTTTTGTCTTAAGTGGTCATCAAGCATAACAACAGATTCCATATGGGGTGAACAGCTAGCTTTTTAAAAACTGGAGGGCTGGGGGGTATGGTAAAAGAACTAGAAGCAGAAGAAACATTTCTTCAGCACCTACAGGGCCATGGTTCAGCCCTGCACAGTAGAATTTGCCTGACAATATTCAACAATATTTTAAGTGAGGAATTTAAATTTAGTAAGAGAATGCACACCAATAAATTCAGTTCAGTTCAGTTCAGTCGCTCAGTCGTATCTGACTCTTTGGCGACCCCATGAATCGCAGCACGCCAGGCCTCCCTGTCCATCACCAACTCCCGGAACTCACTCAGACTCACGTCCATCGAGTCAGTGATGCCATCCAGCCGTCTCATCCTCTGTCATCCCCTTCTCCTCCTGCCCCCAATTCCTCCCAGCATCAGAGTCTTTTCCAATGAGTCAACTCTTCGCATGAGGTGGCCAAAGTACTGGAGTTTCAGCTTTAGCATCATTCCTTCCAAAGAAATCCCAGGGCTGATCTCCTTCAGAATGGACTGGTTGGATCTCCTTGCAGTCCAAGGGACTCTCAAGAGTCTTCTCCAACACCACATTTCAAAAGCATCGATTCTTCGGCGCTCAGCTTTCTTCACAGTCCAACTCTCACATCCATACATGACCACAGGAAAAACCATAGTCTTGAATAGATGGACCTTAGTCGGCAAAGTAATGTCTCTGCTTTTGAATATGCTATCTAGGTTGGTCATAACTTTTCTTCCAAGGAGTAAGCATCTTTTAATTTCATGGCTGCAATCACCATCTGCAGTGATTTTCGAGCCCCAAAAAATAAAGTCTGACACTGTTTCCACTGCTATTTCCCATTAGACTATGCTAATTTAAACTATGCATTAATAATTCAAGCCATAATTTAAAATACAATTTCCTTTTTCTTGGGTTCTTAATTCCAAAATGAGATTCTAAATGCACTTGAGCAGAGCAATAGGTATTTTTAAGTATGATAAATGCAAGATACAGGTTGACTTTGGATGTTTTACGTGCACGCCCTGCCCGCCTGTGCACACACAGATATGCACACACACACAGAGCTAGAAATTAGAATCATTTCCTCCCTGACTCCACATCCCCCTTTAGAACCTGCTTATATGTGCTTCTCAGAGAGAGGGTCTTCACAATGCCTGCAAAGTGAGCAGTGGGGCAAAATACCAACTGTAAATAACTGAAACCATGGTAGACCACTAACCTCAGATGGGAAAATGGTGTGGTTCTCTCTTCCAGAAGTTTACAGTTGAAACTGAATAGCAGCTTTAAGCTGTTAGGTTGATGACCTGAAAGAATTACAGTGGAGTCATTTCCTGTCATAGCCCTGTTTAAGGGCTGCATATCAGACTTCAAAGAGAATGGAGAATGAAGCAAACAGGGAGAGTTACAAGAAACCACGATGCCCAAGAATCAGAGAAAGAGAAAGGAATTATGTTTCCGATGACTTTCCTGGCTTCAGTCCCTTATGAGGCCAAATCGACCAAACTACTTGCATCTGGGCCAAATTACTGTCTGCCTTCCTGTTACAAGCTCCTAGCATCCAGTGTGCAAGCTCCTATCTAAAGTCAATCTCTCCACTTGTAAATTAAGTCACATCCTCTTACCTCTTAATCAAGGACATCATTCCAGATATTATCCTTAATTTCTCCTGCAACATCAACTTTTTTCTCAATACTAAATCATTTCCCTAGTGACAAAGCAGTACCTGGAACACAGTAGATGCCAAACAAGTATTTGTTGAAAGGACTCAACAAAAGGGGGAAAAGCACACTCTAGAGATCAGAGCTTCAGGGAAATAAATTGGCAATATCGCAGTGAGAGAAGGGAGCTGAAAGCAGGATTGGGATGGGAGAATTTCACCGTTGAGAAATATTTGGGAAAGTCACAGCGCACTGAAAGACTGAGACTTAATCATAAGATTATAGAATGCTATTTCACTTCCAGGATTTATTGCAACACCCACAGGGCTCCAGTTTAGTATCAGTGGATTGATTGCAGCTGAAGAGCTGTGGGGCACAGACTATCTCTGAGGGCGAGGACTCAGGGAAGCCTCAAGTCAGGAAGGGAGACAAGAACAAGGGCACTAAAGAAATGTTAAGGCTCTGACACCTGTAGCAACAGCAAAAATGAACACAGCCCACCGTCTCGCCCAGTTAATGTAAATCCACCCACTAAGGGCTCATTCATCTTAGTTCCTATTACTTGGTACAAATGTCCAACCTGCAAAAGGAGCCTAAGGAGAAAGGGTGATTAAATGTGATGCAGTATCCTGAATGAGATCCTGGAATAAAAAAGGACATGAGGGAAAATTAAGGAATTCTGAACAAAGCATGTACTTTTGATAATAACAATATACCAACATTGGTTCAGATGTTGGTATGTGAGATGTTAATGGCGGAGAGAACTGGGAAAAAATTATATGAGAACTCAATACTATCTGTGTAATTTTTCTGTAAATCTACAAGTATTTTAAAATTGTGTTTAAAAATCATTTAAAAAACTGAACATCATTGCTAAGTAATCGTCACTCAGCACCATATTGCTTGCTTCTCTGTTCATTAAAAATATCCCTTCTGGGATCTGGAGATCATGAAGTGTTAACAACAGTTTTCACACAAAGTAAAACATATAGAGGCAAATGTGCAAATAACAGAAAATACTTAGTGTCTGGGTTTTTTTTCCCTTTTCCACACCAACAAGACACACATTAAGGCTGACAGAGTCACCTAGAAAAGAAAACCTACACTCCACTGCTATTCTAAAGCCTATTTAAGCTAGATTTGCAGGGGAAAAAAAAATCAAGAAAACTCATTAACATCTATGGCTGTTGGCTTTGACAGTTCTTGGCATATTCTGTTATTTCACAGAGAATGCTCTCTTTGGGGTAGAGAGGAGATGTAAGCATTTGTGTTGGATATTTGCAGCCCAGGGCAACAGGAATGAATGTTCATGTAGATTTGTTTGGTTTCCATGCCAGGAAATGATGTGTGTTCTCTGGCCTTCCATGGGTTCATAGACCATAGCAACGCTTGAGCCTCCACTGTCCAAGTTACTTCTGTTTTTGTAGCTCCAACAAACATGCATTAAGTAGCTAAATATAAGATTATGACGAAGGATGATTTTAAAAGTTTCTCCCCAAAAGTGATAGCTATAATAAAACATGTAACATTCTGTACTATATAGTGATGTATGGGGGAGTAAATAAAGAAATTACAAAGTATGATTCCTAAAGTGTAATAGTTTCCATATTACTTAGAAAAAAAGAGCACAGAACCAAATTTGAAAACAATGTAAAATCATATTCACATATTATAAAAGAGTAGCTCTAATGATCACCACCCAGGTATTCAGTTCAGTCGCTCAGTGGTGTCTGACTCTGCAACCCCATGGACTGCAGCTCACCAGGCTTCCCTGTCCATCAGCAACTCCCCGAGCTTGGTCAAATTCAAGTCCATTGAGTCGGTGATGCCATCCAACCATCTCATCCTGTTGCCCCCTTCTCTTCCTGCCTTCAATCTTTCCCAGCATCAGTGTGTTTTCCAATACCCAGGTATTAGAGAAATGCATTTTCTGACTTTCTGATGTACAAACTCTTTCCTGTCATTCTCTCCCTCCAACATTTCTTCCTTCTAATTGGTAACAAGCAGTGCGTGCATGCTGAGTTGCTTCAGTTTTGTCCAACTCTTTGCAACCCCATGGACTGACTATAGCCCCCCAGGCTCCTCTGTCTAGGGGATTCTCCAGGCAAGAATACTGGAATGAGTTGCCATGCCCTCCTCCAGGGGACCTTCCCTACCCAGGGATCAACCCCGCATGTCTTCTGTCTCCTGCATTGGCGGGTTCTTCATCGCTAGTGCCACCTCGGAAGCTGGGTAGCAAGCAGAATTGACCCTAATAGCGTTCCCATAAATCTTTAAAAAGTTGTTGAAGTTCAGATATGTCCAAAGTAGCATTTACTTGTAATTCATTTTGAAAACTTGGAACCAGTTAATTCTCTTCATGTCACACAGCCTAGTCATCCAAAATGCGAGCCTTAGGATCCTCCATCCTTCACCCTACCCTCATTTCTACCTGTCTGTCCCCGTTCCTATCTCCTCACCTCTGAATCTCACCTTTACCTGTTCCTTTGTGCCCCTCGAACTCCCAGATCCTCTGTAAATAAACTCTTCTCCTTCCAGAATGTTTCCCACACTCTCTTAATTGTGAAGTCTTTTCCAGTGGCTCTTTAGCACTTTCTCAGGAGACGCGGGCTGGATCCTGGGTCGGGAAGATCCTCTGGAGGAAGGAATGGCAACCTACTCCAGTATTCTTGCCTGGAAAATCCCACAGACAGAGGAGCCTGGCGGGCTACAGTTCATGGGGGTCACAGAGAGTCGGACACGACTGAGGGAGCAAGCAGGGACACAGTTCTGTGCTCCCAAATTTACTTCCGAAATTTACTCTAGAGTTGATCACTCTGTCCTAATTCTGTTTCGGGTTTGTTTTTGCATCTCTAAGTCCCTGGAAACGCCTTACTAAGCATTTAATAAGTGGTTAAAGGAACATTTAGTACATGCAAATTTATGTGGGGAAAATGTGCATGCCTATGGTTTAGAAGAAGGGTTGATTGTATTTAGATTAGAGTTAATCAAGCAAAGCTGCAGCTCTCTAGAAGTGAGCTGGAGGATTATCTTTCAAATTTAACTCAAATCATTTAAAATGAAAAAAAAATAAAGGTGATTAAAATTTCCCTTTTTTCCCTCCAATCCTCCCAAGTCCCTAAAGAAATTTAAGAGTATCATCAGATTGACAGCTTCTCTCTATGGACCTTCATATACTTACACATACGTAAGGGCAGATGAGGATGAGGTAAGAGCCCCCACACAGTCAATAAGAGGTAGTTCACATGTTGGGAGGTGTCTGCATTGCTGCCTGGCTAGGAAGAGAAAGGGGAACCAAAATATTAGTGGATGTCAGAGCTTCCTCAATTTCATTAACAAATCAACAAATATAAAAGCAAAATTGTCATATTCTTTTCCTCACCGGAATTTACATTTTGAACAGTGGCTGTCCAGTGATAACTCAAAGAATTAAATAACTTAATTGATGTTAGTGGACATTTATAGCTCATACACTTTTCTGTATAAATGTTATATAATTATTTTTTTAAACTGAAATAAATTTCCGTGGCTTAATATTATAGAATGAGGAAAACTCATTTATAAAAGAGCCCAAATTAAATTTATCATCAATAATTATATATGTAGTAAAGGTCAGAGGAATTCTATATTAATAATTGAACTCTCAACAATTTCGTTTGAGCACTACTTTTATTCAAATGACTTTGCTGTAGGAAATAACAGTCAGTAATCATATTTACAAATAGGTTATGAGAATAATTCTGTGTTTCTTGGACCTCCTCTCTAAAGCAGAGATGCTTTAAAAGATACTTGTTTAATCAGTATATGAACTCAATAATTTATACCAGTCTCTCCCACTCATAGAGCTTTCTGAGCCACTTGAGAAATAATGCAAAAGAGTAAGCTGCATTAGGGTTAAAATATCACCTTTATTATTCTTTAAGTTGATATGAAAGAATGTGGCTTAAATGTGGAGCAACAATATGTTTCTAATACTGTACCACAGAATTAGATAGACTCACCCACCTGGTCTCAACAGGGCTGAAATTCACAGACCTTCCCAGAGGGCAGTATGGAGGAGCAGACAAGAGTGTGTGTGTGTGTGTGTGTGTGTGTGTGTGTGTGTATACACATGTACTTCCATGGGCAGGCACTCCCCCAAAAAAAGGAAGTGGAAGGAATGGGACTATATGTGTATCTGTGTCTGGATCCTCCTCCCAAACTCCCTAATCAGGTAAAATTGAATGGGGAAGGGTAGAGAAAAAGAGTGATGATAAACAATAGTGATATCCAGAGACTGGAATGAAAACTGAAAGGTGCTGGAATGATGCAAATTCATGTACCCCAACAAGGATGGAAACATCAGGAGTTGGGAGCCAGTGTTCCTCCGCTCCCCAAAGCTACTTAGTCGTTTGCTGGCCTCTGACTTTGTCACTGTTTTCAAAATCTCCTTCTCCACACTCTGTTGTCATAGGTATTATCTTTTTTCCTAACTGGACTAAAAGCTTCATGAGGGAAAGGAATAACATAGCTATACTTCTAGCTGTGTTCTCAGCGTCTAATACAGAACCTGGCCTAGAGTAAGATCCTCAAGTATTATTTAGTGACTGAATGGATACCAGGCATAGCTCAACAAAATCTCAAAAGCAGTGCACGGGAGCCGCCATTACTACAGCAGAAAAAACAGATTGCTCACTTTGTGTGTGAGCTAGTTAAACGTGGCTCCCGATGGATCTAATTACTCTCTCCTGTGTCCCCCTCACACACACACACACATACAGTAAAATATTTATGATGGAAGGACAGAATCCCCTCTTGAATATAGCTGTCTCATGACTGGGTAGCCAGAAGCACTTTTAGGCCAACAGACAGCAAGAGCACATGCTGAAGAATGGTGGGCTCTGTCTGAGTGATGGTATATGGGCCTGTTGAAGATATGAGAAAAATTAAGCAAATGAAGAGGAAAAAATGTAACCAGGCAACAGCTTTTTCCGTTTTTTTTCCTTTTATGTAAATACATTATTTTTCAAATCATAACACTTTGGGAGCACTGCAGGGAGCAGCTGTAAGTATTTAACGTTAAAATCTATTTGTGACGTCTAACGATTGATTTTGCAGTCACACAGATCTCAGCTCTGACCTCTTAACAAGTTACATGATCTTAGTTAAGTCACTTTATCTCTCAATGTTCAGTTTCTCATCTGGAAAATGATAAAAAACAAAACAAAAACAAAGGCTACCTCATAGAGTGGCTGTTAAGAGTTCAGCTGACAGTAGATGTGATGCATTTAAGAGAGGGCCTGAAACACAGCGAATAACTGGTAGCCATTGTTATTTTAAATCTCCAAAAGCTTTGCATACTGTAAATCACTGAGTAACTGAAAGAGATTATTATCATTACTATTATTGTAGGAAATTTCACTGCTGTTTCAAAAAAGGCAACAGCAAAATAGAGGCTGTTTTGTTCCATATCTCTATTACACAGAAGCCAACAGCTGTGTATTAATGGCTGCCTCTTTCCCCGCTGGGATGTGCACTGTATTATAATAGAGAAGGTTACATCCTCATTAAGCATATAAGGTGTGTTGTGGAGCAGAAAGGCACACGTCAAATGTGCTCAGCTGTCCTCTATCACGTGTCATCTTGTCATGTTTAAGTGAAGAAATCCGTATAAATTCATAACAATTTAGGTGTTGTGATTTTTTAATAACTTTCTTAAACATTTCTTTTAAAACTGGTTTTCATTTGATATCTCTGAGGTTAAATGCAGGACGTTGTCATTGCCATGTACTTCAATATATAACCTGTAATTAAGATTTCAAGTGACTCTTGTTCTGCAGTACATTGCCTCTGCTTTGCATAATGCACAATGTATTCATTGTTGTGGCTTCCTTTGCATAAATCAATCTTATTAATAACTAATTCATCTTCTTGCTTTCCAGAGTCTTGAATCAAATTAATTCTCCAAAGAAGGAAGTGTCAGGACTCAGGCATCTAGGGAGATCAGCATATTTCTAGTTCCGTCTTTCAATAAAAATTCGTACTACAGATGGTCATGTGATTTATTAGCAAATTTTAACTCTGCTGCCTCTTTGTTTCTCTAGGAAACAAGAACAAAGATTTGTATCTCCATGTGATCTGCAGAAAATTGGAGTAAAAGGGTTAAAGGAAAAGAATGGGTATCCAAGCTGTGACAAGGAATCACAGTGGATTCCCCCAATGATATTCTGGAGGGAATCTCAGTTTGAAAAGAAGAAAAGTGAATGTTTTATCATTATGGAAACTTGAAACAATGAACATTTTATTCTGTTAGCATCAAGTTGAGGTGTCACCATGCTATTCAGAGTGGTAGACTTCCATGGGGAAATAAGCTTGATAGTGGCCACTCCCACCCTACTTGGTGACACAGAATGGACCTGGGGGACCCAAATGTAGAAGGATTCCCCCAGCTGATCTTGTTTAGACCCAGCTGGGTCTGGTGAGAAACCACAAAAAAAAATCCCTCAGAAAACAAGGTGAAAATTGCTGAGAAGGAGAGAGGGTCGCCCTCTTCATAAAGCTCCTTGGAAAGCTGATGATGACATCAGCAGTCCAATAAGATACGAATCTCTTAACAAGTCACCCTTTCTTATTCCTCATAGAAAATTATGTTTCATTGGATCTCAACAACATGCTTGCTTCTTCCCAGCCAAGTCTACCGCAGATGTCAGTTTTCCCTCCACCTAGAAAGTAACTTGCATCGTGTCAGTATTCCTCTGTAGAGGAATCCCCTCTGTAGAGTTTACCGATAAAACAGCTCTGGACACAGAAGTATTTCATTTGCACAAAGTGCAAGCCAACTAAAAATCAGGAAAAAAAAAGTTCCATACTAACACTTAGCACCTTCCACTACTCCTATCTTCCATGTTTATAGTGGACCAATAATGGGGTTGAAGGGTAGATTTTCTTTGAAATCTTAGAAATTTATCTAACAAACATTTATTAAGCTCCAATTGTGCCAAATCTGAACACTAGGAAGGCAAAGTCAAAGTCATTCATTTATGCATAAAAATATTTTGAGTGTTGAACTTCCACTTTGGGCTATGGTGGAGTAAGTGGTATTGGAATTATTCTCTTACCAAGAACAACTCTAAACCAGGACAAATAAGGGGAAACACTTTTTCTGGAGTTGTATGAGAGCAGTGGTTTGATACTTGAAAGACAGGAAGCGCAGTGTGAGCTGCACACTGACTACAGTTTTATTCCCTGGGGCAGTTCCCTGACCACCCAGAAAAGTGGAACCTGGGAGAATAAAGATCTTAGTGATCCGGGGAGGCAGAGTACTTTGAGGCTGCTCAGGTGGCTGGAATGCATGTGTCATGGTACAGCTAAGAGAAAGCAGTACAGAGGGGTCCCCAGATATTTGTATGCTGAGTGCCCTAGAGTACTTGTCTGAGTGCTGGACACACATAAGCAACAGAAGACTCCCAGGGTGTAGCAGAGAACAAGAACCGGTTCAGAGGGCTGAATGGAAATACTCCCAGGCTGTTCTTGGAGGAACTGGAATCCAGCCATGCCAGAGCTGAGACCTTGCTGAGCACTGGGCTTTCAAGTACCACCCAGAAAGGCTGACGAGTAGGTAGCACTCCCAAGAATAAAAGTCATGACCCAGGAAGGATAAAAGCGAAATATATCAAAAGGATTCATCAGTAAATTGACCTGCTTGCCAGAACAAAAATTAATATTATTCTGACTCCTCACAATTTGTTACCTAAAATGTCCTGCAGATAATACAAATTCCTAGTAATGGGGAAAGGAAAATGTGACCCACAATCGCACAAAAAAGCACACGATAGCTACAGACTCCAAAATTATCCAGATGTTGGATTTAGCAGATAAAGGGTCTTAAAAACTACTGTAAATTTGTTCAAGAGAATATGGACAATGATAGAATAAATGGATGGAGAGTTTCAGCAGAGAAAAGGAAAATATATTTTTAAAATAACTAAATGGAAAAAGACTTAGAAAAGAACTAAAATATAAAAAAGAACTAAATCCTGAAAACAGAAAAATGGAAATTATTCAAATTGAAAAACCGAAATAAAAAATATTGGGAGAAAAATGAACAGAGTCTTAGTAACCTGTGGTATAGTATTATTACCTTTGATGATTGAAGTCCAGGGGGCAGAGAAAAAGAATAAGGCAGAGAAAAATTATTTTAAGACATAATGGAAAAAATGTATCCAAATTAGATGACAAATTAATTCACAGGTAACAAATTGCTGGGAGAAATATCAATCACCTGAGATATGCAGATGACACCACCCTTATGGCAGAAAGTGAAGAAATAAAAAACCTCTTGATGAAAGTGAAAGAGGAGAGTGAAAAAGCTGGCTTAAAGCTCAACATTCAGAAAACGAAGATCATGGCATCTGGTCCCATCACTTCATGGGAAATAGATGGGGAAACAGTGAAAACAGTGTCAGACTTTATTCTTTTGGGGCTCCAAAATCACTGCAGATGGTGATTGCAGCCATGAAATTAAAACACGTTTACTCCTTGGAAGGAAAGTTATGACCAACCTAGACAGCATATTGAAAAGCAGAGACATTACTTTGCCAACAAAAGTCCGTCTAGTCAAGGCTATGGTTTTTCCTGTGGTCATGTATGGATGTGAGAGTTGGACTTTGAAGAAGGCTGAGTGCCAAAGAATTGATGCGTTTGAACTGTGGTGTTGGAGAAGACTCTTGAGAGTCCCTTGGACTGCAAGGAGATCCAACCAGTCCATTCTGAAGGAGATCAGCCCTGGGATTTCTTTGGAAGGAATGATGCTAAAGCTGAAGCTAGCAGTTCAAAATCAAGGGTTGGTTAGTTGCTTGCCAGGGTAGATTGTCTCTGAGGACTATGAAGGGAGGTCTAGTCCAGGTCTCTATTTCTGGCTTGCAGATGACTGCCTTCTCCCGGTACGTCTTCACAGTGCCTTCCCTCTGTGCTTGTCTCTCTACATTTCCTCTCTTTTTAAGGACACCATACCACATTGGGGGGTGTGTTTTAGCCACTCAGTCATGTCTGAATCTTTGCAACCTGTGGACTGTAGCCTGCCAGACTCCTCTGTCCGTGGGATTCTCCTGGCAAGAATACTGGAGTGGGTAGCCATTTCCTTCTCCAGGGAATCTTCCTGGCTCAGGAGTTGAAGCCAGGTCTTCTGCATTGCAGGCAGATTCTTTCCCATCTGAGCCACCAGGGAGGCCCATCATATTGGATTAGATCAGTTCAGTTCAGTTCAGTCGCTCAGTCATGTCCAACTCTTTGCAACCCCATGAATCGCAGCACACCAGGCCTCCC
>SJYQ01002527.1:101148-133456 GCA_006410935.1 Redunca redunca | reverse complement strand
TCTTCACTTTCTGCCATAAGGGTGGTGTCATCTGCATATCTGAGGTGATTGATATTTCTCCTGGCAATCTCGATTCCAGCTTGTGCTTCTTCCAGCCAGCATTTCTCATGATGTACTCTGCATAGAATTTAAATAAACAGGGTGACAATATATAGCCTTGACGGACTCCTTTTCCTATGTGGAACCAGTCTATTGTTCCATGTCCACTTTTAACTGTTGCTTCCTGACCTGCATACAGGTTTCTCAAGAGGCAGGTCAGATGGTCTGGTATTCTCATCTCTTTCAGAATTTTCCACAGTTTATTGTTATCCACACAGTCAAAGGCATTGGCCTAGTCAATAAAACAGAAATAGATTTTTTTCTGGAACTCTCTTGCTTTTTCCATGATCCAGCGGATGTTGGCAATTTGATCTCTGGTTCCTCTGCCTTTTCTAAAACCAGCTTGAACATCTGGAAGTTCACGGTTCATGTATTGCTGAAGCCTGGCTTGGAGAATTTTGAGCATTACTTTACTAGCGTGTGAGATGAGTGCAATTATACAGTAGTCTGAGCATTCTTTGGCATTGCCTTTCTTTGGGATTGGAATGAAAACTTTTCCAGTTCTGTGGCCACTGCTGAGTTTTCCAAATTTGCCGGCATATTGAGTGCAGCACTTTCACAGCATCATCTTTCAGGATTTGAAAGAGCTCAACTAGAATTCCATCACCTCCACTAGTTTTGTTCACAGTGATGCTTTCTAAGGCTCACTTCACTTCACATTCCAGGATGTCTGGCTCTAGGTGAGTGATCACACCATCGTGATTAATCACCTCTTCAAAGGCCCTATCTGCAAAGGCCCTATACCTTCACATTTTGAGGGGTTGTGGGTGAAAAGTTTACCATATGAATTTGAGGAGACAGCCTGGTCCACAATAGAGCCTTTGCCACTCACCTCAAGAGGCAGAGTTGTGGGCAGTGGCAGTGGCAAGAAGTGCCTACTCAAGGTCCCATGACAAGGAGCAGAAGGATGTAGCATGAGGAGGGGAAATGGCTGCTGAAAACAAGCTCAAAGAGCATTTACGCAGTGTATTCTGCAGAACTAGCAAGCATCTCCTGTGTTTTCAACACCATGTCACCTATAGAAGTTAATCATGGGAATAGCAATTGTAGTCATGTAAAAATCTTTTTCCTGATAAAGCTGCTTGAATGTCTGCCAAAATGCTCAAGTTTACCCAAAGAGAGGCACTTTTGGAACGTTAATGAGACCATGATGCAGCCATCTTTTTGAATTTCTTTTGAATATTGTTATGACCCTTCACCTTTGATCTCCCGCCCTGCATCACCTTGCATAACCATTTCATTTTTTGATTCAATTTCATTTTTTTATTTTGGTGCACAGGCTGTTGCATTTCATCTCTCAAAGTGTAACACGCTGATTTCCTCAAACAGAGATACCCCTTTGAGTGAAAAATTTGCAAAATGCTGTCTTCGTTGTGTGTATTAAAATTTATTTCAGTTTTAAAAATGGAAAAAAATCTTAAAAAGAGACAGATTTATTTCTCCATCCCTTTCAATCTCAGTAGGTGCTGCTACAGCTTGGACCAGTGAATTATGACAGAAGTTCTGATTTCAGGCATGGCCCTGATATAACCAGACTGTGTGCTTAAAAGCAATACTGCTGCTGCTGCTGCTAAGTCACTTCACTCGTGTCTGACTCTGTACGACCCCATAGACGGCAGCCCTCCAGGCTCCCCTGTCCCTGGGATTCTCCAGGCAAGAACACTGGAGTGGGTTGCCATTTCCTTCTCCAATGCATGAAAGTGAAAAGTGAAAGTGAAGTCGCTCAGTCGTGTCAGACTCTTAGCGACCCCATGGACTGCAGCCTACCAGGCTCCTCCGTCCACTGGGGCTTTCCAGGCAATGTAGTAAAAAGGGTTGAAATACTGGGACCTCTCTGGCAGTCCAGTGGTTGAGGCTCCACTTGTTTTCTCTACAGGAGCTGTGGGTTCAATCCCTGGTCGGGGAAATTAGGATCCCACAGGCCACAGCCTGGCCAAAAAGACTTTTTGAAAAAGGGGTGGGGGGTTGAACAGATAGACTCAACTCTGATAAACTTCAAAACCAGTATGTTGAAAGAAACCAGAAACAAAAGAATGCATACTCTATGATTTGGTTTGTGTGACATTCAAGAACAAGCTAAAGTAATTTAATGTGATAGAAATTAGAACAGCGATTCCCTCTGTTTGGGGGAGAATGGTTTGACTAGAAGGCCTCAGTGAAGGAAATATGATGATGGTGATGGAAATATCTGTAGCTTGGTTGCTTGGATGAGTAAAGGTATTTATTAAGACTTATTGATTTATATGCTAAGATCTGTACATTTCACTGTTTGTACTAGTTTCCTATCTCTGCTGCAACAAAATTGTTACCAGTTTACTGATTTAAGACAGACAGATTTACTATTTTATAATTCTGGGAATCAGAAGTCGAAACTAGGTATCACTGGGTTAAAATCAATGTGTCGGCAGGGTTTCTTCCTTCTGGAGTTCTCAGGGAGAATCCATTTCTTGTCTTTTCCAGCTGCTAGAGGCTGCCCACATACCTTGGTTTTTGTCTCCAAAGCCAGCAATAGCCATTCAAGTCTTCCTCACACTGCATTCCTCTGACACTGCCGCCCTCTTTCTCATCTGAACCATTGGGATGACTTTGGGTGCCTCCAGATGATCCAGGATAATTTCCTTACCCTAAAGTCAGCTTATTAGCATTCTTAATCCCATCCATGACCTTGATTCCCCTTGCCTTGTCAAGTGGCATTCATAGATTCCAGGGATTAGCGCATGGACATTGTTAGGGGGATATCATCTTGCCTACCACACTTTATAGAAATTTTACTTCAACTCTTTTTGTAAAAGCTACTGAAAACCAATTATATGCTAGTCACTGTTCCAGGTACTTAGATACATATCTAGTTACATATTTATTTATTTTTGTCTGTCTCCCCTACTGGAATCTGAGCTTCTTGAAGTCAAAAAGGCTTTTCTGGTTTATTGTGATTAGAATAGTATCTAGCACATAGTAGGGATTCAATAAAAATTTGTTGAGTGAATGAATGTGAACTCATTGATACCTGTTTTTGCTGATTTTATCGATATTATTGATTGATTTATTGACAGAGCATTACATAGACAGAATCACAGAAATTAAGATTTTGCAAACTTTATGTTGTTTTCAATCACTAAATGTCAGTATTTTAATAGAACACCACCATCACCTTACAGAACTGCCTAGTCCTAGTGACAGGAAAAAGGGATAGAGTTATTCTTTGAAAGAGTCAGTCTCTATTTCAGAAAATAGAATTTGCTCAGAAAATAATTTGGTTCAGGAGAAATACTCAAGGATTTATTTCCTAATATATATTTTGGTTATTTATGTTGTTATTCCTTGTGAAGCTGAAATATATTATTTCAAACTAAAACATATGCTGTTTGAAATGTCACCTAAGAGAATATATTTCTCAAGTACTTTTCTAAGGGTTTGTAAAAATCACACCAGAAAAGATTGCTTTGCACCATTATTTCTAATATTTTTCAACAATTGAAAGATCAGTCTTCAGAACTTCATATCTTCAAATATGAACACATAAAGTCTTTGAAAAAAAAAAACCAAAGATGCTGCATTTGACTACACATGGAGGAGAATAAGTGTTTCTTCTTTCTGTTTCCCCACCAAGTTATTAGTGTTCCCTTAGGAAATAAACACAACAATATGCAAATTTACCAATAGTCTCTGAACCTCCCCTTTACTCTGGTTTGTGTTTCCAATATTACTGCTAAAACTCTGAGTCTTTATAACTCTGTCCTTAACTTGTGTTTCCTTGTGCTTCCTCCAGTCCAACATTTCTCATGATGTACTCTGTATATAAGTTAAATAAGCCAGGTGACAATATACAGCCTTGACGTTCTCCTCTCCCTGTTTGGAACCAGTCTGTTGTTCCATGTCCAATTCTAACTGTTGCTTCCTGACCTGCATACAGGTTTCTCAAGAGGCCAGTCAGGTGGCCTGATATTCCCATCTCTTGAAGAATTTTCCAGTTTATTGTGATCCACACAGTCAAATGTTTTGGCATAGTCAATAAAACAGAAGTGGATGTTTTTCTGGAACTCTGTTGCTTTTTCCATGATCCAGTGGATGTTGGCAATTTGATCTTTGGTTCCTCTACCTTTTCTAAAACCAGCTTGAACATCTGGAAGTTCACAGCTCATGTATTGCTGAAGCCTGGCTTGGAGAATTTTGAGCACTACTTTACTAGCGTGTGAGATGAGTGCAATTGTGCGGTAGTTTGAGCATTCTTTGGCATTGCCTTTCTTTGGGATTGGAATGAAAACTGACCTTTTCCAGTCCTGTGGCCACTGCTGAGTTTTTCAGATTTGCTGGCATATTGAGTGCAGCACTTTCACAGTATTATCTTTTAGGATTTGAAAGAGCTCAACTGGAATTCCATCACCTCCACTAGCTTTGTTCGTAGTGATGCTTTCTAAGGCCCACTTGACTTCACATTCCAGGATGTCTGGCTCTAAGTGAGGGATCACACCATTGTGATTATCTTGGTCATGAAGGTCTTTTTTGTATAGTTCTTCTGTGTATTCTTGCCACCTCTTCTTAATATCTTCTGCTTCTGTTAGGTCCATACCATTTCTGTCCTTTATTGTGCCCATCTTTGCATGAAATGTTCCCTTGGTATCTCTCATTTCCTTGAAGAGATCTCTAGTCTTTCTCATTCTATATTCTTTGCAGCCAAAGATAGAGAAGCTCTATACAGTCAGCAAAAACAAGACCAGGAGCTGACCGTGGCTCAGATCATGAACTCCTTATTGCCAAATTCAGACTTACAGTGAAGAAAGTTGGGAAAACCACTAGACCATTCTGGTATGGCCTAAATCAAATCCCTTACGATTATACAGTGGAAGTGACAAATAGATTCAAGGGATTAGATCTGATAGACAAAGTGCCTGAAGAACTATGGATGGAGGTTGGTGACATTTTACAAGAGGCAGGGATCAAGACTATCCCATAGAAAAAGAAATACAAAAAGGCAAAATGGTTGTCTAAGGAAGCCTTACAAATAGCTGTGAAAAGAAGAGAAGTGAAAGGCAAAGGAGAAAAGAAAAGATATACCCATTTGAATGCAGAGTTCCAAAGAACAACAAGGAGAGATAAGAAAGCCTTCCTCGGTGATCAATGCAAAGAAATAGAGGAAAACAATAGAATGGGAAAGACTAGAGATCTCTTAAAGCACAAAGGCAGCCATCTGCAAACCAGGAAGAGGTCCTCACCAGAGACCAAGTCTGCCAGCATCTCGATCTTAGATTTTCCAGCCTCTAGTAGTGTGAGAAATAAATGTCTGTTGCTTAAGCCACTTTGTCTACGGCATTCTGTTATAGCAACCCAAGCTGACTAAGACAGGATCTTGGAGCCTTGAAGAAATGAAGAGCCAATGGAATTTGGTAGAGTTTGAATTCTAAAGGAAAGATGCAGATACATTTAAAAGTGCAGCTAAGAATGGACTGCATGCAAAAAAAGAAAACAGAAACATTGCAGAAATAACTTTCTAGATAAAGAAGGAACTGCAGACTCTCTGTGGGTAGTTCTGTACATTTCAAAATTAACCTTGGACTGGAAAATAGAACTGATCTGAAAAAGCTACATGACATTGAAGAAGAAGTAATAATAGATCAGATAATGATAACAGAGAATTTTTAATTCATCATAAGAGATTGAAAAGCAAAGCTAGTAAACGACAAATAACTGTCTTTTAGCACAAGTCTTTGAAGCCCCCAAGAAGACTGGAGATAACCTAACACAACCTCTCAAAGTCCTAGAATAAATATAGACTAAGTGACAAAGTAATCAGACCTGGGAGTGGGGTGGGGGGTGGAGGAGCATCATAGAGAAGAAAGTGCTCTTTTAAAATGAAAAGATGGCCAAAGTGAGAAGAAGCAAAAACAAACAGATGTTAAGGCACAACCAGAAATTATGCAGGAACCAAAAGAAGGAATTCAAGGACAACCTTGCAAAGAATGAAAATGCGTGTTTTAAACTTCAAAGAAAGGTAACCAGCTTCAAACTCTGAGAGAATATTTCATAATCAGAAAGCAAAGGCTGCAATCAGGAGATTTAAAAGCAAAAAAACAATGTCTTTAGTTGCTTAGAGCAGTTAGCATAATGCCTTGAATAAGAGGAGCATTCAGTTTTAAAAATGCACCCATTTGATATTCGTTTGGTCTTTACCTTGGGAAAAGGAAGATTTCTACTTCCAATTGCCTTTTGAAGGAAATAGATCAAAGATAATACATCAAATAACAGTAATAAACACTAATATTCTATATCTACTTAGGAAATATTAGGAAATAAAGTAGAGATGAAAAATAATCTGTGCTAAGCATTTTTTCAAAGATTTTTTTTTAATAGGGACCATTTTTAAAGTCATTACTGAATTTGTTATAATAATACTTCTGTTTTAGGTTTTTTGGCCACAATGCATGTGATATCTTAGCTCCCCGACCAGGGATGGAACTCACATCCGTGGCATTGGAAGGTGAAGTCTTAGCCACTGGATCACCAGGGAAGTCCCTGTGCTAAGTTGGTGAAGAAGCTTGAGAATTTAATCATAGAATCCTTGGCAAAAAGTGAGACTTAAAATCCATAAGATCTTACTCATGGTTGAGGTCTGATGAATTGCCCTGAAATTCATCTACATGAAAGATTCCAGAGGAGATTTTGGGGTTCTAAAGTCAGTGGATTTCGTTTCCATACTGATGAATAAGGTCTCTGGACCAGTGAGTAAATATCCAGTGGAGGAAAGGGAAGCTGTTTTTTGTTAGCAAAATCCTTCCTGGCTGATCAAATGCCTCAGGGCACTTGAAGATTTTCTTTTCAAACACTGATCCAATGAAAATGTACAAAGCTCTTTTTTTTTAAAATTTATTTTATTGAAGTACAGTTAATGTACAACCTTGTATAAAGTGATTTGGTGATGCATATATATACTCTTTCATACTCTTTTCTGTTATGGTTCATCATAGGATATTCGATTTAGTTCCCTGTGCTATACAGTAGGACCTTGTTTAAAAATGTACAAAGTTCTTAACTGCACATGTTACTAAACTCAGTTCCACATATACAGAGATTTTAATAGACAGATAAGGCTTTTAATCTAGCCTAAGCAAGACCCTAAGGCACCAATCTGAGCCTTGAAACTTCTATCCACTTGTTCTTTCCTTCACATTTTGATTTCTGCTTTGAACTCCACATCCCAAGTACCTCATCCCTTATCAACAAGGCATCTGAAATAGTTCTAAAACAACACATTGTCACCGTTGCTAAGATTCAAAATGATCACCCTTTTAAAATCACAAGCCTGGAAATGAGACTTATGGAACGTCCAAATGAATAAGCTAAAAAAGAGAAAAATGAATTTCAAATAACTTGTTTTCTATGGGCACAACAATGCTTACATTAAAGAATGTCCTTCTGACTTCCAGGCTAGGAATATGAAAAATTAAGTAGACTTGAACAGTTTGAGTCATTGATAATTAAATAATCCATTGATTGTCCCCATTCCTTCTGCACATCACTGAGGACAGTTTCAATGCCTGACAACTCTCTGTCGTGGTTATCTTGAACCATCCTCCTGCAGTTCAGGAACTCGCAGCAATGAATGATTGCACCAGGGAGGGATTCAGAGTCAGAGACTAGTGGATGCAAGCTATTATATATAGCATGGATAAACAAGATCCTACTGCATAGAGAAGAAAACATATTCACTGTCCTGTAACCACAATTGAAAAGAATATGAAAAAGAAAATATATCTGAATCTCTTTGCTTTACACCAGAAATTAACCCAACATTGTAAATCAATGAAAATAAGGTGTAGTCTCTCAATCGTGTCCAACTATTTGAGACCCCATGGACTGTAGCCCGCCACACTTCTCTCTCCGGTGGAATTCTCCAGGCAAAAATACTGGAGCGGGTTGTCATTCCCTTCTCCAGTGGATCGTCCCAACCCGGGGATCACACCCAGGTCTCCTGCATTGCAGGCAGATTCTTTACTGTCTGAGCCACAAGGGTATTCAAATCAGCTATGCTTCAATAATTTTTTTTTTAAAATAATGATTTCTTTGCATGAAGAAAAATCTCAACGCTATGTTGGAGGCTCTTTACATATAGTTCATTAGTTTAATTTCACGTATTTACATGGTTTGATTTTGTTGTTGGAAAAAACTATAGTGCAGTTAAGAAGGACTGCTTTTCCAGTCTGAAATATTAATGAAGACACAGAACAGATTGTTACATTCAGAGCAGGGCCTCCCAAGTTTGACAGCGACAATTAGAGATCTCAGAACTATACATTTCCTCCCCACCACCTGGCTACCAGGCTGTATGTTAAATGAAAACAAGTCAGACTAAACTGTGTCACACAAAAAAACATTTGTCTGCAGGCAGGTACAGAAATAGTCATACAACCTGTTCTTTTAAGCTTAATAAACTTTTCTCTAAAGTACCCCTGGTATGGACTGAATGTGTCTCCCCACACTGCAAATTCATAGTTGAAGCCCTTAGCCCCAGTGTGATGATATTCGGAGGTTGGGTTTAGGAGTAGATTTACATGATCCACAGGTGATTCCCATGATGGGATTGCTGCTGCTGCTGCTGCTGCTGCTAAATCGCTTCAGTTGTGTCCGACTTTTTGCGACCCCATAGAGGGCAGCCCACCAGGCTCCCGCATCCCTGGGATTCACCAGGCAAGAACACTGGAGTGGGTTGCCATTTCCTTCTCTAATGACGGGATTAGTGCCCTCCTAAAAAGAGAAAGAGACACCAGAGCTCTTCCTCTCTCTCTACATCCTATGAGGACACAGCAACAAGGCAGTCACCAAGTTAAGAAGATGCTTGTCACCAGAACCCAGCTCACGCTGGCACCCTGACCTCAGACTGCTTAGCTTCCAGAGCTGTGAGAGATCAAGTTCTGTTGTTTCAGACACCAAGTCTGTGGTATTTTGTTATTATAGCCCACGCTAACACAACTTGACTCAGAAAAGCATCCTATAGGAAACTGCAAAGCAGATCCAACAATATTTTGAAAACAGGATCAATAAGCCTCTTAGTTCTCCATCGCAGGAGGCACAAATGACCTAAAGGAACTCTAGAGCTAAGGCCTCACTCAGTTTACGCTGCTGTTTGCAAGATGTTTTCTGGGTGTTTGATTTCTTTGATTTTTCGTAAAAGGATAAAGATTGGCTATACAGTTGTTCTGGCTAACCACACACTTTAAACATTAGTCATTTCTTCAGTGAGTAATTATTTGTATCTTTCGTTTGGCTAAATAAGAAAACCCACTGGTACAGATGTAGATAACAACAGGTAACTAGTTATGTCTGGGATATGGACTCCTAATTAGCATTTTTAAATGCTAATTAACCAGTCTTAAGTAGATTGTATTAATAAATTATGTACCCTATATATATAGCCAAGCTACTTTCATTTGTTTACAAGGCTACCATTATATTAAAAATATGAAATTACAAATTTCTATATATTTCAATGAATGTTTTCATTTAATAAATAAGTTCTTTGATATAAAGTAGAGGGCTTCTCTGGTGGCTCAGATGGTAAAGAATCTGCCTGCAATGCAGGAGACCTGGGTTCAATCCCTGGGTTGGGAAGATCCCCTGGAGGAGGGCATGGCAACCCACTCCAGTATGCTTGCCTGGAGAACCCCCATGGACAGAGGAGCCTGGTGTGCTACAGTCCACGGGGTCACAGAGAGTCAGACACAGCTGAGTGACTAAGCACAGCACAGCACATATGCAATAGAACATTAATTCATCGTCAGTGTGTCTAGGAACAGGACACAAGTGGAAGGTGGTAATAAATGGCTTCTTCTCAATGCTTCAACTATGTCTCATGAGAGTTGGACAGCCTGATTTGGAAATGACATCAAAATCTGAAATAGAAGTCCTTCATATGGAGAAAGTTAGGCCTGGTCAAACTACATGACCGGTAACTCAGAACCTAATGTGTAAAATCCTAATGGCTTGGAAGTTTCCCCCAAAGGGTCTGCCTAAATCAAGGTCAAAGTGCTTTCAATCCCCTCTTCCTGCCTCCCACCTGAAGCCACTCCTAGCACTGCTCTAGGCTCAGCTGTGTAACCTGACCCAGGATGGCATCTCTTGTGTACCTAAATGGCAGTTCAGTTTAGTCACTCAGTTGTGTCTGACTCTTTGCAACCCCATGGACTGCAGCACGCCAGCGTTCCCTGTCCATCACTAACTCCCATAGCTTGCTCAAACTCAAGTCCATTGAGTCAGTGATGCCATCCAACTATATCATCCTCTGTCATCTCCTTCTCCTCCTGCCTTCAATCTTTCCCAGCATCAGGGTCTTTTCCAATGAGTCAGTTCTTCACCTTAGGTGGCCAAGGTATTGGAGCTTCAGCTTCAGCATGAGTCCTTCCAGTGAATATTCAGGACTGATTTCCTTTAGGATTGACTGGTTTGATCTCCTTGCAGTACATAAATGTAGTCCTCTTTTTACCATTTTATCGGCTAGATAAATGGTACATTCCCTGCATTCAGGGCCAATCTGAAGATACCAGGTAATAATGAAAAATTCACCAAAATTGGACAAATATTTTTTAGTTCATTCACAAGTGGAATGAGGTAGACATATTTTAATTACTGACCCTTTTCAATATCTGTAGTGAGTTGTTAATGAGTTGCCAACAACTAATCTCAAGTGAAGAAAACCCTTTAGGATTTGCTGTAACTAAGATGAAAGTAAATCAAATTGAAGTGTTAAGGAATAAATCTTTCTCACTTTTATAATTATCTCAACACATATGCCATTACTCTGTTAGTAATTAAACTACAATGCTAGGGAATCTTCTAAAAATGCAAGTAAATCCTCAGCAATGACCTGGAACTCTACTTATTAATAAAATAGTATCAGACACCAAATCTTACAGCAACAATAGTATTTACGTGGGGTCTGTTACCACAAATGTTCATTGGACTGTACTACACACAGGTGATAAGAAATGAACGAGAAGCATGGAGGAAAGAGAAAATGAAACAGAGAAATAACACAAGTGAGTTTTCAGTTATCCTCCAAAGTAAAGAGAATCTTCCTTATTCTCTAAACTTGCTTCTACCCTCCTGCCCTTAATACTCATTATGAAGCTCTAGGTTTGGTCCCCCTGGTCTTTATGAAGAGTTTACCCTTTCCTGGGGGCTCAGACGGTAAAGAATCTGCCTGCAATGTGAGGAGATCCAGGTACGACCCCTGGGTTAGGAAGATATCTTGGAGAAGGGAATGGCTACCCACTGTAGTATTCTTGCTGGGGAAATCCCATGGACCGAGGAGCCTGGTGGACTACAGTCTGTGGGGTCTCAAAGAGTTGGGCACAACTGAGTGATTAACACTTTTAATGGAAAAGTAATATGTTTCTACTTCATAAGGCCTTGGGTTTCTTCTACTATGTCTGGCGTCTTGCAGATGCACAGTCTAATTCAGAAGTTTAACTGGACTGACTTAAATCCTACCCAGGCTTACAAAGCAAATTTCCTCTGGTCACTGTCTGTCAGAGGGTTCAACTGTTGGGACTAGCAACATTCCTATATCACTTAACTCTGCCGGAAGAGGTGCATTAGTACCCTTAGCAATTAATTCACCAACTAGCTCCATTTCTGGTTGAAATATGCCCAGAAAATTTATAGAGACTTATTACCCAAAACAGGCTAAATATATTATATTTTATGCCAGGTAGGTCTGCTACTCAATTCAGCTTTAGTTATGCTATGTTAAATTGGGTGAGACCAACGGTTGTGTAGATTACTTGGGGTCTCTCCTATCTAGACTATGTATGATGGGTAAGAGCTTTGTATATGGTTTTACTATTCAATATACATCATGAGAAATGCTGGGCTGTAAGAAACACAAGCTGGAATCAAGATTGCTGGGAGAAATATCAATCACCTCAGATATGCAGATGACACCACCCTTATGGCAGAAAGGGAAGAGGAACTAAAAAGCCTCTTGATGAAAGTGAAAGAGGAAAGCAAAAAAGTTGGCTTAAAGCTCAACATTCAGAAAACAAAGATCATGGCATCCAGTCCCATCACTTCATGGGAAATAGATGCGGAAACAGTGGAAACAGTGTCAGACATTATTTTGCAAAATCACTGCAGATGGTGACTGCAGCCATGAAATTAAAAGATGCTTACTCCTTGGAAGAAAAGTCATGACCAACCTAGATAGTATATTCAAGAGTAGAGACATTACTTTGCCAACTAAGGTCCGTCTAGTCAAGGCTATGGTTTTTCCTGTGGTCATGTATGGATGTGAGAGTTGGACTGTGAAGAAAGCTGAGCACCGAAGAATCGATGCTTTTGAACTGTGGTGTTGGAGAAGACTCTTGAGTCCCTTGGACTGCAAGGAGATCCAACCAGTCCATTCTGAAGGAGATCAGCCCTGGGATTTCTTTGGAAGGAATGATGCTAAAGCTGAAACTCCAGTACTTTGGCCACCTCATGTGAAGAGTTGACTCATTGGAAAAGATTCTGATGCTGGGAGGGATTGGGGGCAGGAGGAGAAGGGGACAACCCAGGATGAGATGGCTGGATGGCATCACGGACTCATGAATGTGAGTCTGAGTGAACTCCGGGAATTGGTGATGGACAGGGAGGCCTGGCGTGCTGCGATTCATGGGGTCACAAAGAGTCGGACACGACTGAGCGACTGATCTGATCTGATCTGATGTATACGAGATTTTAAAAGAGTTTTATAAAACATTTTTCCTTGAATTAACATTAAAGGAAACACATATTCTCATGTATTCCCTTTGTGTGCAGGAATCCCTTGCATTTCTATGAAATTATCACCATAGCGGCACTAAAGGCTCAGTCACTAGTACACTGCACTCTCCTACCACATCGCTAACTGTGGACATGTTGCTCTTTCCAGTAAGTGCATGGCGGATGAGAAAGAAACTGCCAGAAAGTTAACCTTATAGGGTGGCCCAGTCATTCCACATTAAAGCTGGCTGAAGCACTTTCAGACATAAACCTATCTAGGCAAAACCTCCTTCATAGATCTCCAGTGAAGTAATGGCAATCTTGGGAATACAGAACTAACTAAAGGCGCTCAATCTAGGTCTCCGTTTCGAAGGCACATGTGAGAAAAAACTTGAACAAGTCATTAACTTCAGTTAGATTTTTAAACTCAGATTTGTCACAGAGATAAATATACTTAGGAAGACCAAACTACACACCCCCCAGTTAATTTATGTGTGTATCTGTGTGTCCAGGTTGCAAGGTAATATCTTCTGTATTCATAATAATTTAATCATAGTGATGTCTCAGTCATTACCCTAGTTTCAAACACAGACAAGCAAACTAGAACAGAGGATGGGAAAAAAAAGTCTTTGACCTTTTTGTTCAAATGTAGCTATTAGTTAACTCAATTGCATGTGGTGCAAATGGATGTTGATTTTAAATGCTAAGTGTGTAGATCATAGTTAAAAACAAGTGACACGACTCATTGATATAGAAATTAAATGTCAAATTCTCTTCAAATTTCCTGTTTAAAATTCTGTTCTGAATCCTTGGAAGCAGCTAGACAGATTCCAAACCTCAGACATCTCATTTTCCAAGAGATGAAAAAAAATCTAGGTTTGTATGCCCTCCTCCTTTGTAAACATACATATTGAAGTTATGGGCAAGGAACCGAAAAAGATTTCCTATTAGCTGACACTGGAATTTATAGACTATGAGAATCAAAACAACAGACCAGAAATCTTAGTCAAGTGATGTTAAACATTCACTTTCAAATGCAGTATCCTGAATGCTAAATGGCACGCACCAGTTCCACTAGATTCCTTCAGGGACAGCGCCTCCTGCTGGTGTGCAGATGAAAGCAAAATTCAGCCCTGATGCGAGGAGGAGCATAACATTTTAAAGGCTGTTTTAAGATGAAGTGCTACTTATTTTAAAATAAAACAGCATTTTCAAGACTTGTTAGGGAATTACGCCAGTGTTTGCACTACTAGCTGTGCATAAGTACATCCTACGTCTTCCTAGAGAGAAAGGAAATCTGCTGAACTATCTATAGAATGACAATGCATGTGCCCCTTCTGGACGGCAGAGCACAGACCAACCTTTCCTAATTCAGCCAGGGAGGAAACTCACTTCACTTACTTTTTGGCTTACTGGAATGGTCATCCTTGAGACCCTTCTGCTTGCTTATGTAACAGGCAACCTGAGCGCTGGCCCCATAAGAGCCAATATTTATAAAGCATTTCTCATGGTGTCTGGCACTGTTGTATGTGTTTGTTATGTGTTAATCAATTTAATTCTCATAAGAACTTTATAAGGTAGATTCTACTATTGCCATGTTATAGGTAAGGAGACAGTGAAAGTGAAAGTTGCTCAGTCATGTCCAACTCTTTGCGACCCCACGCAATAGTCCATGGAATTCTCCAGGCCAGAATACTGGAGTAGGTAGCCTTTCCCTTCTCCTGAGGATCTTCCCAAGCCAAGGACCAAACCCAGGTCTCCCACACTGCAGGCAGATTATTTACGAGCTGAGCCATCAGAGAAGCCCAAGATGCAGAGAGAACTTAAGTAAATTGTGGTGTGCTGTGCTTAGTCGTTCAGTTGTGTCCGACTCTCTGACTCCATGGACTATAGCCTGCCAGGCCCCTCTGTCCCTGGGGATTCTCAAGGCAAGGAGAATGGAGTGGGTTGCTATGCCCTCCTCTGGGGATCTTACTTGCCTAGGGTCAAACAGCAGAGTGTAGGGTGCAAACACATGTGATCTGGCTCCAGTCTCTACTCTTACCCATTACCTTGTTCCTGTGGATTCATACAGCAACTTTTGCTTTCTCAGTCCTGCCTCTGCAAATCCGTTGTCAGCTCCCTTCTACACATAAGGGAGCCCCACCTCCTCCTTGAATGAAATCCCAGGCAGGTCTCACAGCCTTTCTCCTAGAGAAGAAAAGGTTTCCAGTAACTTCAAAGCAAAAGAACAGTCACCATTAAGTAAATAATAGATGAGGTACAGTGTAACATTAGCTTTTAGTGCTCTGAACAAGCATCTTCTGGCATCTAGCACCTGCCAGCTAGTGGCTGTCACAGGCCTTGCGCTGACGGGGAGAGAGGCTTGGCGGGCTTCTCACCCCTTCTAGCTAGCTGTGGGCATTTGGAAGAGAAAGGAAAGTAAATAACAGAAGGCTGGAGGGGGGGGCACCCTCCAACAGTGAGCTAGGCATTAGCTCCCCAGAACATACTGATGTCTAAAGCCAACCTGGCCTCAGGAACAGACCTCAGAGAGCTCCTGGGGAACCCCCATCACTGGGTTGGCACCTGCAGTTCCTGGCGTGGGGTATGCTTTCCTATTAGCTTCTTAAAACTCTGGTTCTGACTTTCAGTAATATACTATGCTTTGCCATGCTATGCTATGCTATTTCCCTTCAGTCGTGTCCAGCCCTTTGTGACCCCATGAACTGTAGCCCACCAGCCCCCCTGTCTATGAGACTCTTCAAGCAAGAAGACTGGAGTGGGTTGCCATGCTCTTCTCCAGGAGGTTTTCCCAACCCAGGGATCAAACCCAAGTCTCATTATGTCCCCTGCACTGGAAGGTAAGTTCTTTACCACTAGTTTCACCTGGGAAGCCCTCTCGGTAATCCACCTGCATAATTTTTCTGTTTTAGTCTCCCCTCCTGGCAGCCCTCTTGTGCCAAGTGTTGTCTGAAGACTCCAGGTCAGTTCTCTCTCAAGCCCATCACGGAAAGTGTCCCTCTTGGTCCTGTTACTGGTGGGATTTCTGTTTCCTAAGCCGCAGCCTTCTGCTCTGTGGCCGCAGGCTGATTTCCAGCCTTCCTTTGGCAGGAGATGTGACCCAGCTCTTTGAGTGGTCCCTGGAAGCCACTGTCACTTTACTTGGAGGTAGGGGGGCGGTAATCTCCCTTCTTTACACCCCATATTAACCATTTTTCTCAAGACAATGCTCCAATCTCCAAACTTTAGCCTCTTGATGAGAGCTGCTTACCCATGGTCAGCTTCACCAAGTATGAGTCTTAATTTGCTTAATTAAGGTGGACATGCTTCTATTCTATCAGCTCCAGTTATACTTAAGAAAAGAATATGGAATGCAGAAGGCAAGAATCTATTTCCCTTTTTATCCTGAAAGGTACTGAATATGCTCAATTGGTTCTAAGGGGATCAATAAGCCTTGTGAGATATGGAGGTCTCTGTTCAGTCAGATATCCATTTCCAAAAACTATGGAGGACAAAGAGAATCCACCCAAACTGCGGGAAAGCATTCAGCTAGTTCCTATCGTGGTAAGTTGCTAGCAGCGTCAGCACCGGCACACACACCTCCCTCCGTACTTCTCTTCCTCTTTCCTGCTGTACTGGAGAGAAACTCGTAAATCTCATACACTATTTGAATGGAAGTAGATGAAGAATAGGGCTTCCATGGTGGCTCAGACACTAAGGAGTCTGCCTGCAATGCAGGTGACCCAGGTTTGATCCCTGAGTCAGTAAGATCCCCTGGAGAAGGAAATGGCAACCCACTCCAGTGCTTTTGCCTGGGAAATCCCATGGACAGAGGAGCCTGGAGGGCTACAGTCCGTGGGGGAGCAGAGTCAGACACAACGGAGCGACTAAGACTTTCACTTTCACTTTTCAGATGAAGAATATATCACTAAGAGGGGAGAGCAGCTGCTAAATACAGAGTATCCTGTGTTATCAAAATAATTTTTATCCTATTTCAATATTATGTTTATAGAAACTGGGTTCGCGATATAACCAAATTACTTATCTCCTGTACTTAACTGAAGACAGCTGGACACTAAGTAAAAGATCCAGGCAGTTCTGAGAGTGACTTCTAAGAGAGCTGGGCTTTTAAGCACATTCAGAAAAAAGAAAAAAAACTCATGCCAGGGCAGCATCAAAGCCAGCTAGAGCTCTGACTTCATTACAAGGCCAGCTCCAAACCTGAGAGCCAGATGGGGCTCGAGGAGAACCCTGAGAAAACAGCCTCAGGTACCTCCTTCCCTGGGTCAAGAAGAGTCATAAACTTTACTTTTCCATATGTTCAGTTGAGGCACCCAAGCTGTGAGTACGGAAACAAGTAAAGTGTCAACTCTTCATTTTGAGCTATTTATGGAAAACCAAAGGGGTAGCTAATGCTGAGTGAGCAGGTGGATTTTAGTAAAATATTTCCCTGGCTGCTTTAACTTATGCAAAATCCAAACTGAAGAAAGCAACATAATGCTAATTAAAGCTGTAGCTCAGAGTTTGCCAAAACTGCTGGCTTTGATGAATGATCCTTTCAAAGACTCCCAAGCTCATAGACGATCTACCAGCCAGCATTTACCTCATTCAAAGACTCCCTAATCAAAGAGCCTTATTAAGTCACTAAGGGATAAATCCTAATTTATTTTAAAAGAATAGCAACAACAATTACTATTTAACATTTACTTTTGAAGACTCAAAATATGCTAGACACTCACACAAAATCTTTCAAAGGTATAGAACCACTCCAGACTCTCTCTTTGAGTCACTGTTGAAGAAAATCCTAGTAACCTCTGCTCCCATCTGCTGATTTTGTGAAAGGAACAGCTGGTCTCTATAAAGGTATTCAAGGCATTTGATCTAGTCATTGAAGACCAAACGACTGAGGGATCCAGGTAAACTGAACCACTGGGGATTTTCAGATCAAGAGGGGGAAAAAAAAAGACAATATGAGACTATTAATTCTGAAGCTTAGTGTATGCTCTGGCTACATTTAGCCCACCGGCCAAGTGTGGGAAACATCACAAGTGTTCACCACAAGCAAGCCTTTCCCAGTTTCTCCGCAGGTGGGTAGGGGTCGAGTGACTAGTTCTAGCCAGTGAAGTGTGAGCAGAAACCATCTGTGCCATTTCTGGGCTGAGGTGGTAGAAAGCCCACTGGTGTATCTCCTGTCTTGTCTGTCTGCTTCTGCAGCAACAGAGGAGCTGTGTGGTCCAGATGATGCAACCACAATATGACTGAGTTCCTGTCTACCCAGACCCTTTTATCCCCTGATTCTGGATTCCCTTCTCTCACCTGCACATAACCATTATCTTGAAGTTGGTAATGTCCTCCACACCTGTTTTTATAAGTTTACCCCATTTTATTTGTCCATAAACATATCGTAATGTTTTGCATGGATTTAAATTTTAAACAAATGGAATCATATTGTATAGGTTTATCAATATGTGTGTTGCTTTTCAATTAATATTATGTGTTTGACATTTTCCCATGTTGTTACATGTAATTCTTTTAAGATTGAGTGAACACACCCAATTTACTTATCTATTTTCCTCCTACTCATTTGGATAGTTTTTGCTGTAGTAAACAATACTGCAGCGGATGGAAGAGCCTGGTGGGCTGCAGTCCATGGGGTCGCTGAGAGTTAGACACGACTGAGCAGCTTCCCTTTCACTTTTCACTTTCATGCATTGGAGAAGGAAATGGCAACCCACTCCAGTGTTCTTGCCTGGAGAATCCCAGGGACAGGGGAGCCTGGTGGGCTGCCATCTATGGGGTCGCACAGAGTTGGACACGACTGAAGCGACTTAGCAGCAGCAGCAGCAGCAGCAGCAGCAATAATATTATATAGGCCCCCTGAGAACATGTACAAGAGTTTCTTAAGAATTTGCACTTCAAAATGCAGTCATCAGATTGAAGTATTTGAATGACTGTTTACTTTGGATATTAGCATCATAAGTTTACTTTTAGTTCTACTTTAGATACTGACAAATAAAAATGCCTAACACTTACAAAGTATTAATGCTGTAGAAGGAACTATTTAAAGCTTTTCATTTAATCTTTACGATAACTCAGTGAGGTCCCTTAGAACAGGACCTGGTTTGATATAAGGAAGCTCTCTTTACATTTGGCTATTTCTGTCATTTGTGGTTCACAGATGAAGCAGCTGAGATATGGGTACTTGAAGTAACTTGACCGTGTAGCGAGGGAGACAGCCTTCCTCGAAAGTCCACCCTTTTAAATACTAAGCTCTCCTCCCCTGGACTGCAAAGGTCCCGGAAAAGAGTTCTTATTTCTCTAAAGATTTGCAGAATTTGCTATATTAAGCGTTTCCATTTTTGCCAGTCTCAAGTGTTTAAGATATTATTTGACTTTTTTTTTTTTTCCAAGTTCCTCACTAGAAATTGAATGGTTTTTCATATGTTCACTGGCCAAAGAAAACACCCGGCTGGCCGGTGAACATATGAAAAATTTTTGCCCATTTTTATGTTGGGTTGTTGCCTTTTGCTTATTGATTCATTGGTGCTTTAATGAATTCTTTGCCAAATATATTTATTTCAAAGATCTTTCCAGTCTGTAGATTGTAACTGAGCCCTTTAAAACCTTTTATAATGAAGGTTTACATTGAAAAAGCTTTACAATGCTAATATAATTAAATTTATCAGCCTTTTTGTTTGTGCTTTTCAAGTCTTTTGTTCAGTGGCTAAGTCATGTCAGACTCTTTGTGACCCCATGGACTGCAGCATTTCAGGCTTCCCTGTCCTTCTCTATCTCCTGGAGTTTGCTCAGACTTATGTCCACTGACTAGGTGATGCCACCCAACCATCTCATTCTCTGTCACCCTCTTCTCCTCCTGCCTTCAATCATGTCTTTGCATTTATAGGACCCTTCCCTATACAGCGGAGAAGGCAATGGCAAGCCACTCCAGTACTCCTGCCTAGAAAATCCCATGGACGGAGGAGCCTGGTAGGCTGCAGTCCATGGGGTCGCTACAAGTCGGACACCACTGGGCGACTTCACTTTCACTTTTCACTTTCATGCATTGGAGGAGGAAATGGCAACAGAGATTATAAAGATATTTATCTGTTTTCTCTTCTAATAGTTTTAAAATTCTGTCCTTCATATTTGTCTAATCTTCCTGGAATTTATCTTTGACTTTATCTAGCATTATTATATTATACAGACATTATTTGATAAGACCCATCCTTTCTCTGCTGATTTATGATGGTATCCCTGTCATGTATCAAGTGCTCATATGAGTGTGGGCTTTTGCTGAGCTCTATTTTCTACCAATCTGTTCCATTAATCTTTTTGTTTATCTCTGGGAAAAAGCACCACCTTGTGTACCCTAGCGTTATAATTTGTCCTTATATCTGAAGGGCAAGCCTCTCCTTCTTGCTTTCTTGAAAATTGTCTTAGCTTCTCTTGCCCCTTTATACAAAAGGCCTCTTAGCCTTTTTCATATGAATTTCAGGATCAGTTTGTCAAGTTTCATAAAAAACTCTATTGGGATTTTATTGGAATGTTATTGAGTTTGTAAGTTTTTTCAGGAAAGAAATAACATAAACTACAATATCAAGTCTTTTATCTATTAACAGAGTATATACCTCTATCCATTCAGTTTTTTCCTTAGGTCCTTCAGTAATGTATTTTAATATTCTCTATGGATAAACTGCACATATTTTTCTGCTGCTCTTAGAATGACTTTTTTTCCTATTTCTAGTCTTATTTGCTTGTTGCTTATATGGCAATATGAATTATTTTTGTATGCTAATCTTTTACATTGCAAATTTGCTAAACTATCTTATTATATCTAATAATTTGTCTTTAAAGTCATTTGGATTTTCTAATTTAAAATAGATTACAATTTATATGGTAGCACCAGTGGTTAAAAAAAAAATCCACCTGCCAGTGCAGGAGACATGAGATGCGAGTTTGGCCTCTTAGCCAGTAAGATCCCCTGAAGGAGGAAACGGCAACCCACTCCAGTATTCTTGCCTGGAAAATTCCATGGGTGGAGGAGCCTGGAGGGTTATGGTCCATGGGGTCACAAAGGGTTGGATACGACTGAGTGACTGAGCATGCGCATGCTCAATTTATAGAGAAAATGTCTTTTTCTCATGCTTATCCTCTTTTATGTCTTATAGCATTGGCTGGAACTTGCAATAAAGTCTTAGGCTCACAAAGAGAGAGGGACATCATCAAAGTTACCCAGTTAGATAATGCCAGCTAACCCAATGTTGAATACCCAAGTCATGTCTGTCACTCTATAGGCATTTTTTTCTGAAGGAGATTTTTCCTTCGGTCTTCTGTTAGATTGTTAGATCAGTTTTAGATGACTTTACACAATTGTTAATTAGGTAAGCAGAGAAGGCAATGGCAACCCACTCCAGTACTCTTGCCTGGAAGGTCTCATGGACAGAGGCGCCTGGTGGGCTTCAGTCCATGGGGTCGCTGAGTCGGACACAACTGAGCAACTTCCCTTTCACTTTTCACTTTCATGCACTGGAGAGGGAAATGGCAACCCACTCCAGTGTTCTTGCCTCGAGAATCCCAGGGACTAGGGGGCCTGGTGGGCTGCTATCTATTGGGTCACAGAGAGTCGGACACGACTGACGTGACTTAGCAGCAGCAGCAGCAAGGGGGGAAGACGTAATCACACAAACAGGAAAACTAGATTATGAAGTAGTAAATGTAAGATAGTACTTTTTTACATTTAAGTAGTCATGGGAAAGCTTCATTACATGCTTCAAGTTACATTGCTTAGCAACAGCTCTTCAGAAATTTCAGTTATCAGCATAATCACTAAAAAGAGAATAAGCTGCAAAACTAATCTAAAAAATGAGATACAATTGCAGCTAGAAATAAATGAGTAAATATCTAATTGTGTTTCAAAATATGGAATGGTCCTTTCCAAATCTATCATTTTTGAGGCATTTCAGTGCTAATTCTTCCCAGCATGGGTCGTTTGCTTTCATTTTCTCCATTCATATACAGCATTATATATGGAGACAGTGGCTTTAATGTTTCAGTCTTCACTTTCCAAATTTGGGGACTAACCCCTTTTCCTTGACTTGAAAAACAGCAGGGGGGTCCAGTGTTTTGACTAGGGAAGTCCAGTGCTTCCCTTCCAGGGAGCTGCTTTTGGAATAATGCTGGCATACCATTAGCATTCAACACTGGAATGAAGACAGCAAGATTGCATGTCTTAATCTTCCATGGATCCAGCCTGGGGTGCATTTTGGAAGAAAGAGAAAAAAGAAAGCCAGCTGGGTTTGCTTTTGTTACCATTTTAGTGGCCACTGTCTAGGAGTGTCACCTTTTATTCCAGGGTACAAAGAGGAACAAGAACTCTCCCTGCCTCTCATGAGCTACAGCTTTAATGAAGGAGTTAGTTCCTGAAGCTCTCCCTACTAGGTTCAAGCGTTCTAGTGGATACATATCCAAAGTACCACAGAAACAAAGAGGAGGCACCCTTCTCTCCAAGAAGACTGGGGCTGCACGAGAAACTAACCCTCAATAAGCTGGATAAAGAATCCTGCAATAAGCAAGTAACTTCTACAAATACAAACCACTGGTGCTCTTGCTATATAAAAACTCTTCCATGTAAAAGATTAACTTTGCCTATCGACAATAAGCAAAGTACATGCTCAAGCAATTAACAAAGTATGAAATACAAGTGGTCAATAAGCCAAGGAAAAGGTGTTCAGCCTCACTAGTCATTAGTTAAATACAGAACAAAACATCAATGATGTTATCTTGCAGATTGACAAGTATTCAAATGATTGTTAACTTGGCAATAACAAGGATATTGAGAAGAAGGTCCTCTTGTTCATGGTATATAAGGATGCAAATCAATATAAAAGAAATCTGCTGATGTGCAGTAAAATTTTTAAGTACTTTGAATACAGTCATTCCACTTCTTATAATATATCCTCAGAAAAATAATCAGATAAATACATAAGGATGTAGGTATGTAGAATGTCCCCTATAGATTTGTTTGCGACAGTTTTTTAAAAGTTTTAAAATTCTTCCTTTTTGGTTAAATAAAGTATGGTATATGTACCGACTGGACAGAGGCATCTGTTTTAAAAAAATGAAGTATGTAACTTTTAACTTGGAAAGATGTTCAAGATATATATTTTAAGTGACAAAAGCAGTTTATAAACAGTATGTTGAGTGAGATCCCATTTATACAAATATATTATGTATGCATAAGAAATGGGAAGTCTGTGCACAAAATAGTAGCTGTGGTCTGTAGGAGGCTAAGCTGATGGGAAACTTCCACACTATACATTTGAACATCTGAATGTGGAGTTTAAATTTGTGTCATGGAGCATATGTTACTTTTATACTCAAAACGAACAAGGTAGATCTCTTAAAAGGGGAGAAGATGGCTTTACAAGTTTACAGGATGTTATTGCAATGGTATTTTGTATAAATTATTTTTTAATTCATTTGTTTTTAATTGAAGGATAATTGCTTTAAAATATTGGTTTGACTTCTGCCATCCATCAACATGAATTAACAATAGATATACCTTATTATCATATGTGAAACAGATCACCAGTCCAGGTTCAATGCATGAGACAGGGTGCTTAGGGCTGATGCACAGGGATGACCCTGAGGGATGGGATGGGGAGGGAGGTGGGAGGGGAGTTCAGGATGGGGGACATAAGTACACCCATGGCTGATTCATGTCAATGTATGGCAAAACCACTACAGTATTGTAAATTAATTAGCCTCCAATTAAAATAAATAAATTAAAAAAAAAACAATAAATATACTTAAGTCCCATCCGTCTTGAACCTCCCTCCCACCTCCCACCCCATCCCATCCCTCTAGGTTGTTACAGAGCCCCAGTTGGGGTTCCCTGAGTCATACAGCAAATTTCCACTGCTACCTATTTTACATATGGTAGGGTATATGCATCCATGCTACGTTCTCCAGTCATTTGTGTAAATATTTTATTTTATGGAATATCATTAGTTTATAACTTTTTCTAAAACTTCTTATTAAAAATGTATATCCAGTTAGGTTATTTGAGCAAAAATTCCAGCAGCTTCACTGCCCATTCTTTACTCTAAAATATGACAAGGCTATCAACATACAAAAAGGTTTTTAGAGTGGTTGAATAGAGATAACTAGCGTCTTCCTCCAGGAAGCCTGCTCCCTTTTCTCCCAAAATATATAGTTTAAGGTTCCTGGTGAATTTATGTAATTCTGCAAAATATCTTCATTGAAGAAGTATGGCTCCATGTGTGGGTGGTAACTTGTAAGCTTACACTGTTAATCAGTCTGTATTTGAGATTTTTTTTCTTCCCACTTCAAGTAATTAGCCATTAGGACTAGCAAAACAGTTTTTGTGTCAAGCATGCAGCAGATTTCAAGAATTAAAAAAAAAAAACAGGATGGCAAAGAAGCACTGTAAAGAGCTGATATAAAGAAAAAATATATAACCATCATTAAGATATCATTTGGAGTTTTTGGAACACTGTTTGATTTTCAGGTTTGTTTGTTTGGGTAGAACCAGTTATTGAGGTTATGGCAGCAAGCGTGACCCTGTCTGCAAGCAACTAAAAATAATGTAAGACTCTCAGTATGGGAATCTCTGTTGTCCCTACACAGTTGTGTGAATAAAGTTGTTACCTGGAGATGTTTCAGGATCAAGAGCAGTCACATTCTGCTCCATCTTCTTCCAAAGAGAAAGAAAATATCTATCAATGGAGTCAGACTCCTTTGCCATTTATTATAAAACACAAACCAGTACAAAGAGTAAAATTAGGAAAATTTGAGATCAACACTTAACCAGAAGTTATCAACTAGATCTTGTACTAAATTATCTTCTGACTAGACCATCAAACTGCATCCAGATGGAATCAGGATCAAAGCAGCATAACAAATTAGCTTCTTCATTATTATCTCGCTTAGCAAAAATTCTGAAGGTAGTCACTTTCGGGGTGGGGTCAGTGGATCAATGACCTAAGAGCTCTCCATGTTCATCTCTGGGATTCTCTTGACCTCATGGTTGCAACATGGCTGCAACATCTCCAAGCATCTCAACTCTACATGAAAAGTTCCAAAGCAGGAAGGATGGGGTGACTCCCCTGCAGCAGAAAGGAAGATCTTTCCTAGAAGCCCCCACCTGACTTCTTTGTGCCATTGGTTAGACCCCTAAACCAATTGTTGGCAAAGGGGAACAGGATTGCTCTAGTTGACTTAGTTCATTCATGCCTCATGATTCATGACAAGTTATAGTCCAAATAAAATTGTATTCTGTAAGTAAGGAGAAGAGGAAACAACCATTGAGTAGGCCATCAGCACTGTATGACATAGAAAACAAAGTTCCCACACAATGGGCCAGGCAGCCCTTTGATCATTCTGGTGTTCAAATTTTTCTTTACAGAATCTCTCCTAAGAACGATCCCTGGGAGTTATGGCCCCAGAAACAACACTAGTTTTATGGGGACTTTCCTAGAAAATTGTCCCCAAAGTCAAAATGTGTACCCTGTCGAAAAAGTGGAACATATTCATCAGCAATCTTTTACAGTCTTCCATAACCACATTTGCCTTTTGGGAAAAATCTATGGATAAAACACGCCCAGAGTACACTTAGTTTCCTTCATGCTCTTTCCTGAATGACCAGTCATCACTGTGGCTGGCGGAAATAAATGGGCCTTTTCTCCCCTAGTCCTGAATGCAGACCTCTGGGCTTGTATCTCAGGTGGAAAAGGCACAACATTCAATGACACAGGCTGGCCCTAGCCCTAGCCCTGGCCCAGGCGATCTGGCCAAAGTTTGGTGGACTTGGTTAAATTGCAAATTTACACATCCATGTTTTTAACAGGTATACTTACAAGTAAAACCATTTCGAAAAATTAGGAACATATTAGCTATTTTTGAGGGCGTTTGGAGGGGGGTTCAGGATGGGAAGATACATGTATACCTGCGGCTGATTCATGTTGATATATGAGAAAAAACCATCACAATATTGTAAAGTAATTATCCGCCAGTTAAAATTAATTATTAATTTTAAAAATAATAGCTATTTTTAAAAAATTGAATACTTACCATATGCCAGTCACCAGGCTAAGTGTTTTACCAATATACATAGGTTATCTCACCTAATCCTGTACAAGAATCTTCTAAAGCTGTTGCTGACATTTTACCGATGCTCCAACAAGAAAACTGAGAACTACAAGCTGTGTATGGAGGAGCTGGAGTCACTAGATGCGTCTAACTAAAACTTGTGTGCATATCTATCATACTTCCTTTTACTACCAATGTGTTCAAAATCAAGAAATCACCTCCAAACGACTCTTATAACTGATCATTGTAATCACAAATACCCAACAAACTGAAGCCCCTAAACTCCCAGACCTGTCTGCCCTGTCTCCTCACCAGCAGTTAGCAGACACTCTGAGATTCTGGATTTCTGGTCACCAGAATGTATGTGTGGCTCCACAGTCTGATGCTGGGCCAGTGAGATGGGTGCACAGAGGTTTTAGAGATGGAGCAATAGAAAGATGACCAAGTCTTTGAATCCCAGAATCCTGTCATTTCAGTCAGGGTTGGTTTAGTTGCAGAGAATAGAAATCACTGTGTAAGCAGAAAGTTTAGGCGTAGGAAATTTGGTATCTCCTGAATAGCTGACAAAAACGGCTGGAGGAGAATGTTTAGATGGAGGCTTCAAGAATGTTTCCTAGAATAGCTCACCAGAACTGTCTGCTGGGGGACAGAATTCTCCATCATAGTTGGAAGTAAAGAGTACCAGTCAGGTTCAGTTGAGGGAAAGAACCCTAAATTTCTCTTGACGTTTCAAACAGAGGAAATTTAATACAGGTGTTGGTTACCCCAGTGTTGGAAGGACTGGCAAGATAAAAGAAGACTATGTGCGTGCATGCATGAGTGTGTGCTAAGTCACTTCAGTCGTGTCCAACTCTTTGTGACCCCATGGACTGCAACATGCCAGGCTTCCCTGTCCTTCACTATCTCTCAAAGTTTGCTCAAACTCATGTCCATTGAGTCAGTGATGCCATCCAACCATCTCGTCCTCTGTCATCCCCTTCTCTTCCTCTGTCATCCCCTTCTCTTCCTCTGTCATCCCCTTCTCTTCCTACCTTCAGTCTTTCCCAGAATCAGGGTCTTTTCCAGTGAGTCAGTTGTTCACATCAGGTGGCCAAAGTATCGGAGTTTCAGCTTCAACATCAGTCCCTCCAATGAACACCCAGGGCTGATCTCCTTTAGGATGGACTGGTTGGATCTCCTTGCAGTCCAAGGGACTCTCAAGAGTCTTCTCCAACATCACAGTTCAAAAGCATCAATTCTTTGACACTCAGCTTTCTTCACAGTCCAACTCTCACATCCATACATGACCACTGGAAAAACCATAGCCTTGACTAGACGGACCTTTGTTGGCAAAGTAATGTCTCTGCTTTTGAATATGCTGTCTAGGTTGGTCATAACTTTCCTTCCAAGGAGTAAGGGTCTTTTAATTTCATGGCTGCAATCACCATCTGCAGTGATTTTGGAGCCCCCCAAAATAAAATCTGACACTGTTTCCACTGTTTCCTCATCTATTTCCCATGTAGTGATGGGACCAGATGCCATGATCTCAGTTTTCTGAATGTTGAGCTTTAGGCCAACATTTTCACTCTCCTCTTTCACTTTCATCAAGAGGCTTTTTAGTTCCTCTTCCCTTTCTGCCATAAGGGTGGTGTCATCTGCATATCTGAGGTGACTGATATTTCTCCCAGCAATCTTGATTCCAGCTTGTGCATCCTCCAGCCCAGTGTTTCTCGTGATGTACTCTGCATATAAGTTAAATAAGCAGGGTGACAATATACAGCCTTGACGTACTCCTTTTCCTATTTGGAACCAGTCTGTTGTTCCATGTCCAGTTCTAACTGTTGCTTTCTGACCTGCATATAGGTTTCTCAAAGGCCTAGAGGCCAGAAATCTGCAGTCAAGGTGTTGCAGGGTTAGTTCCTTCTGGAAGCTCTGAGGGGAAACCTGCTCTGTGACTCTCTCCAAGCTTCTGGTGACTACTGACCACCTTTGGCATTCCTTGGCTTAAGGAGGTGTGAATGTATGCTGTCACTCAGTCATGTCTGACTCTTTGTGACCCTATGGACTGTAGCCCACCAGGCTCCTATGTCCATGGGATTCTCCAGGCAAGAATACTGGAGTGGGGTGCCATGTCCTTCTTCAGGTGATCTTCCCAACCCAGGGATCGAACCCACATCTCTTATGTCTCCTGCATTAGCAGGTGGGTTCTTTACCACTAGTGCCAAGCACTGAATAAGTGGTCCACATCATAACAATGTTAATAATTATTGTCATGATTATAATTATCATGTAAAATGAAAACCCAGTATTGAAACTATCTTAGACCATTATACATCAAAAATAACCACTCTCAAATCATTATCAAAAGTAGCATTCCCAGCTCATGTAAAAGTACTATTGATACTTTCTCATGATCATTATGATTGAAATCAGAATTATGGAGAGACAGTATGTAAAATGGATAAGCTTGTTTTTGTTTTTTTGTTTTTTTTTTTTTGTAACAGCAAATATCACAGTGGAAGCCTTCCACTGCATCTGCTTATTGTCTTCTGAACTTAGCACCCTAAGAGTTAAACATGAATTAAAGGAAGCCTCCACAAAGATGACAGTGCTCTGTCATTGGTCATTTGTATTTTAAGGCCCCAGGAGCTAACGTTGTCTCCCAGGAAATAGATTCAGTGACATTTAGCTTTTTGACCTTTCAAAGAAAAATGAAAGTGAAAGTCACTTGGTTGAGTCTGACTCTTTGTGACCCCGTGGGCTATACAGTCCATGGAATTCGCCAAGCCAGAATACTGGAGTGGGTAGCCTTTCCATTCTCCAGGGGATCTTCCCAACCCAGGGACTGAACCCAGGTCTCCCACATTGCAGACAGATTCTTTACCCTCTGAGCCACCAGGGAAACCCTTTGACTTTTCAAGGGAAATGACAAAATCCACCCCCAGAAGGCTCTCTCAACCTGATTCTCTGCTTTTGCTGATGTGAAGTTATTTCCTACAGCCATCATTGACGGACTGGAATGGGACCATTCTCTCACCCACAGACTGTTCATTTGTTCACATATTCATAAATAGTCATTAAGCATCTACACTGTGCTTGGCACTGGGGACACCCTGGTGAGCCAGACAGGCCCTGACTCACAGAGCTCACAGGACAGCAGGAAAGACAAGCAAGCAAATGAGGGATTCGGGATGAATCTTAGCCCTCATCCTTGGTGATGAAAAACACATACTTGTTTTGCAAATCAAAATGACAGTGAGATACCACCTCACACAAGTCAGGATGGCCATCATTAAAAAGCCGACAAATAACAAATGTAGGAGAGGGTGTGGAGAAAAGAGAAGTCTCCTACACTGTTGGTGGGAATATAAGTTAGTGCAGCCACTATAGGTAACAGTGTGGAGGTTCCTCAAAAAGCTAAAAACAGAATTACCATATGATCCAGCAATCCAACTTCTGGACATATACCCAGACAAAACTATCATTCAAAAAGATACATGCATCCCTATGTTCATAGTGTTATTCACAATTGCCAAAGCATGGGAACAACCTAACTGTATATTGACAGATGAATGGATAAAGAGGATGTGGTGCAGATATACAATGGAATACTACTAAGATATAGAAAAACAATAAAATAATGCAATTTGCAGCAACATGGATGCAACTAGAGATTATCACACAAAGTGAAGTAAGTCAGAAACAGAAAGACAAATGCCATATGATATCACTTATGTCTGGAATCTAAAATAGGGCACAAATGAACCCATCTAGGAAACAGAAATAGACTCACAGACTTAGAGAACAGTGTGGTTGCCAAGAGGAAGGGGGTGGAAGAGGGAAGGACTGGGAGTTTAGGATTACCAGGTGTAAACTATTATATACAGGATGGATAAACAACAGGTACCTGCTGTATAGCGTGGGGAACTATATTCAATATCCTGTGATAAACCATAATGGAAAAGAACATAAAAATGAATGTCTATATGTGTACAATTGAGCTACTTTGCCATACAGCAGAGATTACATGCACTATACTTCAAGAAAAAAAAATTTTTTTAAATACATATTTCTGAATCTTAATCTGCAACCTAACCTACTTTCTGTTTCAAGCTCCCACTCCCCCAGAGTAGCAGAAACATCATCTCAGCCCATTCGAGGCCTCCTCTTTCCACAGCTTGCATATAATTTTGGAGGTGAGTCTTATAAAGTGTTGAAGAGTTGCTAGGGAGCGGTTGGGAAGGGTGGCTCTGTCCTTGAGGTCACCTGTGATTACCTGCCCACTTGCATCTGCTGAGACATCCAGCGTTCCATCTGATGCTTGGTGTCAGCCTCTGCAGTCACCAATGACAAGTGGTGGTCATTTTCAAAGTGCCTGATAAGGAAACCCCAAACTGGTAAATGTGCCATTTTGTATAGTCCCTGTACTTGTAGAGACACATAGGCAGCCCTGACCAACCACCTGGAGAAGCTGGTTGAGGGCTCACCATATATCAGCACTGTCTAGCCACTCTAGGTGAATTTTTGAAAAGATAAAATCTCGTAGCCAAAGTTCTTGCACTTGTAATTTAGTTGTAGAAATACTGCTAACAATCACTTAACTTTTATCTCACTGTTTCCACTGTGAGGTCCTCACCAAAAGAAGATCAAAGATGACCGTAAGCAGAGAAAGGTTTCATTGAAAGGAGACAAGCTCACCCCTCAGAAGAGAAGGGTGCAGGAGGGGCAGAATCAGCTTCTAGGAACTGGTTTCAGTGGACACCAAGTTGCAAGGGAACACAGTGGCAAGAGGGGAAAATAAGGTGGGAACGAGATAAGGACTGATCAGGCCCCTCGTTCATCATGGCCTCTGTCCCACAGTCCAGTATCCTGTGCCTGAGCTGGGCTGCATGGTGTTCGGGGACTCCAGATTCACTCCGAACATATTCCTTTTGCAGAGTTCTCTTACCAACCTGGTCTCCACGTTCATTTTGTATCAGGTCTTTCTGTGACCCAGCTCATCCTCCACCCCCTCATTAGACAGTTCACTGGAAGTGTGCAGCAGCAAATCTCTCACGTGGTGATTTAGGGAACTATTCTCCTTCCCTTTCATGGCTCTACCATCCTCTGGGTCCTTAGGGCCCTCTCCATGCAGCCAGCAGAGGAAGAGAGATGGAGCCTGGGGACTGCTAGGGAGCTTTCCATGGGCCAGGTATGGAAGAGGCCTGTATTGTTTTCATCAATATTCCATAAGTCGGATTTAGTTATGGTCTCATCTGACTCCAGGGGAGTCTGAAAAACATCATCTAGCTGTTGTGTGCAAGAGAAAAATGAAATGGGTTTTGTTGAGTACAACAGCAAATTTCACTATAGGGGAAGCTGTTCTACTTTCAAAATGTTGAAGAGGCCTTTCACTTTCTGCTCTCTACACTGCTCCTCTGAAGCAATGAGCATCTAATAGCTTCCTAGAGAGGCTGTGATCTATTATCCAGTCATACACATAATTTAAATGGTTGTTGTTGGGACCTGACCTGAGCCATGACAGGCTCAACAGGCCACACTAGGCCTAAGCCTCAGGTTCTTGTAAGCATGAATCATAATTTTAGGAAGCCCCACCAAGGTCCCCGATGACACCAAGGTCACCAATGACCCAAGGTTGAGTCAATCAAGGTTATGTCAATCACCATGATGACCCAAGGTTGAGTCAATCACCACACGCCAACTACACTATTGCTCAGACAAAAGACCACCTGTATATAAGCAGCTGTAATTCAGAGCTCGCGGCTCTCGTCAAGACTCCACTGTGTTGGATGAGACGGGAGCCCTAGCTCGGGCTAGTAATAAAACCCCTTTATGTTTTTGCATTGCTGTGGACGTCTTATTCTCTCAGTTTTGGGGACTCGGACTCTGGGCATAACATTTGGGGGCTCGTCCAGGATCCCTTTAACTGGAAAAAATAACACTCTCCCGGCAGAATGGGTTTCCTCACTAGGAAAAAAGACATCTAAACACCGGTGTTAGGTCTGGTCAAGTCCAGTATAAGGCCGAGGCCCAGCGAGCGCGCTGGAAGGCAGCTGGCTCTGGTAAAAAAAAAGCTTTCGTCAGGTTTGGTCAAGGGCGAATTAGTCATCCTAGCTAGCGTAAGGCCGAGGCACAGCATCGTGCTGGAAGGCAGCTAGCTCTGCAGGAAAAAAAAAAAAATCTGGTACAGTGTTCTCGGCCGATGTGTATTTGTTATCTGTTTGTCGTGTCTGTGTGAGTGCCAGCATTGTCTCTGCTTTTTGTGTGTTCATATTGTCTCCTGTGTTCTTCTCTGTAATCATGGGGCAAGCAACTTCTACTCCTTTGTCCCTTATGATTAACCACTTTTCTGATTTTAAGTCTAGAGCACGAAATCTATCGGTATTGGTAAAAAAAAAAAAAACAA
>SJYQ01002527.1:48585-101070 GCA_006410935.1 Redunca redunca | reverse complement strand
ATGACCCAAGGTTGAGTCAATCAAGGTTATGTCAATCACCATGATGACCCAAGGTTGAGTCAATCACCACACGCCAACTACACTATTGCTCAGACAAAAGACCACCTGTATATAAGCAGCTGTAATTCAGAGCTCGCGGCTCTCGTCAAGACTCCACTGTGTTGGATGAGACGGGAGCCCTAGCTCGGGCTAGTAATAAAACCCCTTTATGTTTTTGCATTGCTGTGGACGTCTTATTCTCTCAGTTTTGGGGACTCGGACTCTGGGCATAACATTTGGGGGCTCGTCCAGGATCCCTTTAACTGGAAAAAATAACACTCTCCTGGCAGAATGGGTTTCCTCACTAGGAAAAAAGATATCTAAACACCGGTGTTAGGTCTGGTCAAGTCCAGTATAAGGCCGAGGCCCAGCGAGCGCGCTGGAAGGCAGCTGGCTCTGGTAAAGAAAAAGCTTTCGTCAGGTTTGGTCAAGGGCGAATTAGTCATCCTAGCTAGCGTAAGGCCGAGGCACAGCATCGTGCTGGAAGGCAGCTAGCTCTGCAGGAAAAAAAAAAAAATCTGGTACAGTGTTCTCGGCCGATGTGTATTTGTTATCTGTTTGTCGTGTCTGTGTGAGTGCCAGCATTGTCTCTGCTTTTTGTGTGTTCATATTGTCTCCTGTGTTCTTCTCTGTAATCATGGGGCAAGCAACTTCTACTCCTTTGTCCCTTATGATTAACCACTTTTCTGATTTTAAGTCTAGAGCACGAAATCTATCGGTATTGGTAAAAAAAAAAAAACTAATGATTTTTGTTCCGCCGAGTGGCCCGCCTTTAATATCGGCCGGCTGTGAGAGAGAACCTTCAGCCTGCCAATTATTCAAGCAGTTAAAGAAAAAGTGCTCGCTCCTGGCCTGTCTGGACACCCAGACCAAACTCCCTATACCTTAGTCTGGTGAGAGTTGGTAAAAAATCCACCAGCCTAGCTAAAACCTTTTATTTCCCTACTCCTTGTTTCCCCTCCCCCCACTTCATCAATCCCACAGGTATCTCTCNCCCCACCCCCCCCATGTACACCTGCCTTTGCCCCCTCAGGTACCTCAGATTTCTTCCGGAAGAGCACAAAGAGACACCAAGCCTTCGGCCCCAATCCAGGAAGGGGGCCCTGCCCAGGGGACTCACGGAAAGACAAGGGGAGCCCTTGGTGTGACAGACGAAGACAATCCGGAAGCCCCCACCTCCACAGCTGCTTTTTACCACAGAAGAACACGAACGGATTTTGTCAGAAGCGCAAAAAAATGTTCCAGGGGTGGATGGGAGACCTACAACGCAACCTAATCTGATTGATGAGGATTCCCCCTCACGCGGCCCCAGTGGGACTTCGAGCGCGCTAAAGGTAGGGAGCGTCTCCAAGTGTACCGCCAGACTCTTACGACTAGTCTCCGAACAGCTGCCAGAAAACCAACAAATTTGGCTAAGGTAAATCTGGTTAGACAGGAGCCAAATGAGAGCCCGGCAGCCTTCCTTGAGAGCTTAATAAAAGCTTTTAGGCAATATACCCCCATGGACCCACAGGCGGATGAGTCACGTGTGGCAATTATGCTAGCATTTGTGAATCAGGCAGCCCTGGATATCAAGAAAAACCTGCAAAAAACCTGGTGAGGGCAGCAGAGAGGGTTTTTAACCATAGGGAGACTCCAGAGGAAAGAGAGAAACGTGTTAGACAAAAAGAGTGGAACGTGTTAGATGGAAAGAGAGAGGGTTCAGGGCCAAGAAAAGCCACAGAAATAAAAAAAAAAATTAGCTCAAATGTTCTGTACAGGGGTGAGACAGAGAGCTAATTCTCGAAAAACTAAGAAAGTCAGGTCAAAAGACAAAAAAAAACCAGTCAGGCAGAGACTAAAGAAGGACCGATGTGCATAGTGCAAGGAGCTGGGACACTGGAAAAGCGAGTGTCCCAAAAAAAAAACCTAGGGAGAAAACCCACCAGAAAAGAAGCACCCTCCCCGGGGGCCCACATTTTATATGCAGGAAAAGATAGCAATTAGGGGGGTCAGGGCCCGGCACCTCTCCCCAAGTCCTGGGTAACTATACATGTGGAGGGGAAACCGGTCGGCTTCATGGTGGACACGGGAGCCCAATACTCAGTCCTTAACCGGAAGGACAGACTGATGTCCAAGAAGACCAGCTGGGTACAGGGGGCCACCGGGACTAAACAATACAGATGGACTACTAAATGTCAAGTGGACTTGGGGGCCCAACAAGTGTCCCACTCATTTCTCGTGATACCAGAATGCCTGGCTCAGCCATCGGGGACTGCAAAGCCCCCATACTGACTGTGGGATTGCCACCCCCCGGGAATGAAAACCTTGCCCCCGACCCCCGAGTACTCCTCGTCTGATCTAAATTGGATTCAAAAAAATACCAACTGTCCTGTAAGCAAAGACGGATGGTATCAGGACCAAAATGACAACCTGTTGCTTCCGGCTGACTTGGGTCGACACCTCTGTACGCATCTACATCAGATTACCCATCTGAGAAAAAAAAAAAAGACTCTAACACTCCTACAGACAGCACGTCTGCAGTTTCCCCAACAAAAGGCAACTATACAAGACATAGTCTGTGCCTGCGAGGCGTGCCAGATGATAAAACCAGAAAAAAGACAGCATACGGGTATAAGGTGCCGGGGAGAGAGGCCAGGGCAGCATTGAGAGAGAGATTTTACGGAGGTAAGGCCAGGCAAATATGGGTACCGTTATCTGTTAGTTCTGGTTGACACTTTCTCTGGGTGGGTGGAGGCATACTCCACTAAGAGGGAGACAGCAATAATGATAGCTAAAAAGCTCCTAAAAGAGATAGTGCCTAGGTTTGGGCTGCCGGTAACTATTGGCTCTGACAATGGGCCTGCCTTTGTGAGTCAAATTGTTCAAAGACTGGCCTTAGCTCTGGGACCAAATGAAAGCTACATTGCAAATACAATCCCCAGAGCTCAGGGCAGATAAAAAAAATAAATCAGACTCTAAAAGAAACTTTGGCAAAACTGGCAATAGAGACTAGCGGGGACTGGATGACTCTCCTTCCCTTTGCTCTCTTCCGTGAGCGTAATACCCCCTATAAGTTAAATCTGACCCCCTTTAAAATTGTTTATGGGGGTCCCCCTCCAGTATGTCCCATCTTTGAGAAAAAAATCCAGCCACCTCTTACATTGCGGCAGTTCTGATCAAGAAAATCCATGAGGACCAGAACAAGGGGGCCTCTGCGCAACTCTAAAAAAAAATATTTTTACGCAGACCACACCAGGATAGTAAAAAAAATCTATGGCCAAGGTGGAGGAAGGGCTAGCCCAACAAAAAGAGAGCGAGAGGCCCAACAGAAATGGTTTGAGTCTTGGTTCCAACAATCCCCACGGCTAACAACACTAATTTCCACCCTGGTGGGGCCTCTTATGGTGCTATTACTAATACTCTCTTTTGGCGCATGTATCCTAAACAGGCTGGTGACTTTTGTAAAAAAACGTATTAACACAATATCAAGCTTTGCCCCAAAACAAAGAGGAAGATTCCTCTATATAATCTAAAGACAGGGGGGAATGTTGGGACCTGACCTGAGCCATGACAGGCTCAACAGGCCACTAGGCCTAAGCCTCAGGTTCTTGTAAGCATGAGTCATAATTCTAGGAAGCCCCACCAAGGTCCCCGATGACACCAAGGTCACCGATGACCCAAGGTTGAGTCAATCAAGGTTATGTCAATCACCATGATGACCCAAGGTTGAGTCAATCATCACACACTATTGCTCAGACAAAAGACCACCTGTATATAAGCAGCTGTAATTCAGAGCTCGGGGCTCTCGTCAAGACTCCACTGTGCTGGATGAGATGGGAGCCCTCGCTTGGGCTAGTAATAAAACCCCTTTATGTTTTTGCATTGCTGTGGACGTCTTATTCTCTCAGTTTTGGGGACTCGGACTCTGGGCATAACAGTTGTAAGTGCTTTGCTAGCAGAAGTATGGGATGCTCTGGGAGCACACACAGGCCTTAGAAAATTTCAGCAAGTGAAAACGGAGAAAAGGCTGTGACTGGATTGGGTGGCACAAAGCAGATGTTGGGCAAAGGATGGGGTTTGTTTAGGACAGAAGAACAATGAGGCTGAAAAGATCACTGAATAACTTGAGCCCTGGCTTATGATTTACGTCACGTCATCTAACTAACTTGGCGCTAAATGACACCAAAGTGTTCCTCATTTTAAAGAGCCTTTCCTCACTAAAGATTCTTAATCTGCATGTGCCTGGCAGATGGCAGGCCTCACCCTATTTACTGGGTTGGTCATTTTCAAAGTGCCTGACAAGGAGACACCAGACTAGTAAATGTGCCATTTTGTATAGTCCCTGTTCTTGTAGAGACACACAGGCAGCCCTGACCAACCACCTGGAGAAGCTTGTTGAGGGCTCACCATGTATCAGCACTGTCCAGCCACTTCAGATGAGTTTTTAAAAGATAAAACCTCGTAAGCAAAGTTCTTGCTCTTGTAATTTAGTTGTAGAAATACTGCTAACAATCACTTATCTCACTGTTTCAACTGTGAGGTCCTGACTAAAAGGAGTCAAAGATGACAGTAAGTAGAGAAAGGTTTCATTGAAAGGCGAAAAGCTGAGCCTCAAAAGAGAAGGGTGCAGGAGGGGCAGAATCAGCTTCTAGGAACTGGTTTCAGTGGACACCAAGTTGCAAGAGAACACAGTGGCAAGTAGAGAAAACAAGGTGGGAAGGAGATGAGGACCGATTGGGAATAGAATTGGGACCATGTACACGACTTCCAGGTGGCTTAGTGGTAAAAGAATCCACCTGCCAACACAGGAGAAATAAGATTGCAGGTTTGATTCCTGGGTCGGAAGGAAATGGAAACCCACTCCAATATTCTTGCTTGGAAAATTTCCATGGGCAGAGGAGCCTGGCAGGCTACAGTCCATGTGGTCTCAGAGGGTGGAACACGACTGAGTGACTGAACACACACAACTACTCCATCATTTGTGCAGAGAGGACATTTGTTGGTACTGGATTGGCCAAAAAGTTTGAATTTTTGCATAACATCTTACAGGAAAACCTTAACAAACTTTTTGGCCAACCCAATGCATTTTCCTTTGGTAAGCTAGAGACTATTTTACAAAACTCTCAAACTGGGGATATAGAAAAGAGAAGAATCCTCAGTAGAAAATGCAATTGGGTAAATGTTCTAATGTATCAACAAAACTATCTCTAATTTCTCATGCATGTCCATATACCCATATATGTACGCAGAGTACCCTCCAAAGCAGTTTACAAGAGACACAGAGAATCCACTGGGAACCACAGCGAAACTTTTAAGACACAAAAAGTCAATACCAATAAAAAAGAAAATAAATACTAAATTTTGTGGCACTCCCTAGTCACAGTAAGATGTAACTTTGTATAGAAGAATAATCACGGGCTTCCCAAAGCAACCATAATTGACTGGAACTCCAGGCCCCCCCACTCCCGACTCTGTTGTCTGTTGGTCAAATCAAATTACTTAAGCTTTCCAAACCCCGGTGCACTTATCTAACAGGATGAAGATAATCTCTTCATCACTGGATTATGATGAGAATTAAAACAGGATAGCACATATAAAGCACTTAGTTATGTCTTAGTACTCTGTGTGATCAATGAGAGCCAATTTCCTGCATTCCTTAATAATATAAAATGAACCAACACCAGGCTTGCCACTGACAACACAACACAAGGTCTAGTGGTGAGACCGAGTGGAAAGAGAGAATATGAGAATGGCCCGACACAGATAACAAGTTCAGGAAACCCCAGCGAGGATCCAGGATAGAAGAAGAGTTACTCTGCGTTTCAGTCACAAGCCAGATGTAAATTACCACCAGGTGGTATTCGTCTAACAAAAATAAAATGCTCTGAGACAATAAGCTTGAATTTCTATGTTACGAATTTGAGAAATTCATTTTCCCCACTTGTTGTGAATCTTCTTTGGGGGGAAATGATGAGATGAAATAAAAATACAAGAGCTAGGGCAGAAATATTTTAACCACACTTTGGACAATAATTTAGAAGACAATCTGAAGAAAGAGTCCTTTTACTAGTGTGGAGGTTAATATGCTCCAAACAACTTTGCCTCCTCCGCTGACTAAAGGAGACCTCTTGCTTTGTTACTCACAGATTGTGTCTTCCCCACATGTTGGCCACCAGCCCCATGTCACCANTATAAAGCACTTAGTTATGTCTTAGTACTCTGTGTGATCAATGAGAGCCAATTTCCTGCATTCCTTAATAATATAAAATGAACCAACACCAGGCTTGCCACTGACAACACAACACAAGGTCTAGTGGTGAGACCGAGTGGAAAGAGAGAATATGAGAATGGCCCGACACAGATAACAAGTTCAGGAAACCCCAGCGAGGATCCAGGATAGAAGAAGAGTTACTCTGCGTTTCAGTCACAAGCCAGATGTAAATTACCACCAGGTGGTATTCGTCTAACAAAAATAAAATGCTCTGAGACAATAAGCTTGAATTTCTATGTTACGAATTTGAGAAATTCATTTTCCCCACTTGTCGTGAATCTTCTTTGGGGGGAAATGATGAGATGAAATAAAAATACAAGAGCTAGGGAGGAAATATTTTAACCACACTTTGGACAATAATTTAGAAGACAATTCTGAAGAAAGAGTCCTTTTACTAGTGTGGAGGTTAATGTGCTCCAAACAACTTTGCCTCCTCCGCTGACTAAAGGAGACCTCTTGCTTTGTTACTCACAGATTGTGTCTTCCCCACATGTTGGCCACCAGCCCCATGTCACCAGAGGCGCAGAAGCTTGGGTCTCTAGGAAGTGTAGCATCTGTCTCTAATACTGATAGCTTAAATCAAATGGTTACAGGCAATGCAGGATCCAGAAAAACAAACTAAATTGCAATTTATGTGTAGAACATACTTTTGATGTAACAAAGTTACAGGGCAAAAGAGAACCATATAAAAATAAATAATTTCATTTTACTGAAATGACTAAGAGAGGAGCAGGGTTTGAGAAGGCACTAAAAATATTAAACAAGAGGAATGCGAGACTGTAACTGTTATTTCTACTCCAGGAAAGAAAAATCCAGAAAGGAGGACAGAGGCAAATGAAAGGAAACTAAAGCAGATGGGCATGTTCTGGCAAAGCACAGAGAAAGGTAGAGAAGGTTGGTCAAGATTCGTTAAGCATCCATGGGTACCAGGGGAAGGCAGCAGAGGTTCACAGAGCCCTCCAATCGATTTTAAATTCTCAGGAACTCCCGAGGGGCACTGGCTGTCTCGATACTTCCCCCAAACTCTGAACAAAGCCCTGGTAGTGTTCTCAGCATCGCCAGTTGCAAGTCTTGTCAAATGATAAGCACAAAATATACAGTAACGATGAACACACCCAGTGTGCTAGTGTTCATCACTGACAGTCTTCCCGCTTGGGGTGATCAGTCCTTCAAATCTGTAGACACTTGCTGAGCTTCTACTGAGTGCCAAGCACAAATCCAGACTGCCTTCAAGGGCTTCATGGTGCAGGGAAGAGCTAGAGAGGCAAACAGGGAGAGGACACAGTATCTCCTGGTAAGTGGAATGAAAGAGGCACTCATGAGGATGAGACCGGGTGGAGTCCACTTAACCCGCAGCTGCACACTGGGGGTCTCAAGAAAGTCCTCCTGAAAGAAATGCATATCTAGTTTTCAAAGATAAGTAAGAGCTATTCCAACAAAGAGGTCAGGGTGAGTTGGTGATGATGACAATGGACCAGGTAGGCTAGAGATGCTGTGGAAATGGACAAGACACAGTTAGCATGACTTCAGTACAGAATCTGCGTGCAATGCAGGAGACCTGGAGAAGCAGATTTGATCCTTGGGTCAAGAAGTTCCCTTGAAGGAGGAAATGGCAACCCACTCCAGTACTCTTGCCTGGAAAATCCCATGGACAGAGGAGCCTGGTGGTCTACAGTCCATGGGGGTCACAAAAGAGGTGGACATGACTGAGTGACTAAATCACAGCAACAAAACATATGGTACCCATCATTCAGCCCATCCCAGTCAGTGTGCCCACTTTGATTTATGAAAGAGCTTTAGGATAAGAGGCACTGCCCAGGGACAAATGTGACTGTGGATGCCCTGGAGGCAGGACTAACATCAGCTGGTATGCTCTGGCATGGCTAAATCTGATGCTTATGGCCAGTATCTGTTCTGTCAGTGCCCAATGGTGCCAACTGTTAAATATTGTGACTCTGACCTCTATATGAGATGATCCAGAATAACAACAGGAAAGGGTGGAGGACAGACCCCTGAAAAATGTTCATGTGTTTATTGGAGGAAAGGAGAAGCAGAGAGAAGAAAGAGGAGGACGAGGAGAAGGAAAGGGAGTTGGCAGGAGGAGTGGGAGACAAGGAGGGGGGAGGGGAAAGGAGAGAGAAGGAAGCGGGGGAAGATTTATAGCAGGAAATACCAGGAGACGTGTTTCAAACAGAGAACACAGCCAATAGTGTCCGGGGAAGGGGATCAGCTGAAGGAGAGAAGATCCTGAACACGTTTGTATTTTGAAAGAGACAGCAGGTAGGCGGAAGAAGGGTAAAGCAATGAAGAGAGCAGAGAGGAACAGTGGAACGACATCTCTAAGGAAGGATGGGGTACGGAATCTTCCGGCACAGGGACAAGTGGATCTGTACCTTTGGAGGAGGAGTTGGGAAAGGACCGAGATGCTGGATGTAACAGGAAGTGAAGAAGTTTCTCTTATGATGTAAATGGCAAGAGTGTAGGAACTCAGGAACGGAGCGGGAACTTTCAGAGAGGTTTGACCTGAAGGAGGGGAATGTTGTGGGTTGAAACATAAGGCATGGCCCCGGCAGCTCCCAGGGTGAGGCTGGAGACCATGAACCTACAGATCCTCACTGAAGTGCAATTTCATTTTTCTAACAACTCTCTGGAAACTGGGCATAAAAACAGAAGAGGGAATCACCTGGTTTGACTTAGCACTAGGGATTTTGCTAAAAAGATGGAGAGGAAAGACGAGCAAGCAACTGTCAAAGAATGTTGTTAATGACATCATGAGGTCTGCGCTCCTTTGAAACATAATAAAAGACAGGGCGGAGAACAAGGAGGAATTGAAGATCAAGGAAAGCTGAAGAACAGAGAAATAAGAGGGATAGAATAATAGAAAAACGTGGTGTAAAGAAGGTAGATTTTTTTAGGATCTTGTAGGAAAAATGATTCAGATTGCTAGGGTGTAGCCCAAAGCTGAAAGTGGCAGTTGACTGTTGACATCATAGGAATCCTCATAGGCAACATTTATTTATCAGTTTCTATGAGTTGTCCACTGTGATAAGCAATTTACATGTCTCCCCACCTTTTTTGAAATAAGCACCATTATTATGTTTCACACGAGAAACTAAGGATCAGAGATGTTATGCAATGGGCCTGTGGTTACACGCTTGGTAGAGGGCAAAGCTGTGTTTCAAAACCAGTTCTCTTTGATTCCAATGCTTGTGCTTCTTTCAAGAATGATGGTGGGGCCTGGGATGAAGAAGATGTGAGCCACAGCCCACAGTCATTACTGAGTGTGGACGAGTGACCAGCTAAGACAGCGATGAAAAGGAGAAAGATGAAAGGCCTGAGCTTTCAAAGAGAAAGGCTTGCATGCGAGCGTGCAGCCATGGTGCTTTTACTATGGTGCTGGGGATCCAGAGAGGGTCCTTCAGCCTCTGAGGCTCTGGGACAGAGGACAGTGTAGTGGTAAGGTTCTAAATAGAGTGTTGGAAAGAAATTGTTGTGTTGCCTCCAAAGAAACTTGAGTCCAGATTTGAAGGCAGGAATGGGACTGGATGGTTCTGTAAACTGAACCAAACTCTGCAGATATCTGGAGTCTCCAGGAAATAGAGAAGGACTTAGGTTCTTTTGTTGTGGTTCAGTCACCAAGTCATATCCTACTGTCTGTGACCCCATGAACTGCAGCATGCCAGGCTTCCCAGTCCTTCACTACCTCCCAGAGTTTGCTCAAATTTCTGTCTATTGAATCGGTGATGCCACCCAACCATCTCATCCTCTGTCATCCCTTTCTCCTCCTGCCTTTGATCTTTCCCAGCATCAGGGTCTTTTCAAATGAGTCAGTTCTTCGCATCAGGTGGCCAAAGTATTGGAGCTTCAGCTTCAGCATCAGTCCTTCCAATGAATACTCAGAGCTGATTTCCGTTAGGGTCTTTTTAGAAGTGGCCATTTGTGGCCTAAATGATCACATATCTGAGGGAGTAGAACAATAGCTTGAAAAATTAAAAAACAAAAGCAAAAATCAAGGAAGCTACTGTGCAGGCTCCATAAGGAGAACAGGCTTAGCGACTGTGGACTGTAGCCCACCAGGCTCCTCCGTCCATGGGATTCTCCAGGTAAGAATACTGGAGTGGGTTGCCATTTCCTTCTCCAGGGGATCTTCCCGACTCAAGAATCGAACCGAGGTCTCCCGCATTGCAGGCAGACGCTTTAACCTCTGAGCCATCAGGGAAGCCCTAGGTAACCTAAGCTTGGCCTCAATTCTGTCTACCATGCAGAGACAGCTGGGAGAAACAGTGCCATAGAGAAGGAACTGGGCCCTACAGACTGCATGGACCCAGGCTCTCAGACATGACCCAAAGTTAAGGAGAGGTTAGAGTCCACTTTCGTTATTTAGCCAAAGAGAAATGATTTGCTCTGCTAACACAGAAATTCCTTTTTCCAAGAGCACTGAGAATGATTAATAACTCTATTTTCTGGATTTTGAAAATGGTGTATTTTTACCTTTTTGTGGGGGGAGGGGCATGCAGGATCTTAGCTCCCCAGCCGGGGGTCCAATCCATGTCCCCTGCAGTCGCAGTGCAGAGTCTTTACCACTGGACCACCACAGAAGTCTTGACGGTGTATTTATGAATCAAGAAGATGCATCTCCTTTCTAAGGACATGGCCAATGGGCGGCTTCCAAAGTCATTTTCAGGAGGCTTCCAAGGTCATTGATGGGCAGGTTATTTATGAAAACTAGAAGATTTCTACTCGTGAGGACTGGTGAGTTGAAGGAGAGAGAATTTAATAACGAATTTTCCTCAGGCTCACAATCCACTGTCCAGTTCCTAAATACCATGACATATCTGACCCACAAGTGTTACTGCTAAACTTCATCAAACAGATAAACATTATCAGTCTTCTAAATCTCAACAAAAATTAGCTGAACAGCCAAACAGGTCATCTTTACTCACCTTGGAGAGAAGCAGAGGAGTCTGCATTTATCTGCTTCCCACATGAGGTTCTTAATTATATTCAGTCATTTGACAGAATGAACTAGAAGCTAATACATGAGACAGAGCCTGGATGGATCCAGGCAAAAGCTTATAGGAAAATGTATCTATTAAAAATAAGCAGAATGTACACTTGGACCACCTCGGGGAGATTTGCTTGTTTTTCTAAACTCATTTGTTCGCTTGTCACTGTGCCTGACGCATCTGAACTAGGCTCTGGAGTTTAGTAACTCTGAGGACCAGAGCAAAGTGCAGACAGAGTGAATGAGGGGTGAGTGCAGCTGACACCGGAGGGCTGGCTAGGGATTGCTAAGAAGTTTCTGCTTTATTCAAAATTGGGTGAGAAGCTGTGGGTGGGTCTTGAGAAGGGAGCTGGGTGATCTGACTTTATTTGTTTGACAATCACTCTCCNCGGGGGGGCGGGGATGGGGTGGGGGTGTTGTTGGGAGACTCTGGCAGGAGTGCAGCAGAGACAGACACACTGTTGGCTCCAGCCAAGATGGCAGCGGTGGGAATGGAAGGATGGTTATGAGACCCAAGACAGAGGAAACAAGAGTCAATGTTGAATGTTTACATTTTTTTTTCCAAATGGAAGGAGCCATAGAATGAAGAATGAGGTACAGATGTATCATTTTTGTTCATTTTACTAAGATTTTATCTCAAACTTGAAAATGTTTGTAATATTTTTATCTTCCAAGTCTAATAAATACCATATTCTGACAACTCAAAATAGCAAATGAGCAAAAATTCATTTGTTCTGGTCTTTTTACAGCATTTCACGTATTGGAAAATAATTATGAAAAAGAATATTAAGTCTGGTGGAAGCACTGATTATTGTTCTGGAACTAATTCTACCTAACATGATTTAATAGGCTTTACAGAATTCTACAAACAACCAATTTAAATTAGACACACCAAGATTTAAATCCATAAATGCAGTTAGTTTAAAACATTGGTATTCAGTTCAGTACAGTCACTCAGTCGTGTCCAACTCTGCGACCCCATGGACTGCAGCATACCAGGCCTCCCTGTCCATCACGAGCTCCTGGAGTTTACTCAAACTCATGTCCATTGAGTCAGTGATGCCATCCAACCATCTCATCCTCTGTAATTCCCTTCTCCTCCTGCCTTTGATCTTTCCCAGCATCACGGTCTTTTCCAATGAGTCAGTTCTTCGCATCACGTGGCCAAAGTACTGGAGTTTCAGCTTCAGTGTCAGTCCTTTCAATGAACATGCAGGACTGATTTCCCCTAGGATGGACTGGTTGGATCTCCTTGCAGTCCAAGGGACTCTCAAGAGTCTCCTCCAACACCACATTGTTATTAGTCCCCTTTCAATCCCATATCTACTCTTAAAATAAGTAAACATTAACAAATACCATGAGTGACTATGACTCTCAGTCCATAAATTTATATAGGTGTGCAAGAAATACTCATTTATCCTTTAAATGTACTTAAAATCAACTCTGATCCCTCACTCCATGCAAACCGAGGGCAGTAGTTCTCAACAGGTTCCTTGACTTCCCATTTCTCTACTCCTGTGGAAATCTCTCCTGCCCCCTCTTCAACACTTAAAAAGCTTTCTCTTCTCTTCCTCTCTGTCCCTCAAAGTAATCAATTCGATATTGTCAGACTGGGACTTCCCTGGTGGGGCAATGGATAAAAATCTGCCTGCCAGTGCAGGGGACAGTGGGACCCATCCCTGGTCAGGGAAGATCCTACATGCTGCGGAGTAACTAAGCCCATGCACCAAAATTACTGAGCCCACACTCTAGAGCCTGTGAGCTGAAAATGCTGAAACCCCTGTGTCGAGAACCCGTGCTCTGCAACAAGAGAAACCACCGCAATGAGAAGCCCGTGTACTGCAACGGAGCACAGCCCTTGCTCACTGCAGCTAGCGAAAGCCCACGTGCAGCAATCAAGACCCAACACAACAACAAATAAATCAATACAATTATTATAAAAAAAATAAGGTCAGACTTTTTGCAAAACAAAAGCCAGAGTGTAAAGTTATTAAAGGTGACTTCAGTTTTCACCCCTAACAATGATTTCTCTTAAGGGCTGGACCTAGAGGCTTCCTTTTAACAAATAGAATATCATAAAAGTGTTAGGACATTACGTCATAAAAAATTGTGACTTCTGTCTTGATTAAGTTACAGAACAGTGTGACTTCCACCTTGCCGGCACTCCCTGGCCCTCCTGTCTATCTGCTCTGATAGACACTAGCTGCCGTGTTCTGAGCTCCTGCAGAGAGAAGTCTGTGTGGGAGGAAACTGAGATCAGGCTCCAGTTAACAGCCTGTGAAGAACTAAGGCCCTCAGCCCAACAACCATGAAGGAAGTGAATCCTGCCAACAACCACCTGGCAGATCGGAGCAGCAACTCCCCCCTCCCCACACCCCTGAGAAAACCTGTGAGAGACTCTGGAGCAAAGCACCCAGATGAGCTGCACCCAGCTCTCGACCTCCAGAAACCAGGAGATATGAATGCTGTTTTACGCCACTAAGATTTGGTGGATTGACTTGTTATATATTGATGACTAATACAAATTTCCAAGCATTTGTGGTACCCTTGTCAAAGCACGAAGTTCAGAGAGTCAGTGAGAGGGTCTTACACTGTTTGCACACTGTACCTACCAAATGTCCTATTCACTATAAGTATTTAAAATATTGATTGATGAATGATTGAATAAATATAAGCAAAACAAAAGGACAGACACATCATACCCAAAGATCTTAAATAGGGTTTTTTGGTGTTTTTGTATTTTTCAAATAAATTGATTTAAAACATTTTTTAAAATTCATTTGGCTGTGCTGGGTCTTAGTTGGGCGCTTAGAATCTTTGTTGCCTCATGTGGGATCTTCGTGGTGGTCTGGAGGATCTAGATCCCCGACTGGGGATCAAACATGGGCCCTCAGGAGTGAAGGCACAGAGCCCTAACCACTGGACCACCAGGAAATTTCCTTTAACAAGGTCTTTGAGATAAATGATGATATGTTGAAATGTAGACCAGCATATAAGCAAAATGCCATATTAAAAATGAAGTAATTAAATGATCATTTGTCATCAATTATCAATAAATAATAATAAGATGGTAATATTAGTTCTCTTAACATCTTCCAAGCTGCACTTGGAAGAAACCCACCAGGGCTGATAAAGAGAAGTTTCTCTAAGTGACAGACAAACAATGGGAAGGGAATCTATGTTTTAGTCCAAGTCAGACTTGCCCTTTGGAAATGTGACTCTGGAATCAACCACATTCCTCATATGTGTTTGACCCTCGTGCTACCATTAACAGTTAATGGCCCAGGGAGTAGTTGTCAGACAAAGCAAAACTTCACAATGCCTCATTAAATTTTAAACTTCAGATAAACACAAACAGCTTTTAACGAGAGTTTGTTTTTCCGGTAGTCATGCACAGATATCAGGCCTGGACCATAAAGAAGGTTGAGAGCCAAAGAATTGATGCTTTTGAACTGTGGTGCTGGAGAAGACTCTTCAGGGTCCCTTGTACAGCAGGGAGGGCCAACCAGTCGATCCTAAAGGAGCTCAAACCAGTCAATCCTAGAGGAAATCAACCCTGAATATTCACTGGAAGCACAGATGCTGAAGCTGAAACTTTGCCTGATGTGAAGAGCTGACTCATTGGAAAAGACTCTGATGCTGAGAAAGATCGAAGGCAGGAGGAGAAGGGGGCGACAGAGGAAGAGATGGTTGGATGGCATCACTGACTCGATGGACATGAGTTTGAGTAAGCTCCATGAGATAGTGAAGAACAGGGAGGTCTGGTGTGCTGCAGTCGATGGGGTCACAAAGAGTCAGACACAGCTGAGCGACGGAACAACAACAAATGTTCCTGCAAATCAGCATTATCTACTTGGTGGAGAAGAGGGGAGTTTCCCAAGAGAGGGTAGACCAGTCAGTGAGGAGACCTGGGGGAGGGTTGCTGAGTGAGAGGGCTGCAGAGAAAGGCAGAGGATGCGGAGGCGTCCGTAGGGGACACTCTGAATAACTAAGTGGGGAGGCACCAGTGTTCCTTTATGAAGCATGAGACAGTCATTTATATTCAGCTATAAATGTTTCACCTCTGATTTTGCTGTGCTTTGAGTTATTTACTTCAGTTCAGTTCAGTTCAGTTGCTCAGTCGTGTCCAACTCTTCGTGACCCCATGAACCATAGCATGCCAGGCCTCCCTGTCCATCACCAACTCCCGGAGTCCACACAAACTCATCTCCATTGAGTCGGTGATGCCATCCAACCAGCTCATCCTCTGTCATCCCCATCTCCTCCTGCCCTCAATCCTTCCCAGCATCAGGGTCTTTTCCAATGAGTCAGCTCTTTGCATCAGGTGGCCAAAGTACTGGAGTTTCAGCTTCAGCATCAGTCCTTCCAATGAACATCCAGGACTGATCTCCTTTAGGATGGACTGGCTGGATCTCCTTGCAGTCCAAGGGACTCTCAAGAGTCTTTGCCAGCACCACAGTTCAAAAGCATCAATTCTTCGGTGCTCAACTTTCTTCACAGTCCAACTCTCACATCCATACGTGACCACTGGAAAAACCATAGCCTTGACTAGATGGACCTTTGTTGGCTAAGTAATGTCTCTGCTTTTTAGTATGCTGTCTAGGTTGGTCATAACTTTCCACCCAAGGAGTAAGCATCTTTTAATTTCATGGCTGCAATCACCATCTGCAGTGATTCTGGAGCCCCCAAAATATTTACTTCAGCCCACATCTAAGTGACACCATTCACACTGGAGACCTAAAAAGTACGTTGCTTACCACAAGTTTCCAACAGAGGGCAGTAAAATGTCCTTGAGGAAGGAGCAGGTTATCAGCCAGGCACCTAATATAATACTGCACACCAACTATAATTCAATTTTTTTAAATGTCATAGACCCCACCTTAAACCATTTAAATCAGAGTTCCTGGGACTAAAGCGCTGACATCAGTGTTTTTAAATCCTCCCCAAGGGAAGTGAGAAAAAAAGTATTACTCTAAAACTTCTTATGAGTAGAAGCAATGCCTTATATATTTTATAGCTCATATATTTTATGTCATATGTACAGTTCAATATTTAATTGAACTAACTTGAATCGAATAGCTAAAAGGGATAATGAATGAATGGGAAAAATTATAAAACCATATTTTGATTATACAACTTGGAAAGATTTAAATGAAAAATAAAAAAAGAATAGTTTCCTTAATTAATGCCTTTTTCCTCTGAATCTGTAAAGGGCATAGGACCCCTATACTTTTCTCAATTATCAGTGCACACTGTTTTTCACCAGAACCACATATTCAACAAAGCATCAGGAAATGGAGCAACATCCATCTACATCCCATGAAGAGCATGTGCATTAGAGGCAGACAATCATGGACAGGAAGACTTCATGAGAGGGCATCACCAGCACGGCTGCACCCTGACTGTGACCTGGGTGGTGGTAGAAATTGCAGTAAACATGTCTGGAGTGCCCAGAATGGGAGCGCAGTCCCGGGGCTGCAGAGAGACAAAACACAGGCCGAAACAGTAGAGGAAGTGTGGTCATGCCCCTGTGCTCTGTACATTTCCTGACTGCCTAGCTTGAATAAACCCGTAATGTGGATCTGGGCTGAGCTAAGAGGATTTCAAGAATTTTTATGGGGCTTCCCTGGTGGCTCAGTGGTGAAGAATCCACCTGCCAATGCAGGAGACTCAGATTTGATCCCTTGTCTGGGAAGATCCCACATGACGAGCAGTAACCAGGCTCATGCACCACAACTTTTGAGCCCAAGCTCTAGAGCCCGGGAGCTGCAACAAGAGACGCCACGGCAATGAAAAGCCCACTGTAACCAGAGTAGCCCCTACTCACCGCAACTAGAGAAGAGCCCGTGCAGCCACAAAGACCCAGCACAGCCTATAAATAAATATATAAATAAAATTTAAAAGTAAAGAGAATATTTTAAAGAAAGCATTTTTATGAAGTAGTGCATTTCCAAGTCTGTGATATTTATTTTCATGAGATGATCTGAATGGGGAAGGGGCGGGTGGAGAACATCTGCTAGAGGAGCTTGCCCTAGGGGGCCTCGAGAGGGAGAGAGAGCATGTGTCTGTCAACAGGAAGACAGGAGTCAGAGCCCAGAGGAGAGAAGACGTGCAAGGGCGAGAGCCATCAAGACCTGGGTCATGCTTCCTGATGGAGCCTGGGTGACACACCCCATCTGCAAAACTCTGTGACTTAAATACATGCAAAGATGAGATCCACCTTTTTAGGACAACCTAAATATGACCAGCTAAGCTCTTTAAAGATGAAAATAAGTAAATGAAGATATTGGAGTTGGTGAAAAATTAGGCTAAAAATTATAATATGAAGGCAGGATTGATTCTCAGACTCAGTAGAAGTGAGGAACACTTCTAAGCATCGCAGTAATCAATGTACAGGGAGAAACAGCATCTCGGCCTGGACATGTATGACAGGACAAACATCAATCAGTAACTCAGTCTGACAACAAATTCTTCACTCCAGAAGCCTCATACCTGAATAGTCTCAGGAGACAGCAAAGGAAGTTTTTCAGTCCTGTGAAGTAGGGGTGTATATGTCTAATAAATTTCTATATTCTGATAGAAGAATTCAGTTCAGTCGCTCAGTCACATTTGACTCTTTTGTGACCCCATGGATTGCAGTATGCCAAGCTTCCCTGTCCATCACTGATTCCCAGAGTTTGCTCAAACTCATGTCCATCAAGTCAGTGATGTCATCCAACCATCTCATTCTCTGTCATCCCCTTCTCTTCCTGCCCTCAATCTTTCCCAGCATCAGGGTCTTTTCCAATGAGTCAGTTCTTCGCATCAGGTTGGCAAAGTATTAGAACTTCAGCATCCATCCTTTCAGTGAATATTCAGGACTGATTTCCTTTAGGATTGACTGGTTTGATCTCTTTGCTGTCCAAGGGACTCTGAGAGTCTTCTCCAACATCACAGTCCAAAAACATCAACTTATTGATGTTTTTGATGAAGAATTAGGTTTTTCATATTTCATGTAACATATGCAAGAGAAATGTTTTTTTTTTTCTTTTTTTCTCCAAGTAAACTGCCCTTAAATCATGTGGTGGTGGTTTAGTCGCTAAGTCATGTCCAACCCTTGTGACGCTATGGAATATAGTTTGCCAGGCTCCTCTGTCCATGGGATTCTCCAGGCAAGAATACTGGAATGGGTTGCCATTTCCTCCTCTAGGGGATCTTGATGATCCAGTGATCAAAACCGGGTCTCCTGCATTGCAGGCACATTCTTTACCAACTGAGCTACTAGGGAAGATTAAATCACGTATCTGGCCATGAAAATAAAACAAGAAAAATGAACCCCAATGGATATGACTCCACCCCTAGTGAAATAAAGAGGCATGAAGGTGACCCCAGAATTTTATTGCAGTTGACTGATTTGTCAAATGCCATTTTGACACAATATCACTGGGAAAAATAAAGAAAATATTAATATTCACTACACAAAGACTAGCGTATTCAAACCTTGTTAGTTTCGGTCTGATAAAGATCACTAGGAAGTGACTCTGCTGCATGAAGAGCCAGTTATGCTTAATAACCACTTTGTTGAAATCTACTGATGCTACAACTCTTTTTAAGGAATGGGATTTATAACAACAAGCCATGGATAGCAACAACATTACTGCACCAAAAATTGGCCCTTATTTCTTCTACTTTTCAAGCAGGTTGAAGTGATGTCAGCAAGATGGTGCAACAGGAGTTTCCAGAACTGGTCACCTCACAGAAACATCAGTTTGAACAACTCACAAAGATACCTGCGCAAGAGCTAAGGATTCAGGTGAGGGATTACAGAAGCTGGATGAAACAAATAAGAAAAGATGCACTGAAGAAGGGAGGAAAGATAGTTTCACATTTCACCCTTCACCCTACCCGAAACCAAGGCAGCATGGCATTCACCCTCCCATGGGAGAAGGAGAGCGAACATCGTGGTGGACCCCAGTGCCTGCTCTGGTGGACCAACAATTTGGCACCTTCAAGAGACTCATTTTAACTTACATGACACATGAAGCCTGAAAGTGAAGGGATGGAAAAAGCTATTCCAAGTAAATGATAACCAAAAGAGAGAGAAAAGACTATACTTATGTCAGATGAAATAGCCTGTAAGTCAAAAAAGACAAATAACATCACTGTGCAATGACAAAGGGGTCAATTCATCAAGAGGATATGACAATTGTAAATATATATGCACCCCAACATAAGAGAACATAAATATATAAAGCAAATATTAACAGGACTGAAGGAAGAAATAGACAGCAATACAATAATTGTGTAATTATATTATTAATTTGATTACATCTGCAAAACCATTTTTCCAAATGTTAAGATAACATTAATATATTCCAGGGTTTAGGACTTGCTATCTTCGGGTGGCCATTATTCAGCCTAGAACACCATCATAATCTGTTCCTAAAAAGTACTTTTTAAATTTCCATTTCCTCGGCATGTTATATGAATACCAAAGACAAAAGTGCCCAGTAAAAGAAGAATGACACATTCAGCTTAAGGGGAAATTGAGTTCAAGGAAACGATGAACGGTACTGTTTTAAATTCTCCTTGAAAACAGAATGGCCAGATCATGTCGAGTCATACAGTGTTGTTGGTCTCTATTTATATCACAGATTTGGTTCCAGCAGACCCATTCAAAGAGGGATTAAAGTTGCCTAGGGACAGTCATTCACGTTATTTACTATTCCCCAAATACCCACTATGAGCAGGTTACTACTATGGGGTGGGAGATGGCATAACAAAAAAGGACAAAATAAAATGACAATGAAAATATCAAGCACTTTCCTGTTGGCTCTGACGGTGAAAGAATCTGCCTGCAATGCTGGAGACCTGGGTTCCATCCCTGGGTCAGGAAGATCCCCTGGAGAAGGACATGGCAACCCACTCCAGTATTCTTGCCTGGAGAATCCCCATGGACAGAGGAGCCTGGTGGGCTACAGTCCATGGGGTCACAAAGAGTGGGAGACAGCTGAGCTATAAGCACAGCACAGATTTTTTTAAAGCGTTGTTAAAAAAAAAAAAATTAACACAAACCTCAGTTGAACAGAGTTGGGAGACCAGAAGGGGGAGCTCTCATGCTCTGTAACAATAGCAGGTCAATGGGAAAAAAAAGACTCCTTTCCTGACAAGGACTCAACCAGTAAAGAGCCATGGGCTCTCTATTACCACAGCCCTACCAACTTCCTTTTGCCTCTCTGCATAAGCATTCTCCTTCCCTCGCTGTGGGGGGACTTGAACAAGGCTCACTGGGATTGCAGACTCAGAACTGCAACTCTCTGCTGATCCCACATAAATCTACCTTTGCTGGAGAAATATTCGTCAGTCTATTTATTTCAGGTCCACACTGTCAATCAAAGAAAAAAAAGTCATGCAAAACATTTTAAAATAAAAAATATTATACATATATAAACTCTATATAAGTAAAATTAAATACATACAATGAGTGCACACGTGTGAAGTCACTTCAGCAGTGTCCAACTCTTTGCGACCCTTTGAACGATTGCCTGCCAGGCTCCTCTGTCCATGGGATTCTCCAGGCAAGAATGCTGGAGTGGGCTGCTATGCCCTCCTCCAGGGCATCTTCCCAACCCAGGGATCGAATCTGTGTCTCTTACGTCTACCTGAATTGGCAGGTGGATTCTTTACCACTAGTGCCCCCTGGGAAGCCCATGCACATAAAATATAAAACCTCGGCTCTTCTCATATAAAAGTTTACTCTATATAGGTGTTCATTTATAAAAATAATGCACATTATTGAAAACCTAGGAAGCATGAATTTGGAAGTCTTCGGCAAACTGTCTCCACGTCAATGCACAGACTTACCAAGTAAGATATACCAATATATGTAAAGAGGCTTAACCAACTACTTATTTTTTCCATATAGTTTAACAAAGTAAAGTCCAAGCTTATGCTGTATCCAAGAGACATCCCTTTTCAAAAAAGGGTAAAACTAGAGAAATAGGCAGAATAAACTCAGCAACTGCAAACAAAAGGAAAGCAGGGTTGTGAGCATAATATCCAACAAGGCAAATTCAGGCCCCAAAGCATTAATCAAAGATAAAGGATACTATGTAACATGAAATTCATAATTCATAATGAAAATATAGCAGTTTTGAGTATCTCTATACCAAATAATATCAGGGCCACCTTCATAAAGCAGAAACTTCAAAGATGCACAAATTGACAAGATAAATTAATAATACATCATTATTAGTCCAAGACAGATAAAGCAAAAATAAATACATGTAAGTATATAAAAGTCCTAAATATTAATAACATACTTAATAAAGTAGGTACTTATATGTATGAATATATATAAAAATTTGCACTATGATATTAANATATAAACTGAAATTAAAAACTTATCAAAGAACTAACCCCAGAACAAGTACCAGGTCTGGGTGGTTTCAGAGGGAAATTCTATCAAATCTTCAAAGATCAAATAATACCACCCTATTAAACTGTTCTAAAAGAAGAAAAACATCCAGTGTATCCTTGTAAAATATAATATTGATTCAAAAACCTGAATTATACTGCAAAGGACAGAAACCTTCAGACCTATTTACAAACATCAATGCAAAATTTGAATTAAAATATCAGCAAATAGACTCTAATAGTTCATTAAAAAAAATAATGTATCTCAGTGTGGTTTATTCCAGAAATACAATGATGATATTAGGAAATCATTAGTATAACTCACCATATTAAAAGATCTAAGAGCTAAAATCATATGATCTTCCCTATATATTCTAAAAAGCCTTGAACAAAATTTAGCATCGTTCTTTATTTAATATTTAATCAACTGTTTAAATAGGAAATGAAAAATATTTATCATAATTTATATATATAAACGTAAACATATACATATGCTTAGCTTTCAAATCAGCACCTGATAAGAGGGGAAATAGTAGAGACATTCTCATTGAAGTCAGGCTTAAAGCACAGCAAAAAAAAAAGCAAAAAGGCTGTCTGAGGAGGCCGTACAAATAGCTGTGAAAAGAAGAAAAGCAAAAAGCAAAGGAGAAAAAGAGAGATATACCCATTTGAGTGCAGAGTTCCAAAGAATAGCATGGAGAGATAAGAAAGCCTTCCTCAGCAATCAGTGCAAAGAAATAGAGGAAAACAACAGAATGGGAAAGACGAGAGATCTCTTCAAGAAAATTAGAGATACCAAGGGAACATTTCATGCAAAGATGGGCTCAATAAAGGGCAGGAATGATAGGGACCTGACAGAAGCAGAAGATATTAAGAGGTGGCAAGAATACACAGGAGAACTGTACAAAAAAGATCTTCATGACCCAGATAATCATGATGGTGTGATCACTCACCTAGAGCCAGACATCCTGGAATGTGAAGTCAAGTGGGCCTTAGGAAGCATCACTATGAACAAAGCTAGTGGAGGTGACAGAATTCCAGTTAAGCTATTTCAAATCCTAAAAGATGATGCTGTGAAAGTGCTGTACTCAATATGTCAGCAAAACTGGAAAACTCAGCAGTGGCCATAGGACTGGAAAAGGTCAGTTTTCATTCCAATCTCAAAGAAAGGCAATGCCAAAGCAAGGAGATCCAACCAGCCCATCCTAAAGGAGATCAGTCCTGGGTATTCATTAGATGGACTGATGTTGAAGCTGAAACTCCAATACTTTGGCCACCTGATGTGAAGAGCTGACTCATTTAAAAAGACCCTGATGCTGGGAAAGATTGAGGGCAGGAGAAGGGGACAACAGAGGATAAGATGGTTGGATGGCATCACTGACTCAATGGACATGAGCTTGGGTAGACTCCGGGAGTTGGTGATGGACAGGGAGGCCTGGCATGCTACAGTTCATGGGGTTGCAGAGTCGGATGCAACTGAGTGACTGAACTGAACTGAACTGAACCCATTATCTCTACATTGGAGGCACTAGCAAACATAATTAGAAAAAAACAGATAAAAGAATTGGAAAGGTAGAGGTAAAATTATCTCTATTTGGTGATGATATGATAGAATATCTAGAAAACCTAAGAAAACAAAAGTAAAACTACTATAAACAATATGAGAATTCAATGAGGTAGAATATAAAATCAACATACAAAATCTATACAAAAGAAAGTGAAAGTTGCTCAGTCATGTTCGACTCTTTGTGACCCCATGGACTATACAGTCCATGGAATTCTCCAGGCCAGAATACTGGAGTGGATAGCCTTTCCCTTCTCCACGGATCTTCCCAACCCAGAGATCGAACCCAAGTCTCCTGCATTGCAGGCGGATTCTTTACCAGCTGAACCACAAATACTTGCATGTGAAGTTAGGAATCTACAATACTTACATGAATAAAATTTTAAAATAATCCTGAAGGATTAAAAAAACTCAAGAGTTAAACAAATGAATGATGTCCACTGGACCTGGTCAATTCAACACCATAAAAACATCAATTCTCTCCACGTTAATATATAAATTTAACCTGAAACAAATAAAAATAACAAACGGAAGTTTGGATTAAAATAAGGTCTACACAAGGGAACTGACTGATGTCTTTTAAATCTCCATTTATAGCCTCTCTTAAGTCTCTCTCCTCTCCTCCTTTCATTGAGACCTTCCCCCATCTGTGAAGAAGTCTGAGCGCTGAAGAATCGATGCTTTTGAACTGTGGTGCTGGAGAAGACTCTTTGAGAGTCCCTTGGACTGCAAGGAGATCCAACCAGTCCATTCTGAAGGAGATCAGCCCTGGGATTTCTTTGGAAGGAATGATGCTGAAGCTGAAACTCCAGTACTTCGGCCACCTCATGCGGGGAGTTGACTCATTGGGAAAGACTCTGATGCTGGGAGGGATTGGGGGCAGGAGGAGAAGGGGACGACAGAGGATGAGATGGTTGGATGGCATCACTGACTCGATGGACGGGAGTCTGAGTGAACTCTGGGAGATGGTGATGGACAGGGAGGCCTGGCGTGCTGCAGTTCCTGGGGTCGCAAAGAGTCGGACATGACTGAGCAACTGACCTGACCTGACCTGACCCCTCCACCCACAGGTGGTCTCTCCGGTAAGACAGACAGACCTCATTATGTGATAGTTCAGTGCTCTGAGAAAAAGGAGGAAGAAGCAAGATCTTTAAGATGCAGCCTTGCAAGCTGAGTGTCACTTCTGACACATACATTAACCACAGTCAGTCACAAGGTCAGCCCAGATTCAAGGAACAGGGAAATAGACTATCTCATTATGAAAAACTGGCAAAGTAACATAGCTTAACAGTACATGGGGTGAAAAAAAGCACATGGAATAGAAACTACTCTTGTAGCCATCTTTGCAAACACAATCTACCATAAAATGCAAATTAAAAGCACACACAAAAAAATTCCTGTCCATCAAATTGCAAAAATCTGAGTTGACAGAAGCAGACTCTAGGAAATAGGCAATCTCATATATTGCAAGTGGAAGTAGAAGATGGTATAGGTTCTATGAAGAGGAATTTGGCAATAACTGGTGGCTCAGAGGGTAAAGTGTCTGCCTGCAATGTGGGAGATCTGGGTTGGATCCCTGGGTCAGGAAGATCCCCTGGAGAAGGAAACGGCAACCCACTCCAGTGTTCTTGCCTGGAAAATCCCATGGACAGAGAAGCCTGGTAGGCTACAGTCCGTGGGGTCACAAAGAGTCGGACACGACTAAGCAACTTCACTTTCACCGTCTGACACAAAAATCAATCACAATCTTACTTCTACCTGCATGAATAAAATATGTACACAGACTGGTTAACTTCACTTTTCTTCTTTTCCTGGGCTGTAAGTAGTAAGTCATGATTTTATTTTAAAACAATTAAAAGGACCATCAAATTGACATGCTGAGCATCATGGCTGGTCTTGTATTCCATCTGGTAAGCTGAGGACTTCAGAGTGTAACTGATAAGCACTGATTTTGCAAACTTAACATTCTGCGTATTTATATACAGATGAACTTCACTATTTTCATGTATACATACATCTCATGAACACCCAAATACAAGCAGGTTTGTATCTCTACAATTATCCCTCAGAAAAGTCCTGGGTCCAGGCCAAGCAAAATCTCTTCACGAGGAGCACTCTCAATTATTTATTTGAATTGCAGGTAGTATTTGGGGAAATCACATTAGACTGAAGCCACTTCTATCACTGTTATTTTCAGAGGGCTAAAAAAGGTAAATTATTTAAAAACAAAGACATGAAGAAATATAAAACCTATTATTATTCTTGGAGACAGGATCTCAAAAATAAGCATACAACGTATATACAAGCATTTTAAAGATTATTTTTTGTATGGCTGAGTCCCTTTGCTGTTCACCTTAAATTATCACATGGTTAACTGGCTAGACCCCAATACAAAATAAAAAGCTTAAAAATACATATAATTTTTAATTTTTGGAGATAAATTACCTACAGGATGCATGAAAGAAATTGCTAACTTGTTTATACAATGAGTAACTTGAAGCATTAGATTTCTTATACTATCATACCTGTGTATAACACTACTATCTTTCAAAAAACATGACTTTCAAATAAATTTAGACAAAAGCTGACAAGCTTTGGAAAACTGGTAGGTATTTCAAAATGTCAAAGATAAATGTAAAAATAATGAATAGAACTCATGAGTGGGAAAGTTAATATATCATCATATAATTAAAATATGCATATAAATATTTCATCTCTAAACTATGATCTATGGGCTCAAATCTAAACAAACTGTTTCCCCCACAATTATGTACAGCATGTTTTAGGCAACCCTCCTCAAAGATTCTGAGCCTCAGCACTACTGCCATTTGAGGCAGGACAGCTGTTTGTTTTGAAGGCTGTCAGAGGCATTGTAACACTGCAGTAGCAGCCTTGGCCTCTTCTCCTAAGATACCAGGAGTACTCCTCTCCTCCCCCAGCTATGACAAACTAAATTGCCTCCAGACATTGTCAACTGCCCAGCAGCGGGCATAACCACTCCAGTTGGAGTAAACAACTACATTGGATAGATGCTGTCAAATATCTCTAGTTGAGTCAAAGTCCACATTTTGTTGTCCCATTTTCTAATTATCTGAAACCTAATTAAAACATAGGTTCCTCGCTGGGGAAAAGAGTTAGTTACTATTACCATTACCTGTTACTTCTCTAGTGAATTCTGTACATGTTATCTTTAGGCAGTTGTTACATACGGCTGTTACTGGGGAATGACATGGCAAAATATACTTATCAAAACAGAGGAATGGTTCACAGACCAAATTTATAAAAGATTTAGCAGTTGAAACCAATCATCAGAAAGGAAATATACACTTTATACAAGTAAAACTACTATGTTGACACTTAGATATCATTCTGATTTCATCATTTTGGTCAGGTTTTCCTTCCCTGAGACAGATTTTTTTCCCATCCTTATAAAGGCAAGTTAAATTATTAGTGCTAATGAAGAAAAGTATAAAAATGGTCAATAGCAGATAATCCAAAGTTTGACCTGGGAGTACATATAGGTTTTACCTTTTTTTGCATCATCTGGATGCTAAATCCAGATGCTTAATTTATAGTACTCGAATCTCTAGAAGAAAGAGGGAAGAGAAATGAGTATAAAATTTCTTGAAGATTTTGGACCAAGGCTAAGTACTCATTAAGGACAACTCAATGTGGACTGTAATTTTTTCAAACATTTTATTTTCATGTGATGTAACTGTTTAATATCCAGACACAAGAGCCAAACACAAAACAGAATGCAACACTCAATTTGGGGTTTGTAGTTTAAAAGGAATTTCTTTATTAAACCTGTTACAGTAAGATCCATTTAAATATAAATACCAAAAAATTCTAGGATTGTCACCAAAAATGTAATCAATGAATGATGGTATTAGTTTTTTCCTTTACATTTGCTTCTCTGAAATTTTTTTCTTTTTTACAATGAATGTGTTTTTTTTTAAGTTGCAAGCAAATTCTTTTTGCACTTCCCTTTTCCACCAATTTTATCATGTATATGGCCTATCAGCTAGGATTCTTGGACAACTGTTGACAGCATTCTTATTTCCTGGGTTTTATTTCAAACTTTTTTGAACTTCCCCTATACTAGCTTTTGTTAACGGCATTTCCTATTAAGCTAAAAGGTGACTTTTGAGAAAATTTGATTTCAGATGAAAATTATGCATAAAAAGCCAACTACCTTACAATTAGATTCTCAAGTTAGAAAGTGAATACTCTACGCAACATAAGAAAAACCATAGCTCTTACCCTTCTATTTTCTGGTTTGACGAGAACTGTCAAATTCCTTTCTAAAAGAGTACACATATACATTTTCAATTTGGCATTCTATATTCAGTAAAAAAAAAAACAAAAAACTATTCAGATTTTATTTATTCTGGAATTTTGACAATTTTAGCAATAGCAAAGTTCAATTTCACCTTACTTTTAGCTAGCAAAAAGCAAATTAACATTTTAAGATTTCAAATGTTTAATCTGGTAAAAATGAGAATATACTTCCATCAAGAACACACCATCTAAACAATTGTATTGCTGTCTTGTCATATGAGTTTCTCACTGCATTTCTGCAGTCCCTACATGTTTAGAGTAAATGTAGCATTCACATAATACTATAGTCCATGAAAAGAGTATATTCTTTTATTGTTTTTGTTCATACACGTCGTTTCAACTTTCAATAATAAAATTCAATAAATTTGATTCCTTAATCATAAAAACTTTACACATTATTTACATGTTGCCATAGTCTACGCCATACAAAACATCACAAGGATTTGACTCTACGCACGGTACCATCACACAGGAAGAAGAGGGGGCTAATCCAGGAACATACATTCAAAGATTAACTTGTAGATGTGCAGTGTATTTGGCACTGTTCATCAACATTATAACACATTCCTCTCTTAAGACAGGCACTATTCAGCCTTAGTCACAATATATCAGAATTTGCTATTCACATCAAAACCAGCTTTCAAACTTTCTAACAATAAGTGTTAAGAAACAAAACACCATCAGAATTGGGAATGGAATTCAAACCTTCAACCTCTTGCTAGGCTCCAAGCTGCCATCCGTAAGGTAGGCTTAATTTGATAATTTTTCCATTGCGGAGAGTGCCAAGAAGAAACAATATAAAGATACTCTTCAAAACACATAAAGACAAACAACACTTTAAAGTTTTCAGTTCTTCTTGGGAGTGCAAAGAGAGCCCCGATAATGCATAACTAGTAGGTGATTTTGGCAGGAATTACTGAATGATTGATGTCATTCAAATTGTGGAGACTGTACTGGCAGTTAACCTCATGGAAAGAAACTGGAATGCCTAATCTGAAATCAGAATCCTCAGCAACTTGTTTTAAGGGCTTCTTCCCATCTAGGACAATAACAGACTCACGTCAGATTATAGATTTACTCTGACAGGTAACAACACTACACTGCTATGAAATATAAGGACAAAATAAAAATACAAAAAACTCAACTGTTAAACCTGTAGGGCTTTGGCTATATCCCAGTGGGTAACTTGACTAACTTCATTTCAACAAATAAGAAATCCCTTCACTTCAATTGGGCCCATTAAATTTAATTCATTAAAAGCAAAAATATTCCAGAATGTTTAAAAAAGACACATATATAAAAGGCATAAATTCAGTCTTCAACTAAGGCCAAAAAGCCTCAATAGAACATGGATGACAGTACAGGGGGACAGAAATAAAAAAGTTCTCTGGTAAAGTTTAGAGATATGATGTCACATCACACAAAGCTTTTAGCAATAAATTAAGACTTGAGAAAAAAGTCTCACAATGTACAAAGAACTATAATGTGCAAAGTAATGTCACTGAACCAAAATTTAGTTTATAATCATTTTATTTCAAGTGTATTTTTAAAATCATAAGTGGAGTTTTGGAATCCAAAGTCAAAACATTTATTCTTCATAGACTCAGAATCTGACAAGCAATTCCAGACCTTGCTTTCCAAATCCAGTGTTCTCTGCTATTTTTCAGACTGAGACCTAGTATTTAAAACTACTCCGTTCTATTCTGGATAACTGTTGTGCACTTGCTGTTGATAAGATTCTTCTGAAAACAGTCCATCAAATATATAAAGAATGGTTTCTGTCCAGGTATCAGCAGAGAGGGGAGAACTACTAAACACCTATCAAAAAATCATCTATTCATTAAAAAAATAACAAAACCAGTGCTGTTCTCTGCCATGAAAGAGAACATGCAAAATTAAATTACTTTTGTAGACTGTGGTAATATTTTATTACCTACACAGGCCTCAATCTCACTTAAGGATCTTTCAATACAAAGTTACCATCAGGATTTACTCAGTAAAAATCCCGGGTACTAACATGGCCCTACATGTGCTATTCCAAAGAGGAACAGGTTACTTTTGAGGAAAAGAGCTGCCTTGGTAACTTCCCTCAAATGCTTATTTTAAATAAACATAGCTAATGGAAATATTTTTTAAACCAACTCTGGGTACTATCTCGCAAACTGCCCACCAAATGGAAAAGGAAATCAAAACTTTCTCTACTTATTTGGGTAACTTGCCACCTTTACTTTTCAGATTATGACTTTTTACCTTTTGTTTGACTGTCTCATACAACATTTAAAAATTTTTAATTGTTTTCCAATGTAAGAGTTCTTTTTCAAATGATCTTCACAACCCAGAACACAGACAACAGAGCAACATTTTCAAGTCACATTGATAATAATGAAGAGATGAAAATGGACGGATGTCTGAAAACAGGCATTCCCTCTGCTCCAAAGGTGAGCAAACTTTTAACATGTGAACAACACAGAACTCCATCCCTCAAACTCAGAATGCTTCCATTTCATATGTCAATATATTCTTCTTAAAACTTAAAGTTTGGTCACTTGGAAAAACTGAACAAAAATTACTCCCCCACCCCCCTAAACACAAAATAGCTTTAATTGCCCTTTTCTCTCCCCAGAAAAACAGGGAAGTAGTTAGGGCTGAAGCCTTTAAATCTGAAATTTCAGCTCCTAAAACATTGCTGCAATCTGCTCAAAGGTACAAGCTCACCATGTTTCCTTCTCCACTACTTCCTCATTTATAAGTTTATTTCCACACACACATGCGCACACACACACGTGCGCGCACACACACACACTCGCTCACACATACTCTTACTCTCAAGTAAGACACTTTTTTGTGTTTGTTGATAAATTATGAGGATTATGAACTAGGTGTGTACAGGGTTTCATAGGTGCTTTGTAAACATCAGAGTCACTTGAGTCCTTTTCTCCAAAAGCCTGAAATTAAATTACGCGACCAGCAAATCACTATTTCCCCAGACGCTGTTCACAGGCTGCATACTGACGAAGGGCAGAGAAAAAGTCCTCATAACTGATGTTTAGGTGGGAAGGCAAAGAGCTGGGAAAAAAAATCAATGGAAAAAAAAGCAATTAGATGATATGCTATAATTTGGAGGAGGGGAACCAGAAGGGTAATGACCAAAAAGATTAAGAACTGAAGAAAGCAAATTACAAGCAGAGAGTACATCAAACTATTTCTACTAAATGATTATTAAACTCACTGTGAAAGAGTTCAAATAAAAACTAACCCCTGTATACATTTTTTTTTTGACATTTTAAAGGGACTTGTAAAAGATAATTTTAATCTTAATGGAGTATAGCTGACATACAATGTTGTGTTCGTTTCAGATATAGAGCCAAGTGATTCAGTTATACATATACACATTCCTTTTCAGATTCTTTTCTCATATACATTATTACAGAATATTGGGTAGAGTTTCTTGGGCTATACAGTAGGTCCTTGTTGGTTTACATTCTACACTTCCTAGGTACTGACAAGTCCCAAAGACCGACCCTTACTGTGACTTCATCCAAGCACCAATCTTACATCTTCATCTGCCCTCTTAAGTCTAAACAGACCATGGCCTCAAAATCTTCTTAATCTTGAATTCAACCTGTTTCCTTCAAAGTCAATGGTTCCTTGACTTTCCCATTTGTCTCAATGACACTGTAATTTATCCAGTCACTAAGGCTTAAAAACTCAGGAGTCATTTCATTTCTACTCTAGTTTTTACTGCAATTAGTAAAGTGCTAGGCCTGCAAGTAAACTTGGTAATTAGTTCTCATGAATAAGAGAATTCATAGTATGTTTCTCCTAGGACCCAGAATTAAAAAATATTTTTAGGCTCCTAAGTTTCTATTTTTTTATTTCCGCATGTGCTTATCTCATGCAGCAAATTCTATCAACAGTATTCTACAGTGTGTATTCTTTTATTTATGTCTGGGCTTTTTTTCAATCAATATTATGTTTCTGAGAGTCACCTGTGATGCATATTTTTAAAATTTGTTCATTTTCACTTTTATCCAGTTTTCCCTTCTATAAATACTCCACAAAAGCGGCATGGGATAACAGCCAGAGCACTATCCGCCCCAGATGGAGGTAAGGAGGTGAAGCATCTCATCGTCTGTCCTCCTTTTCTAGCCAATGGCATCCACTTTCATGAAGTAAGTATAGCTTTTAAATATATCAGACAGTGCATATTATTTTGCAAACCTGTTTTTTTCACTCGGTCATATTTTTGAAGGTTTATTCAGTTTAAGTGTTACATGTATCTCACTGTATGTGTGTGCCATAGTTTAACTATTCCACTGATGGACATTTGGTTCTTTTTTAATATTTATTTTTATTTATTTTGGCTGTGCTGGGGTCTTAGTTGTGGCATGTGAGATCTTCATTGTGGCATGCAGAATCTTCAGTTGTGGCATCTGGGAATCTAGTTTCCTGACCAGGAAATGAACCCGGGCCCCCCGCACTGAGCTTGGAGGCTTAGCCCCTGGACCACCAGGGAAGTCCCACTGGGCTATTTCTTAATTTTCTTGTATTCCTCACCGAGCTGCCCTTCTCTTTTATTTTAAGTCAGAGGTCTGCAATTACAGTCCAGGAGACTGCCATCTATTTTTGTAAACACGGCTTTACAAGACCATGGTCACACACATTTGCTGACATCATCGCCCAGTGTGTTTAGCTGTGTTCAGTTTAGCTGTGTTGGCATGTGTTCAGTTGCAACAGAGAACAGCAGTTCTGAAGGAGACACAGCTTCCAAGATCTAAAATATTTAGCCTCCGGCCCTTTATCCAAAAAGTTTGCCAAATTCTGTTCTAAATAAGCAGTTTCATTCTCATCCATGTACTCTCTCATAAATTACAGGTATGGACTCTTCAGTTGTCATTTTAGCTCATTCTTACCCAGACCCAATCTACTCTAAAACATAGTTGTGAAACAAATCTTCCAAAATCACCATTCCCACTGATTTCCTACTGCCTTTCTAATAACTACACACATTCCTTATGCTTATATTTAAAGCATTCTGAATGTCAACAGTCCCAAACTGTCAGATTTCACCATATACTACTAGAATCTAACACTAAGTCTCTGCACCGGTGTGGCCAGTTACCAGTTCCTTCTAACGTGATGCTCATGTCTTGCCCCCTAGTTTTTCTTCGTTCCCTGCAGCTCATTCCGTATACTTTCTACCTTTTCTCTAATTACAAAAATTCTACCCCCTTTATACACTTTGCATCAAGTTACATCTTTTCTGTAGAATCAACAACTCTGGCCCACAGAGATCGCTCCAGATCTCCTATGATTAGTTTTAATACCAAATATCTCCACAACCACAAAAACTCTTGTGTCTGAGTCATTTATATAGGTTTTTATTTTACCACTGATATCATCAAACACCTGAGGGAAAGGATCCAGTATTACAATAATTCTTTGGGAATTCCCACCACATCCAGTATAGTGCTGGGTTCAAGAAACACTTGCTGGACTGAACCAAAGTCAGGACACTTAACTACTTACATAATCTCAGTCAACCTGATGTGCCAGGGAAGAAAGCCTAGTGTGCTGTCCACAGGACCAAACTTCAATACTAAATCAGGGTCAGGGAAACCATTTGAACCTTGGAAAGAAAAAAAATACATATGAAATTAATATACACTGCTTTCCAAAAAATGACCTATGGCAAAATCTATTCATCAAATTGGTTTCTTATGTTTTCATGTATCTGTTCTCTTCAGAAACTTTATTTACATGTTCCATACCCCAATTTCTTGGCACAACATATACTTTTATACCTGTTATTTCCAAATGTGGAAATTTTCTCTAAAGGCTGTTTAACTGGAGTGATTACCTGACAAGGAGGGGTATCCCAACTCCCACCCATTCTACAGGTAGTCCCCAAATCCCATCTATCTTTCAAGAACTTATGTGTTCTCTTGGCATCCTGAGACCCACACTGCTTTAAGGACTCAAATACTTATTCTGGCCACAGAACCAAGTAACTTCAGGGATGAAAAGCAACTTTAAAAGTTGTCTATTCTCCTTCCCTCCACATGTGCTGATTTCACAGGGCAAGACCAACTCCTAGCTACGCAGTACAAATGGTCTCAGGCTTCCCTAGAGCCCAAGCTTCCCAGGCAGGGAAGAGGAGACTGCACACCCGCCTCAGCCAAGGTCTGGCCATTCTCTGCTCTGCAAGCTGCTTCCCACACGAAATCTGGCTTGAGAGGAAAAGGGGATAAAAAACATTTCAACTACTAAAAAATAAAATAAATCTTAATATAAATAATCAATGATGTAGCAGAAAAGATGCTATAATCCAAGGGACCCAGGTTCTAAGAGTTTCTAATAACCTCAGTTCAGCCACTAACTTTCTGGTCACAAGGTAAATGGAGAATTTATCTGAATGAATGAAAAATACATTTGAAATTATATGGCTATAAGAGCTAACAATGGACATGAATTTATTAAAATTATTGCCTTTCTTCAAAAGGATTAAGGATAAGGCTAGTAAGCAGAAGGACCATAAAGTTAAGGCAAAAAGTTCCTAAGGAACTCTGGAAAGAATAAACAAACTAAAGGTTTTTATAAGCAATTGAAAAATAGATAAAATATAATGTTACATGTAGTATAACATGACAAAATCAGTGGTATAATTGGTATAATAGAATAGAAGGAATAATAAAAAAGGAGTCACAGATGATAGCAGTATTATATTCCCGGGACTGTTTCCTAAATAGCTGTTAAGTTTAAACTTAATATTCAAACTTAACAGACAGTTCAAACTAAGAAGAAAGAGGAATGTTGTATGTCATTTTACCTAAATAAAACTGAAAGATAAAATAAGGCAAAATAAATTTTAAAAGAAGGAGGCAGAAGTAGAAGTTCTATTTTTAAGGACTGCCCAAATCCTTTTAGATCCTCTCCTTTACCAATAATTCTGAAAGCAAAGGAGGTGACTACAAATTTTATTATCTCAAAACTATGTGGGTCTCTAAACTTTAGAAACATAGTAAGTACAACAAAATCAGGCTTTACGGTAAGAATGAGACATAGATATTCTCCTTCATACAGCATCCTTGTGAGACAAAACTAATAACAAACATATACGACTTACTAAGTAAACTGTCTAACATATCTACATCCAAATCTGTGGATTTCTTTTGCTGCTGGGCTACTAACTGGCAGAAGTCTTGAGCAGCTCTTACAATATCTGCTTTTCCATCTTCTGGGGACAGCACCTTCACTGACGACTGGCAATTTAAAACTGGAAGAAAAAATAAGATATTTAAAAAAAATACCCTCTTCCAAATATACTTCAAAATCAGTTTCAAGAAAAAGTACAGTTCTTACAGTAAATAAGAATCTTTTACGCCCTTCAATTTTAACCTCAAAGCACACCTAGCTACTTTGCTCTGAAAGAACCCGTACATAGCATTTGTGTATTTATTTACATACAGTCTTATCAAAGTGCTCAGAATGACCTTGTATCTATGAATAAATCCTCTAGAAAACAGAAATTTTAGTTATAGTTTAGTTCGGTCATGTCCGACTCTGCATCCCCATGAACCACAGCACGCCAGGCCTCCCCGTCCATCACCAACTCCCAGAGTTCACCAAACTCATGTCCATTAAATCAAGTGATGCCATCCAACCATCTCATCCTCCGTTGTCCCCTTCTCCTCCTCCTCTCAATCTTTCCCAGCATCAGGGTCTTTTCAAATGAGTCAGCTCTTCGCATCAGGTGGCCAAAGGATTGGAGTTTCAGCTTCAATATCAGTCCTTCCAATGAACACCCAGGACTGCTCTCCTTTAGGATGGACTGGCTGGATCTCCCTGCAGTCCAAAGGACTCTCAAGAGTCTTCTCCAACACCACAGTTCAAAAGCATCAACTCTTCGGCGCTCAGCTTTCTTCACAGTCCAACTCGCACATCCGTAACATGACCACTGGAAAAACCATAGCCTTGACTAGACGGACCTTTGTTGGCTAAGTAATGCCTCTGCTTTTTATTTATAGGGTAACTTACAATTTCTGCTCACCCAAAATGCCACCTACAATTACAGTGTAGTTAGCAATAACACAGATAGAAGACAAAAATGAAGGCTGTAGGAAGAAAGCAAATTGCTTCAATGGAAACGAACTGTCTATAACACACGGATTTACCTTACCAAATTCTTATTTTATGGAGCTGTTTTACATTTGATAGGATTCTAGATAACTAATAGCTCTGCCTAATTCTTGTTTATAGACATACGATTCTTTGTCTGGTAGAGATTCAATTATATTCATTCTAATCCTGTAGAAAAACAAGTTTTGTCTCTATTCACGTTATTTAATATTTTTGATCTATAAGTGTGTCCACTCTTTGGAGTCTCTTTGAACAGGCTATAAAATCTACTGATTCCTGGTTGTTTAAGTTAAATAAAATCTTTAACGTGTTTATTTTTTAATATGTATGAGTCATGATTTTCTTTTTCTGAAAATTATCTTTTAACCAGATGAAGAAAGAAAAGTCTAACCCTGATGATTAAAGGTAGTGATAATAAACACTAGGGCAAAATGAATAAATAAAGGAGTAATAGAATCTGCCTTGAAACACAAAAAACATTATCTGCATATGTTAGGTATTCAATTTTACACTCATGCTTACCTTGATCATCTTTGTCATTACTATTTGCAAACTCTGGTGAGTATTTGGAACAATCTAAGCCCAGAAGTTCCTGCTGTTGTTTTAAAATTTCATCCATCAATCTGGAATTATTTCTTTTGAAAATACCTTAAAAAAAAAAAAAAAAGAAGTACATGTCAACTAGGTTAATTTATCCTCATCAATAATTAATGGATGCTTGTTATGAAAACAGTACTGGATCCAGAACTGAAAAAATTCCAAATGAAGCAATGATGACTAATCCTAAACTAGAATCTAAAAGGAAAACATGACAACAAAGCTGTTATTTTAAGAGTCTGGCCTCGGACTAAAGTCAAAAGAAGGACAGGAGTAACAATTCCGTGTCAATATGAATATGAGAGAAATTCAGACCTATAAAGAACTTTTCAGAGACCATTCACTTGACATCTTCATTTACAGGTTAAGAAACTAAGACCCCAAGTCTCAGAAAGACCCTTAAGGGATTTGTCAGACCATTCAGAAACTGCAGCAGCGGTCCAAAGTTTCTATCTTCCTCTCTCCCAGACTCCTTTCCTTACAGATTCACTTTGTGCATGCCATATTGTTACCTCAATTTGATTCGTTTTTTTTAAACAGTAATAATAATATGAATTCTGTAAAAAGGAGAAAAACAGAAGGGGCTGAGAGCCTGGTGGGCTACAGTCCATGGGGTTGCAAAAGAGTCAGACGCAACTTAGTGACTCAACAACAACAAAGAGAACAGACAAAAGTGCAGAAATCAAAATTTAGTAAATTCAAGTAAAGCAGGAAAACATACTACATAAAACTCTTTCTGATCCTCCAACTATGCACATAAAAGTAAAAACTACAGTTACTATCGTATCACTGAGAAAGATGAAGGGACTATTAAGAAACTTAACTAACATAGAGAGCTCTAATAAAAAACAATTTGGCTATTTTCAGAGAGGCCAGCCTTCTAGTGGCCGTTGCCTCTTAGACCTTTATCAAGGGCTCCTTCTCTGTACTCTCAGTCAGCTCTGTCTTTAACAAAACAGCTCAAAGATCAACTGGGAGAGAGAACATAATAAAAATATATGTTTACAGTAACACAGAACCTGCTCAATCTGCTGTATAATGCCAATTGGTTGAGTATGTGTCTATCAGTAGTTCAAAGATAAAAGCAGTCCCTTTGGTTAAGAAAAGGTTTTGTAAAACAAGCAAGACTTAGGTTGAGCTGACCTCAGAAAGTTAAGAGAGAAGAAAATGGAGAAGATAGATCGTGAAGAAAAAAAGCACTGAATGCTCAAAAGACAGACAAATACTACTTTTGATTTGAGAAAAGGAGCAAGGGAATGGGCCTAATTTTTACTTCATTTTGCCTACCCAATGGGTAACCAACCTTTTCCAGGCAATGTATAAACGTGTTGAAATATTCATCTTTAGGAAAACCAACCTGGCAACAGTACAGAGAAGGACTGGCAGCAGACTACTGCAGTAGTCCACACATAATCTGATAAAGCAGTGAAAAAGAATTCATTGTAAAAGAGCTGAGAGAATAAACAACAGAGGTAAACACAGAAAATTCCATGGCTTTAATCCTGGGAAACAGAAATTGATAATATTTTTTAAAAGTAGGGAAATTCGACAAAGAACTGGTTTGAAGGAAAAGACTAGTTTTAGACAGCTGATGATAAGACAATTTAGGTGGGGTTTCTGTCAAAGCGATTAAAGACATAGGGAAAGGGTGTTCATGACAGGGGTAGGTCATATAAGCCCCATGGGTAGGGCTCTTACTGTTTCGCCTATAAGAGGCTAGCACAGGGCCAAGCACAGAAAAGTGAAAGTCACTCAGCCACGTCCGACTCTTTGCAACTCCATGGACGTCCACGGAATTCTCCAGGGCCAAATACTGGCGTGGGTATCCCTTCCCTTCTCCAGGGGATCTTCCCAACCCAGGGATCCAACCCAGGTCTCCCACATTGCAGGCAGACTTTTTAGTTTTTTTTACCAGCTGAGCCACAAGGGAAGCCCAAGCACAGAACAGACACTGAACAAATAAAGGTCTGCAGAAAGACCATGACAGGTCAGAGACCTTCTTTCTTCTCAAAATCCTATCCTCATCCCAGATTGCTTGAATTATCTTCTGGATCAATTCCCAATTTACTCCTTGAATGGCCTCTTCTCACTCTGCACTGAATCTTTTTCCTCTTTCCATCTCTAAATGGAGACGACTCCTCAGCGTTTCTGCCTCAGCCCTCTTTTTGTCCATGGGCTCCTCCTTCTCTGGTTCTTTACGGGACTTTAAAACCCCAGCATCCGGACCAGGGTAAGATGAATGAGGCAAAACTGGGGGCAGGAGGCTCTGTGTTGCAAAAATCCTAGTAACTAAAATTAATAATAACAATATAATACCTTTAAAAATTTAAAAATACAAAACATCCATGATGAACAAAATATTAAAATTTTAAGTAAAAAAAAGGATCGGCATTTGGTTCCCAACATTTTGAATTTCTTCAAACATCTAATCCCACCCTGAAGTTCTGTAAGCATCTGAAAATGAACAAATCTAAAACTTGGTAGCTATCTTTCAAAAAAGCTCTCAAACACTTATATTGCATCAAGTTAAAAGAAAGAAATAGTACTAACGTGTAAAACCTTTACTTAGGGACAAAGCCTAAAGGAGCACAGTAAATATGTAAGGTTGATGGGACAGTGGGTGATTTAAAATCACAACTGCTGTAACCTGCTGCTCATATAATTTAAAAAAATCACCACCAACACCAACCAGAATTTTAAAAAGCCCTTCTTGTTGTTGTTTTCCTTCCAGTAACATCATCAATAGCTACCCAGACACCGAGACACGGTCTCTGCTCTCTGGCATTACCACCACCAGCCCTATCAGCATGCTAACCCTTGAGTCTTCGACAGCAACGTTCCCCTGAACCTATTTCCCTTTGTCCACTGTCCCCACTGTTTCAAGCAACAGTCTTCTCTATAATATTCCAACCACCACCCTCTGATGGGTCTTCTGCCCCTTCTAGCGAGTATCACTACAGACAGATCTTCCTTGGGTACATCTGTAAGCCTGGCACATTCCAACTTTAACCTCTTAAATGGCTCCCAAAATGCTTACAAAAATCTACAGTATTAGGAACAAACTGTGCAGATCCATATTAACAGTCCATGTTATGCTTCCACACTTGGTAGGTAAAAATAGTTTATGTTTACAACATAACTGAGTCTTCCAATTTCTCTATACTTCTCTACCCAGCAAATCTGATTGCTTTATACTGCCCCCAAAACACCTGAAGTGACTCTAACCTTCAACCTTTGTTACCTCCCCAGCCCCACATCTGTAAAATTCTCCTGATTCTTCAGGTCGGCTGAAATGTCATTTACCCCCAAGAAGCTGCTCCGAATCTCTAGCCAGATATGCCTGATTCCTCCTCTGACTTACCTCACTCTTGCAAATACAAGCATCTGCTCAAACTCCTTAACAAACCAATATCCTACTTTTATTAGTTATAGCTTAACTCTCCCTCACCCCCACTGAACTGTAGTCTTACTTGTGAACTTGGGTCTTATTATCTCTCTTCCCCTAAGGTGCCTTCCACGTAGTAGGAGTTCAATGTTTATTTAATAAACTAAATTATCAGTGCAGAAAGTGCCACCTAATAACAATGAAACCTAAATGGACATGACACTGAATGGAATTTTTAAGAAGTTTCCAGGAACCTCTCACAATAAAAGGAGACACTTCCTTATTGCACACAGGCAGAAATGCAGTTAAAAAGGAAAATTATTATAGAAAGACGCAAATACTTTTTATAAAAAAGGCCTCCAGCAAGTTATTTTAAACTGAACCATTATCTTGGCTGATTTGGATGGGAGGATGAAATTAAAAAGTAGTTTCTTAAAAGTACTAAACACAAAAAAAGTACTAAATGCAAAAACAGATTACCAGCAAAGTAATTCCTGATACCCCGCAGCTTGACCACCATCCAGAAATCTGATTACACTCTATGGTTCTTATCTGACTGATACTTCCCATAAGCAATATTCTCGGGCTACAGTTTTCTTCAGGATTCAAAGTCTACACATACACAGTTCACATAACAAGATCTGCGACAAGATATAAGAATGCCTCTGACTGAGACAGGCAATTCCTCTGGCAATACTGTAATATATGTGGAGAGCCTTTTTCTCATATCATAATTCATCTTGTTTGCCTTCACAGAATCTAAACTAAAGCCAAAATGATATAATAAAAATAAAGAAACCATAATAAAAGTCCTTTTATGCAAAAGGAAGCAGCACACATTTAGAAATAACTGATCTAAGGCAAAAACACTAGCAAATACTCAAATTCATGAAAAACCTGTGTTTTACAGAATTATATAAAAATGAACTGCAAGAATTATTTTATCCTGTCCTTTTACAAAGGGGGAAACAGATCCAGCAAGGCCAAGCAATTGCCCTTGGTCAAGAGTCTAAGCCTTTGGATTGAAATCCAGGTCTCCTGACTTAAAATTATTCAGTTCAGTAACTATGTAATGCTGATAACCAGCGCTAAATTCACCTTACTATTAAATTCTGAATTTCCCTCCCCCAAAAGTTAAACAAAAGTTGGCCGTTTTACAAATGAACAGAATCTTTAAAAACAAAACAAAACTGACACTAGAGCTCTTTTTAAGATTTTTAAGAAGTTACAGGGTAACAGATACTCAAATTCTTTAAAGATGACTTAGGACTCTAAAGTTAGGGTTTTGCCATAATGTTTTAAAGACTTTTGCATTATGCTTGTTGCTCTACAACTGTATCTCATGCACAATTTCCCTCATGTAAACTATCTGGAAATACATACATATAGAAAAGAAAGATGAAAGAGCCAAAATTTTTAAAAACACACACGAGCACACACCGGAAAGTCTACAACTTCCATGAAAGAATAAGATATTATGCTAGGAAAGCAGACCCCAGAAAGACAATGTTTTTGGTATTTTTGATAAACACTATGCTGAGCGCTGAAGAATTAGTGCTTTTGAACTGTGGTGTTGGAGAAGACTCTTGAGAGTCCCTTGGACTGCAAGGAGATCCAACCAGTCCATTCTGAAGGAGATCAGCCCTGGGATTTCTTTGGAAGGAATGATTTTAAAGCTGAAACTCCAATACTTTGGCCACCTCATGCGAAGAGTTGACTCACTGGAAAAGACTTTGATGCTGGGAGGGATTGGGGGCAGGAGGAGAAAGGGATGACAGAGGATGAGATGGCTGGATGGCATCACTGACTCGATGGATGTAAGTCTAAGTGAACTCCAGGAGTTGGTGATGGACAGGGAGGCCTGGTGTGCTGTGATCCATGGGGTCGCGAAGAGTCGGACATGACTGAGCGACTGAACTGAACTGATGCGAAATGTAGATCTCTTTTTACATCTTAAGAAACAGCTTTTTTCAATTCTAGTATTAAAAACTGTATAAGATGTTCAAAGTGTTGACAACAAGGAAATGTCCCATAACCATCCATCCTAACAAACTGAATGTCCCTTAATCTCATCATCATAAAACGACTATTTCTGGTTTTTAGTATTTCCTAGGCATACCTGTAGCAACCCACTCCAGTGTTCTTGCCTGGAGAATCCCAGGGACGGGGGAGCCTGGTGGGCTGCTGTCTATGGGGTTGCACAGAGTCGGACACGACTGAAGTGACTTAGCAGCAGCAAAAGCCATATCTGACCAAGCAATTTTGTATCCTGCTTCACTCACATGTATAACATGTATCCTTCTTTGGTGCTAATCTCATGACTATTTTAACAATTGCATTATTTAACAAAAAAAGCCTCTGAATTCAGTAAACATTTCAAGTACAATGGGAAGCCACTGGCAAGTTTTATTTAGAGTTTGAATAGTATTACCAAAAAAGTTCACTTTGTTGGTGGGTAAAGAATGGATTACACAGGGGCCAGAACAGAACTGAAGATAAATTAAGAGGCCACTACAGCAATAATCCAAGTGAAAAATAATGAAAACCCAAACTTGGGTGGCTGCAATGAAGAATCACAACCAAGTGGCAAATTAGGAATATCTTCTAGAAGATCAAGCAGGCCTGATGACAGATGAGAGGGAGAACATATAGATTTTTAGCTTGAGCCGTTGGTTGGAAGATAGTGGTTTCCCATTTTCTGAGATGAGAAATAAACCAAGCAAGGCAGGGTCTGGTGGTGGGAGGCAGATTCAAGAGTACTGTTTTAGACATGTTAAGCTTTTGAGATGCCTAATAAAATAAACATGGAGATGTTAGGTAAGGAGTTAGATGCCTGGAATTATAGAAAACATAAGGACTGGAGAGTCAAACCTGAGTGTGAGCATACAGATGATACTCAAAGCAAAAGGACTGGGAAAACTATACGGGTCAGGAGTCAGCCAACTACTGCCACTGGAACCCAGTCACACATTCATTTACGGCCACTTTCCGACTGTAGTGGCAGAGCTGAGTGTTTGTGACAGAGACCATATGGCTCACTAAGTCTAAAATATTTACTACGTGGCCCTTTAAGAAAGTTTTCTGACCCCTGATCTAGGAGACAGGGTGAACATCAGACAGACAAGGGCATACATATAGCACAAACTTCTAGGACATCCCAACTTTTAGAAGTGGAGCAAACAAGCCAGAAGGAACAGGCAGTGAGACAGGAAGACATCCAAACACACATGATGTCATGGAAGCTAAGAGGGAAAATATTTCAAAGAGAGTGGAATTAAGTATGCACTATACAGGTTATGAAAAGCTATAACCAACCTAGACAGCCATATTAAAAAGCATTACTTTGCAGACAAAGGCCCGATTAGTCAAAACTATGATTTTTCCATTAGTCATGTATGGACGTGCAAGTTGGACCATGAAGAAAGCTGAACACCGAAGAATTGAATGCTTTCAAACTGTGGCGCTGGAGAAGACTCGAGAGTCCCTTGGACTGCAAGGAGATCAAGCCAGTTTATTATAAATCCTTAGCACATTAACCAGTCAAGAAACTGAGATTCAGAAAACCAGGAACCCACATATAGTAAGAAAAGAAAGAAAAGAAAGTGAAGTCACTCAGTCATGTCCAACTCTTTGTGACCCCATGGACTGTAGCCTACCACACTCCTCCATCCATGGGATTTTCCAGGCAAGAGCACTGGAGTGTGTTGCCATTTCCTTCTCCAGGGGATCTTCCCAACCCAGGGATCGAACCAGGTCTCCCTCATGTAAGCAGACGCTTTACCATCTGAGCCACCAGGGAAGTCCTTAGACTACATATAGTAAGGGACAGATCTTAAATATTGCTTCCTCTAAAATTTATATGAACCGAATAATCAATTCTAGAAAATGAGACTTTCAAAATACACATGTATTTCTTTTTTAAATCTGAATTCTAAACCTTTGCTGTGACTACTGCTTCTCTTCAATAGAAACAGATTTTTAAAGCAAGTGTTTATAAGGACATGATAAAGAAAGGAAAGAAAAGCAAGATAAACACTCAACCAATCTCATTACAATCTCTCATCTTACCAGCTAAGGAACTAAAGTAATACTTTTTTTTTAAATAAATAAATACCCATCCTTTGAAATAGTCTACCTTTCTTTTTAAACGAGACACCTAAGTAAGTTATCTGGTGGTTATTCTCATTTAATTCTCTAACAATCCAATTACAACACTATTAGAGGCAATCTTCAGAGAAGAAAACATATACTTATAGGACAATCTTTTTTTAACGTACCAATAAAATTTTACATGACTGAAGTACTCAGAACAAAATAAATCTCATAAGCCATTAAATAATTTTGTTTCAAGAGATAAGCCTCACGATACCTCATGCTGTTGCTGCTGCTAAGTCTTTTCAGTCGTGTCCGACTCTGTGCGACCCGGTAGACGGCAGCCTACCAGGCTGCCCCGTCCCTGGGATTCTCCAGGCAAGAGCACTGGAGTGGGTACGATACCTCATAGAATCCTGGAATGAGCATGCTGTAGCAAGGGAAGAGATACATGGGACAGTGACACAGTACAGAGCGAGGGCTGGGTTTTAGTTCCAGTTCTTCAGCAAGAGAGATAGATAAAATAAACAAGCCGTGTGGGTTTTCTAAGCCTCTGGCTGTATATCTTAAAAATGAGATTATCTTCACAGACTCTGCTCATCTGACAAGGAAATAGTTCAACACGGAGCAGGAGCTCCATAAAATTAAGTTCAATTCATTAAAAAAAAGTCAAGTGTGTCCTAAAACTCACAGCATGAACGTTCATATTAGTGGATGAAGAAAACTCTATCTACCTTTAAATACCTTTTACAAATTATCTTTATTACCTCTAGATAAGTAACACTTTACCAAGGCTTTAAGATGACCCAGCATAATCAGGAATAGTACTAACGTGCCTGGATTATGGTTATATTCTCTTATTAGTGGAAGTTGGTACAGCATAATGGTTAAGCACAAAAGCTTTGGAATAAAACCTGGTTCAAATTCTAGATCTGTCTCTTACTATATGTGGGTTCCTGGTTTTCTGAATCCCAGTCTCTTGACTGGTTAATGTGCTAAGGATTTAATGCACTTCTTTGCATAGCATCTGGTACATAGTAAGAGTGCAACAAAGAATAATTATTACTATTAAGGAAAGGTTTTCATAAATAAATCCAATATGGTTATGGTTAAATAGAAAGCTACTCAGAAAACAAGGTCATTTCAAAAACAAGATAGAGCTTTTCAAAGACAAAGCAAAACTGGGATAGTCAAGAGAAGCTACTTAGCAGCTAATAGTGAGAATGATTTACAAGGATCTATTGATAGCTTTGGACAGGTTGCTAGCCCTTTGTAGAAAAAGGGGAGAGGACATCACAGGATGCTAAGATAAACGTGAAATTCTGTATTATATTTGCAATGCACTATACGAAGGTGAAGATTAGAAACAGAATCCCTTCGAGAGAAGACAAGTACCCTAGTTTGTACTGTCTGTGCATCAAAATTTAATCACATTTATATTCAGACTTTCAACACTTCTGGCAACTCCATATTTCAGCGTAAGGAGCACAATACTTGATAAATTTATATTTCCCAACAGCATCTGTGTCAGTGTGCCAAATAAGTAAACTAGGGCAAACTATGTTCATTTCCCTCCCGCTATTTTAAGGCTTCTGGGTACTGGTGCTGGAAAACAGATTACAATTCATCATCCTTACCTATAAAAAAACGCAGCCTCTTCTTTCAATTCAAGGAATACATACTGACCTACTCATTACATGCAAACATCAATCTGAGGATAGATATTATCTGCGTAGCTTACAAGCTAGTACGAAAGTTTGAGCACGTGTACATACAACTACTACTTCCCAAAATGGAGAACTTGGAGGTGTACAGCATTTAAGGAGATTCAAGGATACAGCAAGATTAGGAATGGAATAGTTGAGAGAGAATACCTAAGCAGTGATAGGACGGACTTAAAAGAGCAATGATAGCTTTTTGACAGGTAGATAGCCATTTGCCAAGAAAAGGAAAAGAGGACACTCCAGAAGGAGGGGACATCAAGTACCTAATCATGGATAAAGTAAAAGGCATATAAAAGAATGAGAAATAGGTTGGGAAGGCTGGAAGTATACAGGGCAGATCGTTTTTAATGCTACTATGAAAAATCTGAACCACAAAACCATTTCATAAGACATCTAGTATGGCTTTACAATCATGGAAATAACACTAAAGAGAGGAATACAAAAGATTTGTTTTGTTGCTAAATTCTCACATAGAAGCAAATGCCTTATTCCAGATCACTCCAATTTATAGCAACAGTAAGTAATAATTCACTGCAGCACTATTTCCAATTGCCAAGACAAGGAAGCAATCTAAATGTCTGCCAACAGAAGAATGGTTACAAAGATGTGGTATGTATTCTATACAATGGAATACTACTCAGCCATAAAAAGGAATGAAATAGTGCTACTTACAGAAACGTGGACGGACCTAGAGAGTGTCATACTGAGTCAAGTCAGTCAGTAAGAGAAAGACAAATATGATATCACTTATATGTGGAATCTAAAAAAAAATGGTATAAATGAACTTATTTACACAACTGAAAGAGAGCCACAGCTGTAGAAAACCAACTTATAGGGGGAAGGGTGGTGGGAATGGATCAACTGGGAAACTGGGATTGACATATACACTCTGCTATATATAAAACAGATAATTAATAAAGACACACTGTGTAGCAGCAGGAACTCTACCTCATATTCTGTAAAGACCTACATGGGAAAGGAATCTAAAACAGAGTGGCTATACGTACACGTACAACTGATCCACTTGGGTGTACACCTGAAACTAACAAGATATTGTAAATTACCTATACTTTAAAAAATAAAACAGAAAGAAAAAATATTAACTAATAATTAAGACCCACCCAAGATCATCCTCAATTATGAAAAGGAACATAAAAGATGAATGAATAACCTGATGTAATATAACTAGGGGCATGTCCTTTCATTTGTGGTAGAGTCAAACTTCAATGTGTAAATGTATCATGTAAGTAGCTTAATGAAAAAATAGAGTTCCTCAGGTCCCATTCCCCTAATTTGATCTGACCAATACCTCTGCTGAATCTGTACTTTTTATAAACGCCCCCAGTGACTCATTCATAGATGGCCCACAGACCACGTTTTGAAAATACTGCTCTACAGCAAGGTTATCAGCATGGCACCAGTACAGCTGAGCAACAGAACAGGTTCCATCCCTGAAGATAATGATACATCTCCAGGTAACTTGGATCAAGGCACACTTTAACAGAGATCCAGGCAAGTATAGCATCCCTAAAGCTAAAGCACCAAAAGCTCCAAACTCTAATTTTTGTTCCAACCCAATTATGGTCATTGCTTAAATGATAAGAGTGTACACAAAACTGCCAAATTACCCTTCTAGAATTCTGAGCTCAGAAATTCCTGAGAAAACAACTCAAATTTCTGACAGGTGAAAGAATTATTGTAGAAATTCTTGATTATAATCAAGAAGCAGTGCAGGTAAATGGAAATGAAAAGATCAGTGTGTTTGCAGAGTCAAACCATGGTAAGTATTAATGAATTTTTTTTTGTCTAAGGATTAAATACAATCTAGATCTAGCTGTAATTAGAATGAATGTATATATGTGTTAGTCATGTCCAACTCTGCAACCCCATGGGCTGTAGTCCACCAGGCTCCTCTGTCTATGGAATTCTCTAGGCAAGAATACTGAAGTGGGTTGCCAATCCCTTCTCCAGGGGATCTTCCAGACCCAGGGATTGAAGCTAGCTCTCCCACACTGCAGGCAGATTCTTTACCATCTGAGCCACCAGGGAAGCCGAATTAGAATGAAGGGATACAAGACAGGGAAAAATTTAAGGTGGTAAAGTAGCTCATCTCCAAGATGGCTGCCATCATCTCCACCCCAGCCCCACCCCTTCTTCATAAGCCATTTTCTCATTGAGGTCTATTTCTCCATTTTTTTTTTTTTGATTTGTGGGCTGACCTCAGACCGACAGGATACAGTAGAAGTAACACTGCATGGTTTCCTAAGTTAGGTCATAAGACGTCCTACAGTTTTGGCCTTTGGCTAATTCTTTGGGAATAACTATAAAAGAAGTATGACTACCCTAAGGCCACTGTTAAATGAGGAAACTTAAGCTAGCCCTGTGAAGACAGATGACCAACCATCCTCATCTATGCCAGCCATCACAAACCAGGTACTGAATATATGGTGTGAAACCTTTTACATCCCAGCTACTATCTGACTGTAACCTTAAGATTAGAATAGACATCAAGAAAGAACTGCCCACCTGAACCAAGTCAACACATAAATTGTTTTAAAACACTATGCTCTGGGGTAGACTACACAGTTAGAGATAACCAGAACAGTTGCCCAGGTCTTTATGCTACCTCATTTCTCCACTTTTCATTACATAAACTTACCTATTATATTTACTGATCTCAACACACTACTATTATTACTGCTGGTGTTCCAGCTTCTCTAGTGGGAATGCTCGCCAATAAGGAATTCCCCATTCTCTGTGTGTGTGTCACACACTGAACACTGTACTGATTACGGTCATCCAAATTCTACCTAGTTTTGCAAGGTCTATCTCAGATGTCACCCCCCTTTCCTTATTATGGACAGGGATAAGGAAGTACCGTGTTCTTGGGAATACTTCTTAAGCATGTATGTTGAGAAGTACCTCATGGATTTTTCTCTTTTTCTCTCTTTAAAGTCTCTGTCACCCACTATCATTAATACATTAACTTATAATAATCTTTAGTAACTATCCCTGACTTTAGAATAAACTCTTTAAGAGACACAATGTCTTGTACTTCTTTGTGTCCTAATGCTTTATATCACAGCAAAATGTCAATAGGCTTTTTAAAATAAATTAAATATTTACATAGAAATAGGCTCAAGTGAAAGTTTGAGAAAACTGAATAGAGCTTAAGTATCCATATAGTTCCAGAAAAAGGAAAGTTTTCTTACATAACCACATGACTTGCTCACTGACCTCCTTCATGTCTACTCAAAAGTCAATGAGGCTCAAGAGGAATGGGACACACGTATACTTATGGATGATTTGGTGGCCCACTCCAATACTCTTGCCTGGAGAATCCCATGGATGGAGGAGCCTGGTGGGCTGCAGTCCATGGGGTTGCAGAGTCGGACACAACTGAAGCCACTTAGCAGCAGCAGCAGCAGCATGTTGATATATGGCAGAAACCAACACAATACTGTAAAGCAATTATCCTTCAATTAAAAATAAATTTTTTAAAGGTCCATGAGGCTTTCTTTGGCCACTCTCTTTAAAACTGTACCCCCTACTCCACCATTGACTTTCAACACTCCTCTCCGCTTCCTCTGCTTTACTTTTCCTCACTGCATTTATGATCTAATACATTTTTCTCATTTATACTATTTGCACACTTCCACCAAAATGTAAGTTCCACAAGCGTAAGAATTTTTGTCTTTTTCACTGGCCTAGATGCCTCATGCCTAGAACAGAATCTCCCAATTTGTCACCTGTTAAATGAATGAATCAATCTCAATACCAAGGATGAGTAAATTCAAAGTCTCTTATTTCAAATGATGAAATTAACCCCATCCCATTAAAAACTCATCAAAATTGCTTTTACAGTAGGACAAAAAGTGCTCTGAAGTCTTTGTACTGAAAATGCTCCATAAAACTCTTTTTGATTATCAGTCAAGACTTGGTTAGCTTGACTTCTTCCTTTTCACTACCAATGGTTTCTTTAGCAAATATGATAGGATATTTCTGAATCACACCAGCAATTCAAGAACAGGAATTTCCAGAATAAGGAAGTGTGGCAATACTATATACTGCATTCTATTTAATTATTTATTTTCCTTCTCTACTAGAAAATAAGGGTACTTGCTTTATAAGAATTACTTGAATATAAGTGATTCACTTAAAGTCAATTTCACCACATTGCTCAACGGCTTTAATTAATTTCCCCTCTGCTTCACTTACTTTTCCCTCAGACAATATTTCTGTTGCATCGCTCAAGCAAAGACTGTGTTGCCTTATTACAGTCTTGTGATTTCTATTGGTCTTTTGGCAAGTTCCATAAAATCTCAGTACACAAGTATATTAACTTTAACCTTACAGGGTAAACTATCATTTGATGATGACGGGCTATGAGTCACCATGTTCCTTGCTGGCTTGAAGGAAGGTGATCGGCCAATCAAAGATAACTAATACCCTGCAAGAGTTGCTGTCTGACCTCAACGTACCCTTTCTGGCAAACCGTCACATTTAAACCTGCCTACGTGGTAAAGATTTAAATGCTAAAAATCAAGTTGTAGTTCCTGTGAGCATACCTTTAATTTAAGGTATTGAACGGAGACTAAAATATTAGTTTTCTTTCCTTCGTACCAACATTCCTCAATCATTCTTACTTGGAAGGAAATGCTATTGCTTTTGACATTTGACTGAGACCCAAACAAAACATTTATCTCCTACTCAGTCCTCAAAGCCTGGCTTAAACACTATCTCCTCTGCAGGAACTTTGGGAGTTCCTCTGATCAGAATTTCTCTTCCTAAAGGAGATCAGTCGTGGGTCTTCACTGGAAGGACTGATGTTGAAGCTGAAACTCCAATACTTTGGCCATCTGATGTGAAGAGCTGACTCATTGGAAAAGACCCTGATGCTGGGAAAGATGGAGGGCAGGAGGCGAAGGCCATGACAGAGGATGAGATGGCTGGATGGATCACCGACTCAATGGACATGGGTTTGGGTGGACTCCTGGAGTTGGTGATGGACAGGGAGGCCTGGCCTGCTGCGGTTCATGGGGTCACAGAGAGTCAGCAAGAGCGACTGAACTGAACTTCTCACAGCAATTACTAACTCTCAACATCTGTTGCTCACTTTGCCACTCCTGTGAATGTGTTTACCCTCAACAAGCCCGAGTCTATGGAACTAAATGTTAAGAATCCAAAGAGTATGCCTAGCACTGGGCTTTAACTTTGTAGCTGTCCAATAAATGTTCAAGTTCTGTACCTACAAAAATTCCCTACAGTGAAAATTTCCTCAGTCAGAACTTATAGGAGGACAAGTACTGTGTTGGCCCCTGAGGATCAAGGACCGCACAACATCCCAGGCAGCTGAAAACAGAAGGTGACCACTTTCCTGGCCGCCTACTAGGCTCTCAGGTACTTGTCATAAGCCTACTTCAAATGCCACTTGTCCCCAACCACTGACCTGTGACTTAAAAACAGTGCTCTGGGCCTCTCTGAGGAACCACTGCGGTGTAACAAAAAGGTGAACCCGAAGAAAAGTTCAGACTGGCTAAAATATCAATCCTCCTCTCACTACCTTTCAAACTTTGGACAAATTTGTAAATGTTAGCGACCTCAGCTCCCGCATTTGGGAAACAAGGGTACACAAACACCATCCACTTTACTAGGACGTGATGACGAGTAAGAAATATTTTTAAGTATGTACAAGGCGATGAATCGAGGTCAAAGGTTTAGCAGGTGTTCAATTAAGCCTATCTCCCCTACTTGAAAGCGCTAGAACCGTAATTTACACTTAGGGCCTCGGGTCACAGAAACTCGCAGAGCCGGGAGGGCTGTGCCGAGCGAGAGGCGCGCCCCGGTACACCTGCCGGATGTGCGGGCCCCACAGCCGGAGAGGCCCCGGTCCCCCGACCGCTCTGGGTCTCACCTTGATGGTCGTAGACGCTAATGTAAGAGATGCCCACGGCCATGCACCACACCACGAGGCTTGCGATGTCCGAGAAGCTGGGTTCCTGCTCCTCCTCCGTGATCACCAGGCCCATGTGCACAGGCAGCTTCTCCAGGGAACGGCCGTCCGCGCGCCAGCGTAGTCGCCGGTGGGCGGCGGCCGGGGCCGGTCCCCCGCGCGGATGCCGGTGGTGACGGCGGTTCCTGCCGACAGCCGGGGGCTTGCGGAGCGTGAAGCCGAGCGGCGCTAGGACCGCGGCGGAGGCGGCGCGACAGCAGCGCCGCCAGATCCAGTTCCAGGTGCCGAACCGAACGCGGAGCCAGGAGGTGAGCGTGCGGTGCAGGCAGAGCAGAGCGTGCAGCACCCGCCACACCAGCTCGTACAGCCCCGTCATACTCTCGCGGCGCCCGGGCGCCCTCCTCTCTCCCTCCCACACCCGCGACGCGACCGCTTCTTATCCGGCCCTGCGGCCGGCGCGGGCCATCGCTCCGCGTTCCCCCGCCCCCAGCACCCGATCCCCTTTCTACTGCCAACACCTCACCTCGCCCCCGCCGCCATCTTCCTCCTGCCTCGGCAGCCCCGCCCCCGCTAGTACATGGACAGTCCTGATTGGTCGACGTGGAACTCTGACGCGGCCTTTGAGTCCGAGGATGTGGCCCAACCCGGCGCGAGGAGGGAGGGCATGGGCCTGCGAACTAACTGGGCCGAAGACCGAGGGCGCCCCCTGGTCGTGTGGAGGCCGAGGAGCAGTCGCCCGCCTGGCTCGCGTCTTCTTGATTGGAATGGGCTATTCCTGGAACCCCGCGACCTTCGGATCTTGGACGTCTTGTGCGGTCTGTCTCTTCTCACAGCCCCGCCAGAAACGGCTGCCAAAGAGTAAAAATGGCCCAAGTGGATTGGAAATTACCAGAAAGAACCTAGGGGTAGAAAGTAGCCCTCAGCAAGTGTTGATGCTGGAGGTCAACCAGGGTCGCCAGAGGGAAGTGCCTGAAGAGGCTGAAGTGTGCCCCATAGAG
>SJYQ01002527.1:0-48409 GCA_006410935.1 Redunca redunca | reverse complement strand
TTGAACTGTGGTGTTGGAGAAGACTCTTGAGAGTCCCCTGGACTGCAAGGAGATCCAACCAGTCCACTCTAAAGGAGATCAGGCCTGGGTGTTCTTTGGAAGGAATGATGCTAAAGCTGAAACTCCAGTACTTTGGCCACCTCATGCAAAGGGTTGATTCACTGGAAAAGACTGATGCTGGGAGGGATTGGGGGCAGGAGGAGAAGGGGATGACAGAGGATGAGATGGCTGGATGGCATCACCGACTCGATGGACGTGAGTCTGAGTGAACTCCGGGAGATGGTGATGGACAGGGAGGCCTGGAGTGCTGCGATTCATGGGGTCGCAAAGAGTCGGACATGACTGAGCCACTGAACTGAACTGACTGAACCTGGGTCGAGAAGCTCCCAGTATTTTTGCCTGAAAAATTCCATGAACAGAGGAGCCTGCCGGGCTACAGTGCATGGGGTGGCAAAGAACTGGAGATGACTAAGTGAATAAGCACACACACAGCCTATAATGAAATGAAACAGTTGCATTTTTGTGATAGCTACCTAATCTTTCTTCTTTCAGGCCCCCTTTTCCTACTGGGAAACATCTGTTAACATCTTGGCTTCATGACTTAATGTGTCAGTCATTGTCACTTTTTCAGAATCTCATTTTCATTTCTAAGACTCTCTTCATCTTATTTTAAAACTTGAAGCTCCTATTCATCTCAGAATTTTCCTCCCTGTGGCGGCTCAGCCCAAGGAAGTGAGGGCTGGGCAGCAGGCACTTCCCACTTGGACGTCTCTTGGTCTCTGCACCTGCTCCTCTGATGATGGGCAGCGAAGAAGGAGCAGGGAAAGCCTGCAGTCTTCTTCCTCACTGGCCGTGCTGTTGGCTACGTGCCTCCAAGGTGCTCTACTAAGGAAGCTGTCCGCGCACCAGTGTCCCTTTGAAATTTGGCTACATAGTTCACAGGACACCTGCCACATTTCTCTGCTGTACCCAACTTTTTGCCCTACCATTTGCCCCTTCTGCCAAGGTGAGAGCCATCAGTCTCATCTCCCCATGGCCAACGCAGGTGTGAAAGCCCAGGCAGGCTGCAGCTTCTTGGAACTGAAAACTTCAGCAAGCTGTCTCCATCTGACAGTCCCCCCCCGTCAAAGTCCCCAACATGCAGGTCCTGCCATCTGTCCTGTTGTTTGTTTCCTCCTAGGAAGCCAGAGGTAGGTCAGCAGGTCTCCTGGATTAAGGGGTGTTCAACCACCTAAGAGGAGGTGGGAAGAGAGGGGGACCCATTTCTCTCCTTTGGCACCTTTTAGTGGGCTAAGAATGAAGGTGCCCAGTGGTTACTCCCATTTCTGGCTGCATTTCTGGAGGTAGATACGGCATTTTCAGACACAGGTCTAGGACACAGGAAAACCGCACCGTATGTCCTATTATATATATATATATATATATATAAATCCAAAGAAATTTATGAGCTTATTTTCTAAATGATTTCTTATTTTGAAATTTTCCTCCCAAAAAGGAGTAAATATGGCACTTTCAGAATATGAATGGTTCAGAATACAAATTCTGGGCTTCTAAGGTATATATATAAACTCAAATTCTACCATGGAGAGAAAAAGGCAGAAAGAGTTCCACAGCCCCAGAAAGATGTTAACTCTCAAGTATTATGGGAACAGTATTTGATTTCTTTGCAGTTAAAAAATATATATTTTAAGTTTAGCTTAATCTTCACAACCAAACATGATCTGTGTAGGTCAGGTAGAAGCATCTCAGTTTTACAGAAAAACTGTTAGAGATGAACAATTCAGGATCATGTGTAAGAGGCTGGGCTCTAAGGAGGGTCCTTTCGGCTTGCTCATCCTCTTACTCCCTTCACTGTGTCCTTAACTGTGGTGTGGCTATGGTGCCACGGAAGTGATGCTATTCCAGTCCTCATCCGCTTGTTGTAAGGATCAGAGCAATAGTGTCCTCGAAGGATTTAGCATCATGTCTGGTCAATAGTGAGAGCTCAGTAATTTAATCTACTGTGGAAAAAAAAATCGAGACAAATTTTGATTTCTTTTTTCTTTTTTTTTTTTTAGAAAGAACGTTATCATTTACGGCATTTTTCATTATTGGCAGTTGTCACATTATGGTAGAGCTCATACAAATAGCCCTTTACATTATTTTCTAATTAAAAGGTGAAAGCCTCTTCAAGTAAAAATACTAAGGCACAGTCCAAGTTCAGCTGCTGGATTTTGAAGCATAAAGAATGACAATATTAAGAAAAAAAAATATTGACTCAAAGGGTAAACTTTGATTTCCATTGAGTCACATTCCAAAAATCGAGCTAGATATGAAAATTTTAAGTGAAAATTATTTTAAAATATATTTTTTGTCAAATACGTGAGCACCAAGAATGAGACCCTGAACTTTAAAAAATATTTGTAGTGATACTTTGCAAACAAAAGTTTAAAACCTTCAAAAAAATACTTGGAAGCATGCTGAATTTGTCAATAAGTTTCTTAAAATTAAAGGAAAGAAAAAGACAAATAGTTATGGGAACAATCTCTTAGCCATTCAAGAGAAAACTTTAATATCGCCACATTTGGTAGCATATCTGTTATAGAGCAAAAGAGAAAATGATCTATACAGCTATTGGAAAGTTATTCTTCAAGCAGTTATGGATCCAGTACATAGAATTTATATGATCAATCAACTGATAAATTACAAATTAAACCTGTTCAGCTGAAGAGCATTTAGAAGCAGTGCTTAACATTCTGTTAAAACCTATTATGGAGAGTCCAGGCTGACATGACAGGATGGATTTTGCAAGCTGTATATTTCAATTTATGTCAGATAAAAGAATGTGGCAAGGCATTTTTATATAAGATGATTATGTTGTCTACATTTAACCCCACAGCCAACTAAATTAGATATATGTGTTTAGCTTGAAAAAGCACACTGTAAGCACATATTAAACTGAAAAAAAAGTAAGGAAGTTACAAGTGACAAAGAAGCAAATATGACCGCAAATGTAGAATAGTGGCGTTTGTTTAGCTTTTACATGAACAATTTCAAATATGTTAAAGCGTGATGAACTTCCATATTGCATCACACAGCTTAAACAGTCACTGATTCATGGGCAAACCTATATCCTCATTCACTTCTCCTCAAATAAAAAGTTAGTTCAGTTTAGTTCAGTCGCTCATTTGTGTCCAATTCTTGGCAACCCCATGGACTGCAGCACTCCAGGCCTCCCTGTCTGTCCATCACCAACTCCTGGAGTTTACTCAAGCTCATGTCCATTGAGTCAGTGATGCCATCCAACCACCTCATCTTCTGTCGTCCCCTTCTCCTCCCACCTTCAATCTTTCCCAGCATCAGGGTCTTTTCCAATGAGTCAGTTCTGCACATCAGGTGGCCAAAGGATTGGAGTTTCAGCTTCAGCATCAGTCCTTCCAATGAATATTCGAGGCTGATTTCCTTTAGGATGGACTGGTTGGATCTCCTTGCTGTCCAAGGGACTCTCACGAGTCTCCTCCAACACCACAGTTCAACTGGAAAAACCATAGCTTTGACTAGATGGACCTTTGTTGGTAAAGTAATATCTGCTTTTTAATATACTGTCTAGGTTGGCCATAGCTTTTCTTCCAAAGACCAAGTTTCTTTTAATTTCATGGCTGCAGTCACCATCTGCAGTGATTTCGGAGCCCCCCAAAATAAAGTCTATCACTGTTTCTATTGTTTCCCCATCTATTTGCCATGAAGTGATGGGACCAGATGCCATGATCTTAGTTTTCTGAATGTTGAGTATTAAGCCAACTTTTTCACTCTCCTCTTTCACTTTCATCAAGAGATAAGTCCCTCATAATATTTTAAAACAAATCCTACACATCATTAATTTTCATCCTACCTCAAATAACAAGCTCTTTTCAAATGTCACCATAATAGATTATCACACTTAAAAAGTTAAGAACATTTCCCAAATGTCATTAAATATGAAATCAGTGTTCAAATTTTCAACTGTTTCTATAATCCTCAAATTTTAAAATTTTTGTATTTTTGCAGTTTGAATCAGGATCCATATGAGATCCACATTTTGTATCTGATTGGTAGGTCTCTTGGGTCTCTATCAGTCTGTTCATCTCATCTCCTTCCCTGTTTTGCTTTCTGATTTATGTTTGAAGAAATAAGAATGTCCTGTGGAGTTTCCTGCTGTCTGTATTTTGGTGTAGTTTTACAGGTTCCTCCATTGTCTGTAGGATATTAACAATTTTGACCAAGGGTCAATAAACCATGACCATGGACCAAGTCTGCCCGATTCCATGTTTCTTTCTTTCTTTAATTGACTTTAGAGTAATTTTAGGTTCATAGCAAAATAGAGCAGAGAGTACTGAGGGTTCCCTTCTCACTTTAATGTGTTTGAAATAGTCTATGTAAAAGGTAAAACAGCAGCAACAACAACCTCCATTCCTTCTGGCATTCCAGATGAATAATATGGACACGACTGAGCGACTTCACTTTCACTTTTCACTTTTATGCACTGGAGAAGGAAATGGCAACCCACTCCAGTGTTCTTGCCTGGAGAATCTCAGGGACGGGGGAGCCTGGCGGGCTGCAGTCTATGGGGTCGCACAGAGTTGGACGCGACTGAAGCAACTTAGCATTATCCTTTAGTTACAAATATTTTATTTCCAACATGATGTTTTTGAGCATGCCTTTTTTTCAGAAACGTGTTGCTTCATCTCCAAGCATTGGGAACAAAGAAAAAGCTCCCAAATGCTTGGAAATTAAGCAATGCTTGCATGCATGCCAAGTCGCGGCAGTCGTGTCCTAGTCTTTGAAACCCATGGACTGAAGCTCGCCAGGCTCCTCTGTCTATGAGATTCTCTAGGCAAGAATACTGGAGTGGGAGGCAACTTAATTACCACGTTAAGAAACACATTGTGAATGAGTTCCATGATCTGACATGCTTTGACCTAACATGTAGTCAATCTTGATAAATATTCCATGTGCATGTGTGAAGCACGTGAGATGTACACTTTGACTCAACAGCTCTCCTGTCCTTCCCCAGCTTCCTCCCTATGTCCCCTCACAGGCCATGACCTCACGGTTCTCTGGCATGGCTACTCCAGTCTCATGATCTGCTTTTAGAGGACCTGGACTAACATAAACCTGCTCACCCCCTCCTGCCTTTCCTGCAAGTGTGCAATGTATTTACTTGCACACATGTTTTATATCCCATAAGACATTATTATATTTTGCGTTATTATTAAGACAATTTTCAGAGCAGTTCTAGGTTCCCAGCAAAATTGAGAGGAAGGTACAGAGATTTCCCATCCCTTCCTGCACGCACACATGCACAGCCTCCTCCACGACAACAGCCCCACCAGACCGGTCCATTTGTTACCAGTGACGAACATACGTTACCGCCCAAAGTCCATAGTTTACATTATAAGTGGCTCTTGGTGTTGTACATTCTGTGGGTTCAGGCAAATGAATAATGACTGTGCCTATCATTATGGTACCATACAGAGGACTTTCACTGCCCTAAAAGTCCTCTGTGCTTTACCTATGTATCCTCACCCTCAGCTCCTCATAATCGCTGATCTTTTTACTAGCTTTATCAGTTCAGTTGCTCAGTCGTATCCAACTCTGCAACCCCATGGACTGTAGCACCAGGCTTCCCTGTCCATCACCAACTCCTGGAGCTTGCTCAAACTCATGTCCATAGAGTTGGTGATGCCATCCAGCCATCTCATCCTCTATCATCCCCTTCTCCTGCTTTCAATCTTTCCCAGTATCAGGGTCCTTTCAAGTGAGTCAGTTCTTCACATCAAATGGTCAAAGCATTGGAGTTTCACCTTCAGCATCAGTCCTTCCAGTGAATATTCAGGACTGATTTCCTTTAGGATGGACTGGGTGGATCTCCTTGCAGTCCAAGGGACTCTCAAGTGTCTTCTCCAACACCACAGTTCAAAAGCACCTATTCTTCAGGCTCAGCTTTCTTTATAAACCAACTCTCACGTCCGTACATGACTCCATACATGACTAGATGGACCTTTGTTGGCAAAGTAATGTCTCTGCTTTTTAATACACTGTCTACGTTGATCATAGCTTTTCTTCCAAGGAGCAAGCAAGCGTCTTTTAATTTCATGGCTGCAGTCACCTTCTGCAGTGATTTTGGAACCCAAGAAAATATAACCTGTCACTGTTTCCACTGTTTCCCATCTATTTGCCATGAAGTGATGGGACCGGATGCTGTGATCTTAGTTTTCTGACTGTTGAGTTTTAAACCAACTTTTTCACTTTCCTCTTTCACTTTCATCAAGAGGCTCTTTAGTTTTTTCGCTTTCTGCCATAAGGGTGGTGTTATCTGCATATCTGAGGTTATTGATATTTCTCCCAGCAATCTTGATTCCAGCTTGCTTCATCCAGCCCAGCATTTCACATGACGTACCCTGCATATATGTTAAATAAGCAGGGTGACAATATACAACGTTGATGTACTCCTTTCCCAACTTCTTATCATGTGGTAAGAGTATCTCTAGCTTTGTATCTTTCAAAGTGGCTGTACCATACTGCATTCCCATCATTTAAGATTGAAAGTTGCTGTTGCTCCACATTCTCTTTCTCTTTTTGGAGTATAGCGGATTAATAATGTTGTGTCAGTATCTGATGTACATCAATGTGATTCAGTTAGACATACAGATATTCTGTTTCATATGCTTTTCTTTTGGTTTATTGTAGGATGAATCTGGTTCCCTGTGCTATACAGTAGGACCTTGTTGCTTATTTACTTTATATATAGCAGTTTGTATCTGCTAATCCCAAGCTCCTAGTTTATTCTTCCTCAACCCTGTTTCCCCTTTAGTGACCATAAGTTTGTTTTCTGTATCTGTGAGTCCATTTCTGTTCCATAAATGAGTTCATTCGTGTCCTATTTTAGATTCCACATATAAGTGATATATATATGGTATTTGTCTTTCTCTTTCTGACTTATTTTAGTATGAAAATCTCTTTAAAAAAAGAGAAAATCTCTAGGTCCATCTGTGTTGCTGCAAATGGCATTATTTTATTCTTTTTATGGCTGGGTAGTATTCCATTGTGTTTATCTGCCGATTATTTCTTTTATGGATGGATCACAGTGTTGTTCACTGCCTAAAAAGTCACTGCCATACACAAGGTTCACTATGTTTTCTCCTGTGTGATATTCTAAACGTTTCATAGCTTTATGTCTTAATTTAAGTTTATGATATATCTGGAGTGATTCTTGAGAAGGGTGTGAAGTCTCTTTCCGTATTCGAATTTTGCATGTAGATGTCCTATTGTTTCAGCCCCGTTTGTTAAAAAGACTATCATTTCTGATTGAATTGCCTCTCCTCCTTTGTCAAAGATGGGTTAACTGTACGGATTTATTTCTGGGTTCTCTATTTTGTTGGAGAGGGGAATGGCAATCCATTCCAGTATTCTTGCCTGGAGAATCCCATGGACTGAGAAACCCGGCAAGTTACAGTCTGTTGGGTCACAAAGAGTCAGACACAACCGATGGATGAACACTTCTCTATTTTGTACCATTGATCTACTTGTATATTCTTTCATGATTGCCAAACTGTCATGATTACTGTGCTATAAAATTGAGTGGTATCAGTTCTTCAGTTTTGTTCTGCTCCTTTAATATTTAGGCGGTTATTCTGGGTCTTTTATCTCTCCATATAAACATTAGGATTCGATTCAGTACAGTTCAGTCCCTCAGTTGTGTCCAACTCCTTGCGACCCAATGGACTGCAGCAAGCCGGGCTCCCCTGTCCATCACCATCTCCCAGAGCTTGCTCAAACTCATGTCCATCTAGTAAATACATATTTGGATATATTTTTATATCAAAAAATTGACTTCCAAGGATTCTTACTGGGATTGCACTGAATCTATAGATCAACTTATGAAGAACATCTTAACAATATTGAGTCTTGCTGTACAAAAATCAGAGATATTACTTTGCCAACAAAGGTCCGTATAGTCAAAGCTATGGTTTTTCCAATAGTCATGTATGGATGTGAGACTTGGACCATAAGGAGGGCTGAGCACTAAAGAACTGATGCTTTTGAACTGTGGTGTTGGAGAAGACTCTTGAGAGTCTCTTGGACTGCAAGGAGATCCAACTAATCCATCCTAAAGGAAATCAGTTCTGAATATTCACTGGAAGGACTGATGCTGTAGCTGATACTTTGGCCACCTGGTGCTAAGAGCTGACTCATTGGAAAAGACCCTGATGTTGGGAAAGATTGAGGGCAGGAGGAAAAGGAGAGGACAGAGGACAAGATGGTCAGATGGCATCATGGACTCAATGGAAATGAGTTTGAGCAAGCTCCAGGAGATGGTGAAGGACAGGGAAGCCTGGTGTGTTGCAGTCCATGGGGTCACAAAGAGTCGGACATGATTGAGTGACTGAACAACAACAATACATGGACATGGAGTATATCTCCCCATTTACTTAGTTCCTCTGTTTCTTTCATCAGTGTTTTGCAGTTTCTCTCATAGAGATCTCATATGTACTTTGTTAGATTTATACCTGAGTATTTCATTTTGGGAGTACTAGAGTGGGCAAGAGTTGGGTAAGTCATCCGTCAATATCCACAGGAGTTTGGTTCCAAGACCACCTATGGATACCAAAATCCTCAGATGCTCAGTCCCTTATATGGAATGGCATGGTATAACCTAAGCAATTCTCCTGTACACTTTCTCATGTCTAGATTATTTCTACTACCTAATACAAAGTTCAGTTCAGTTCAGTCACTCAGTCATGTCTAACTCTTCACAACCCCTTGAATCGCAGCATGTCAGGCCTCCCTGTCCATCACCAACACTTGGAGTTTACCCAAACTCATGTCCATCGAGTTGGTGATGCCATTCAGCCATCTCATCCTCTGGCGTCCCCTTCTACTCCTGCCCCCAATCCCTCCCAGCATCAGGGTCTTTTCCAATGAATCAACTTTTCACATGAGGTGGCCAAAGTATTGGAGTTTCAGCTTCAGCATTAGTCCTTCCAATGATCACCCAGGACTGATCTCCTTTAGAATGGACTGGTTGGATCTCCTTGCAGTCCAAGGGACTCTCAAGAGTCTTCTCCAACACCACAGTTCAAAAGCATCAATTCTTTGGCACTCAGCTTTCCTCACAGTCCAACTCTCGCATCCATACATGACCACAGGAAAAACCATAGCCTTGACTAGATGGACCTTTGTTGGTAAAGTAATGTCTCTGCTTTTGAATATGCTATCTAGGTTGGTCATAACTTTCCTTGCAATGAGTAAGCGTCTTTTAATTTCATGGCTGCAGTCACCATCTGCAGTGATTTTGGAGCCCCCCCAAATAAAGTCTGACACTGTTTCCACTGTTTTGCCATCTATTTGCCATGAAGTGATGGGACCAGATGCCATGATCTTCGTTTTCTGAATGTTGAGCTTTAAGCCAACTTTTTCACTCTCCTCTTTCACTTTCATCAAGAGACTTTTTAGTTGGTCTTCACTTTCTGCCATAAGGGTGGTGTCATCTATGTATCTGAGGTTATTGATATTTCTCCCGGCAATCTGGATTCCAGCTTATGCTTCCAGTCCAGTGTTTCTCATGATGTACTCTGCATAGAAGTTAAATAAGCAGGGTGACAATATACAGCTTTGACGTACTCCTTTTCCTATTTGGAACCAATCTGTTGTTGCATGTCCAGTTCTTACTGTTGCTTCCTGACTTGCATATAGGTTTCTCAAGAGGCAGTTCAGGTGGTCTGGTATTCCCATCTCTTTCAGAATTTTCCACAGTTTATTGTGATCCACATAGGCGAAGGCTTTGGCATAGCCAATAAAGCAGAAATAGATGTGTTTCTGGAACTCTTGCTTTTTCCATGATCCAGTGGATGTTGGCAATTTGATCTCTGGTTCCTCTGCCTTTTCTAAAACCAGCTTGAACATCTGGAAGTTCACAGCTCACATATTGCTAAAGTCTGGCTTGGAGAATTTTGAGCATTACTTTACTAGCATGTGAGATGAGTGCAATTGTGCGGTAGTTTGAGCATTCTTTGGCATTGCCTTTCTTTGGGATTGGAATGAAAACTGACCTTTTCCAGTCCTGTGGCCACTGCTGAGTTTTCCAAATTTGCTGGCATATTCAGTGCAGCACTTTCACAGCATCCTCTTTTAGGATTCGAAACAGCTCAACTGGAATTCCATCACCTCCACTAGCTTTGTTCGTAGTGATGCTTTCTAAGCCACTTGACTTCACATTCCAGGAAGTCTGGCTCTAGGTGAGTGATCACACCATTGTAGTTATCTGGGTCATGAAGATCTTTTTTGTACAGTTCTTCTGTGTAATTCTTGCCACCTCTTCTTAATATCTTCTGTTTCTGTTAGGTCCATACCATTTCTGTCCTTTATCAAGCCCATCTTTGCATGAAATGTTCCCTTGGTATCTCTAATTTTCTTGAAGAGATCTCTAGTCTTTCCCATTCTGTTCTTTTCCTCTATTTCTTTGCATTGATCGCTGAGGAGGGCTTTCTTATCTCTTCTTGCTATTCTTTGGAACTCTGCATTCAGATGCTTATATCTTTCCTTTTCTCCTTTGCTTTTTACCTCTCTTCTTTTCACAGCTATTTGTAAGGCCTCCTCAGACAGCCATTTTGCCTTTTTTCATTTCTTTTCCATGGGGATGGTCTTGATCCCTGTCTCCTGTACAATGTCAGGAGCCTCTGTCCATAGTTCATCAGGCACTCTGTCTATCAGATCTAGTCCCTTAAATCTATTTCTCACTTCCACTGTATAATCAGAAAGGATTTGATTTAGGTCATACTTGAATGGTCTAGTGGTTTTCCCTACTCTCTTCAATTTCAGTCTGAATTTGGCAATAAAGAATTCATGATCTGAGCCACAGTCAGCTCCTGGTCTTTTTTTGCTGGCTGTATAGAGCTTCTCCATCTTTGGCTGCAGAGAATATAATCAGTCTGATTTCGGTGTTGACCATCTGGTGATGTCCATGTGTAGAGTCTTCTCTTGTGTTGTTGGAAGAGGGTGTTTGCTATGACCAGTGCATTTTCTTGGCAAAACTCTGTTAGTNCTTCATTCCGTATTCCAAGGCCAAATTTGCCTGTTACTCCAGGTGTTTCTTGACTTCCTACTTTTGCATTCCAGTCCCCTATAATGAAAAGGACATCTTTTTGGGGTGTTAGTTCTAAAAGGTCTTGTACATCTTCATAGAACCATTCAACTTCAGCTTCTTCAGCATTACTGGTTGGGGCATAGACTTGGATTACAGTGATATTGAATGGTTTGCCTTGGAAAAGAACAGAGATCATTTTATCGTTTTTGAGATTGCATCCAAATATTACATTTCAGACTCTTTTGTTGACTATGATGGCTACTCCATTTCTTCTGAGGGATTCCTGCCCGNTGGAGTGCAGCAAATGGTCAAGTTTTGCTTCTGGAACTTTCTGAATTAAATATATATATATATATATATATATATATTTTCAATCTGCAGTTGGTTAAATTCATGGATGTGGAATTGGTAAATACAGAGGGCCAACTGTATTTCCCTTCCTCCATGTGAAAGGCTGGAGTGGGCTGGAGTTGAGTATTTCCCTTCCCCTAGGTCAGTTAGGTTCTGATAAAACCCCAACAGTTTAGGCTCTGGCAAAATAGCCTGTTGAGAGCAGGTCTTGTTAGGAGTAGAATTTCTGGCACATTTCAAATAGGTCCTTTCACCCTCCTCTTGCCAGAAGTATGAGGGACTATTCCTCTAGTATTCAGTTGTGAGCCTGGTTGAGTTCCTGATGGTAAAACTCACAAAAAGAGGGGCCTCCATATATCTGGGCCTCCCCCAGCCCCCAGAGTTTCTAATTCTCAGACTTGTCCACTCTGAGCCTCCAGCAATTCATCAATTACAGGTCAGGTGTTCCTACCAGAGCACTGGCTCCCGTGGAGGTGTCGGCCCTGATAAATTGTAATTCTCTGTTTTCTGCTGTCTGTCTCTTCAATTTGGGGGCAGTAGTCTGCCCTGTGACCTCACTGCTCTTGTGGATCTAAGAAGAGCTGTTGATTTGTTCAGTTTGTTTAGCTTGTCGCTTGTTGTTACAGCTTCCACATGCCTTGTATGCTGAACTGTAAACTGGAGGTCTAACACCATTTTTGTTGTTGTTTTATTGGAAGGTAGTCATGTCCACTCATTTATGAATCGTCTCCGGTAGAATTGAGTAGTTGCAACAGAGACCATATGGACCACAACATCTAAAATTTATACTATCTGGTCATTTACATGAAAAGTTGGCCAACACCTGACTTAAATTATAAACTCTCTTAAGTAAAAGGAGCTTTATTCTGATTGGTTTACAGAGGCTAAGAAGTACATATGTAAATCGAATACTACTAGAATTTCCAGAACATAAAGAAAGTGAACTATGTACTAGCTTTTGAAGGGGAAAGAAATTCACTCTCTCAGAGAAACTGCTAAATCATAATTATTTTTATACAGGAATCCAAAATCCTTGGGGAAATTATCCTTCTTTGACAGTTTGGAATTTTTCTTTTAATCTGTAAAATTATTCCCTGGATTTGTCTTCTCATAAAGAGACTAATTAATCTGAACTTCCTGAACTTTTTATACCATATTATTGATTAGATAAGTTTACCACCACATAATGTGGAAATCAGGAAAAATGTAAACTTGTATGTTCAACAACTTAGAACTCTAGTCATCTCTCACTATCCATGGGGCATTGGTTCCAGAACCTACCATGGAAACCAAAATTTGACAGGTTTCAAGTCCCATAGTTGCCTTCCATTTCCATAGTTCCACATCTGTGGATTCCATAGTTGCCTTCCATTTCCATAGTTCCACATCTGTGGATTGAACCAACCACCAATCATGTAGTACTGCATATATTTGTTGAAAAAAATCCACATTAAAGTAGATCCACACAGTTCAAACCCATGTTGTTCAAGGGTCAGCTGGATATAAATTCTGATGAACTTATTATGACAACATTTAGTGTGTCATTTTAAATAGAATTTCTAAAGACTCTTAGTTAACTTTAGCAGTTGGAAATAATATTAAATAGGGTTAAGTGATGAATCCATTTGAGTTCCATAGATAATTTCTAAGTAATGTAGAATACTGAGATATAGGTCACTATGTTTCATAGTAATAAGCAAGAGAGTTCCAGAAAAACATCAATTTCTGCTTTATTGGCTATGCCAAAGCCTTCGCCTATGTGGATCGCAATAAATTGTGAGAAATTCTGAAAGAGATGGGAATATGTGACCACCTGAACTGCCTCTTGAGAAACCTATATGCAGGTCAGGAAGCAACAGTAAGAACTGGACATGCAACAACAGACTGGTTCCAAATAGGAAAAGGGGTATGTCAAGGCTGTATATTGTCACCCTGCTTATTTAACTTCTATGCAGAGTACATCATGAGAAACACTGGGCTGGAAGAAGCATAAGCTGGAGTCAAGATTGCTGGGAGAAATATCAATAACCTCAGATATCAGATGACACCACCCTTATGGCAGAAAGTGAAGAGGAACTAAAAAGTCTCTTGATGAAAGTGAAACAGGAGAGTGAAAAAGTTGGCTTAAAGCTCAACATTCAGAAAACTAAGATAATGGCATCCAGTCCCATCACTTCATGGGAAATAGATGGGGAAACAGTGGAAACAGTGTCAGACTTTATTTTGGGGGGCTCCAAAATCACTGCAGATGGTGACTGCAGCCATGAAATTAAAAGTCTCTTACTGCTTGGAAGGAAAGTTATGACCAACCTAGATAGCATATTGAAAAGCAGGGATATTACTTTGCCAACAAAGGTCCATCTAGTCAAGGCTATGGTTTTTCCAGTAGTCATGTATGGATGCGAGAGTTGGACTGTGAAGAAGGCTGAGCGCTGAAGAATTGATGCTTTTGAACTGTGGTGTTGGAGAAGACTCTTGAGAGTCCCTTGGACTGCAAGGAGGTCCAACCAGCCCATCCTAAAGGAGATCAGTCCTGGGTGATCATTGGAAGGACTAATGCTGAAGCTGAAACTCTAATACTTTAGCCACCTCATGCAAAGAGTTGACTCATTGGAAAAGACCCTGATACTGGGAGGGATTGGGGGCAGGAGGAGAAGGGGACGACCAAGGATGAGATGGCTGGATGGCATCACTGACTCGATGGACATGAGTTTGAATGAACTCCAGGAGTTGGTGATGGACAGGGAGGCCTGGCGTGCTGCAATTCATGGGGTTGCAGAGTTGGACACAACTGAACGACTTCACTTTCACGCGTTGGAGAAGAAAATGGCAACCCACTCCAGTGTTCTTGCCTGGAGAATCCCAGGGATGGGGGAGCCTGGTGGGCTGCTGAAGTGACTTAGCAGCAGCAGCAGCAGAGAGTATATCATGCACAATGCCAGGCAGGATGAAGCACAAGCTGGAATGAAGATCGCCAGGAGAAATATCAATAACCTCTGATATGCAGATGAAACCACCCTTATGGCAGAAGGTGAAGAAGAACTAAAGAGCCTCTTGATGAAAGTGAAAGAGGAGAGTGAAAAGTTGGCTTAAAACTCAACATTCAGAAAACGAAGATCATGGCATCTGGTTCCATCACTTCATGGCAAATAGATACAATGGAAACAGTGACAGACTTTATTTTGGGGGGCTCCAAAATCACTGCAGATTATGACTGCAGCCATGAAATTAAAAGACGTTTGCTCCTTGAAAAAAAAGTTATGACTAACCTAGACAGCATTAAAAAACAGAGACATTACTTTACCAACATTGGTCTATCTAGTCAAAGCTGTGGTTTTTCCAGTATTCATGTATGGATGTGAGAGTTGGACTATAAAGAAAGCTGAGAGCTGAAGAATTGATGCTTTTGATCTGTGCTGTTGGAGAAAACTCTTGAGAGTTACTTGGACTGCAAGAGGGTCAAACCAGTCAATCCTAAAGGGAAATAATCCTGAATATTCATTGGAAGGACTGATGCTGAAGCTGAAACTCCAATACTTTTGCCACCCAATGTGAAGAACTGACTTAATTGAAAAGACCCTGATGTGGGAAAGATTGAAGGTAGGAGGAGAAGGGGATGAGAGAGGATGAGATGGTTGGATGGCATTACTGACACAATGAATATGAGTTTGAGAAGGTTCTGGGTGTTGATGATGGACAGGGAAGCCTGGCATGCTGCAGTCCATGGAGTCACAAAGAGTCCAACATGACTGAGTGACTTAACTGAACTGAAGAGCAAAATATCTAATTAACCAAGTAATGAATGATATAACTGAACCATGACTCCTAGTTAAGCTGCTGCTGCTGCTGCTGCTAAGTCACTTCAGTCATGTCCGACTCTGTGCGACCCCATAGACAGCAGCCCACCAGGCTCTGCTGTCCCTGGGATTCTCCAGGCAAGAACACTGGAGTGGGTTGCCATCTCCTTCTCCAATGCATGAAAGGGAAAAGTGAAAGTGAAGTAGCTCAGTCATGTCCGACTCTCTGCGACCCCACAGACTGCAGCCTACCAGGCTCCTCCGTCCATGGGGTTTTCCAGGCAGGAGTACTGGGGTGGGGTGCCATCGCCTTCTCCGAAACTGCACCTTTAAATAGGCTTTACATAGGCTGCCACCTTGATCTGTATTACTGAGGGAGCAACCAGTAGGAGGAGTGTCATCGGGCAGTGAGTGGCTTGGTTCTGAGGCTTGGTAGAACGAAACAGGTGTGTTTTGAATTGTTGGGAGGATTTAGTGAGGGAAGAGAAGGGCCTGCATTATGGCTACATGCTGGCCACTGCAAAGCCCTAGTGGATGGACAACATTTACAAATGCCACCATATTACTGACAGTTGGGGTACAGAGCAAGGTCTCCATTTGTAGAGAGAGGCAGATTTGCAAATTATGGAAATATCTTTCTTCCATATATTTGGTTTAGTTTGAAAGAACTAATTCTGGGAGGTCGTACGTAATCCCCATCTTATGCATGAGGAAACAGGCACTGAAAATTAACAGAGTAAAAACTGATCTCTGACAGTTTATCTACCTTCATATACCAAGTAATTCTTTCTTAGGCATTGAATGTACCCTGTGCTAGGATGACGACCCCTTCTCCAACTCCACTTACATTCACCTTCCAGTTGAAGCAGTCTCTTATAGTCCATATTTCGTCTTTCCTTCCCAATTTCACTCATCTTACATCTCAATCCCGGTCACTAGCTGTTTTCCATGATTATATATAATTGTCTGATCTTTTAAAATGTGTACATTAAGTGTAAATGTGTAATAATTGGGTCTTAGAATTTCCCTTTCTTGGCCTTTCAACTTTCTATCCTTTTCTTTTTTATGTTAATTCATCAACAAACTTAATCAAGAGTCAGAAATTGAGATAAATTGATAGGTAGGTAGGTAGGTAGATAGAAAGTTAAATAAATACTGTCGTGGACTGAATTGTGTCCCCAAGTTTCTTTCATGTTAAGCCTTAACCTCCAATGTGATTGTATTTGGAGACAGGCCCTCTAAGGAGGTGGTCGTGGTTTAGTCGCTAAGTCATGGCTGACTCTTGCGACCCCATGGACTGTAGGCTGCCAGGCTCCTCTGTTCATGGGATTCCCCAGGAAAGAAAACTGGAATTTCCTTTTCCAGGGGAATCTTCCTGGCCCCAGAATCAAACCCAGGTCTCCCGCATTGCAGGCAGATTCTTTTACCAACTGTGCTAAGAGGGAAGCCCTTAATTACTTTTAATTGAGGTCACGAAGGTGGGGCCTAATATAATAGGACTGATGTCCTTATAAGAAGAAGAGATGTCGGAGATCTCTCTCTTCCCACGTGTGTGCACACAGACAAGAAGCCATGTGAGGACACGGTGAGAAGACAGTCCTTTTCAAATCAGGAAGAGACACCTCACCAAAACCCAACCCTTGCAACACCTTGACCTTGGGCTTCTAGCCTCCAGAACAGATTTTCTGTTACTTAAGTCACCCAGCCTGTGGTATTTTGTTACGGCTGCCCAAGCAGATGAATACAGGTACTTTATTGAACCTATTACCACTCAAGACACTGTGAGTAGAATATGCTAAGGGAATCCTAATGTAGTTTTGAATGCTATAGTAGAAAGAGTATTGGACTGAAGTCAAAACGCCTGGATGCAATCAAGGTCTGGTTCTCCCACTTCCTGTATGTGTGAACCCAATAGTCACAATGGCCATCTGATGTGAAGAGCTGACTCATTTGAAAAGACCCTGATGCTGGGAAAGATTGAAGGCGGGAGGAGAAGGGGATGACAGAGGATGAGATGGTTAGATGGCATCACCGACTCAGTGCACATGAGTTTGAGTACTCTGGGAGTTGGTGATGGGCAGGGAGGCCTGGCGTGCTGCAGTCCACGAGGTCGCAAAGAGTCGGACATGACTGAGCGACTGAACGGAATAGTCACTTCACCCCTGTAAGACTGAACTCCCTCACCTGTACAAGACTAGGTTCTTTCTCAAGGTCCTCATTGCGTGAGACGTCTGATTATCAATATCCATGCAGTCAGCGAGTATAAATCATTTATAAACCATACAAATCATTACACATCAAGCATCATTCATCTTTGTTAGATCTTCTAACTCATTAGGAGAATTGAAGCTCCACAAAATAGCAAGGGAAACCATATGACTTCCCTGATTTCTGCACATCTGTGCACATGTATTCGGGATACCTATCAATGTGCCAAGAAGTACTAGAAACGACAATATTAGTAGGCTCTTCTCCAAGGAATATCAATGTTATAAAGATCTGGGGAGAAGAAAATATGGATATAAAGCAAGTAATGCAAAATTTGCCAAAAGATTAACTTAAAACATAGCATTCTGGAGAAAGTTTTAGCTTCTTATGGGCATCTTTGTTCATCCACTCAATTGCTACAGTTTCTTTCTTTGTCATTTTGATGAAAATCTTTGTAGAATACTATAGCTGACAAATTTTATTGTTTAGAGCAGCAGCTGATTTTGATGGGGTTTTAAATTTATTTGCAAGTAGAGCATTTTCACAAGTCCCCAGAGGAGGAAATGGCAACCCACTCTATTATTCTTGCCTGAAAAATCCCATAGACAAAAGAGCCTGGCAGGCTACAGTCTATGGGGTCGCAAAGATTCAGACATGACTGGCCGACTAAGCACACAGCACATTTTCACAGGTAGGTTGATAGAAAATTATCCCACAGTCACGCCTATATCCTCTGTCAGGCAGCTCTCCAATGCATGCAGTAAGTCACAAGGGAGGCACAGCAGAGGCTACTGTCCCTGGAGAAAATTGAATGTAACTAAAGCATGCTCTTTTCAGGAAGCCTGGCATAGGGACATCTGCAGTAATTACAGTGCCAGTTTATATTTCCCGTTCTGATTTCCCTTTGGTCGTGGGGAGACTGTCAAAGTAGCCTTGGCTTTTGTCCCTTAGTTAAAGGCAAACATGTGACTCAAGCTAGAACAATTAGTCTCTCCCTCTGAGGATGTGACTCTTGAGAAGAGGGGAGCTATTAATAACACTGGTAATAGTGGAACACTTTGTTCTGCAGAGAGAACTCTGAAGAAGCTCAGGGACTCTCCATTACATTCTTTTCCCTGGGGCCCTGAGGGTAGACCTGATCTCCATCCTTACCATATGCTCCAGTTTTTCCTTTGATTCTGTGAGCTAGTCCCGATCTTTCCAATAAATTCTTTCCTGCTTGAAGTTAGAGTCAGTTTTTATTTCTTGTAAGCAAAAGTGTATAGTGTTGGCCTTTAGGTACCAGTTTCATATATATGAAATCACTTTTTATTTGATAAAACGATCTGCTCAATTTGCAGGAAGTTAGATGGCAGTTTTATTGGGCATTACTGTTTGTCTAGGTTTCAGTATAAAACACAAATTACTTTTAACATGGTAGGAAATTACATCTTCTTCTGACCGTTGATCTTTTCTACGTTACTCCTCCCACCTCAACTTATCTTAACTGTCATTTCATTCATAAAAAAGAAAAACTTATTTAAAAATATTGCATCTCTAAATGTATTATATATTTCTGCTTAAGAGATTGAACATTAAAAAGCATTTTTTGTGGAGCAAAGAGGACTTTTAGGGCAGTGAAACTACCCTGTATAATACTATAATGGTGAATACATGTCATTATATATTTGTCCAAACCCATAGTATGTACAGAAGAATTGATACTTTTGAACTCTCAAAAAAAGTCTTCTCTCAAGAGAAAAACTGACTCATTGGAAAAGACCCTAATGCTGGGAAAGATTGAAGGTGGGAGAAGAAGGGGATGCCAGAGGATGAGATGGTTGGATGGCATCACTGACTCAATGGACATGAGTTTGAGTAAACTGGGAAGTGGTGATGGACAGGGAGGCCTGGTGTATTGCAGTCCATGGGGTCACAAAGAGTTGGACACGATTGAGGGACTGATGGTACAACACCAAAAGAGAATCCCAACGTAAACTGTGGACTTTAGGTGATTATGATGCGCTGATACATGTTCATCAACTGTAATAAATGTTCCGTATCTGGTGGGACATGTAGTAATGCGGGAGGCTATGTTTGTGTGGGGGGAGCAGTATACAGGAAATCTCTGTACTTTGCTCCCGATTCTGCTATGAACCTAAAACTGGTCTAAAAATGAGGTCTACTTTTAAGAAAGAAAGAAACAAAACCTTTTTCTAAACTGCAAACAAAGCTCATCCTTAATCTATCTCATAATCATAGTAATCATCATCCACATTGATTCTGATGCTGGCATGCTCCTCCAGCTTTGGTTTCTTTTTGGTCTCTTTGCTTTTCTCGGTCAGATGTAAGTGATGCTCACATTGCTTCATGATCTTCTTGGAAGACATCCAGCTCTCCCCTTGTCGTTCAGCTGGTGCCACACACTGTCCTCCCCTCACATCTGTGCCCTTGGCCTTCAGGACCTCCCTGGCTCTCAGGAGGCTGCAGGTGCAATTCCATGGATTTCCATCCAGATACAGGTGCCGGAGGCGAGGCAGCACCTCCAGGGCTTTGAGGTCTAAAGCGGAAAGCTTGTTGTTCCTGAGGTTTAGAACCTGAAGCTGCTTCAGATCCTTGACCTCCCTCTCAGCAATGTCCTGGATGGCATTGCCTTTTAGGTCCAGCCTGGCTAGGGTTCCTGGGAGCCTGCAAAAGCATGGGAATAGGATGTGAGAGGAGGCTGTGACCGTCATTCCAAACTGCCGAGGAAACTCAGCCTGAGCAACATCCACCTCTGCTGTACCGTTCTGTTCCCTCTGAAGCTAGAAAACAAGCTTTCTTTTGAAAAGTTAAAGTACAAACCGCACTCTTACCTATTGGTCTTTAACCCTTTCTCATAGGACTCATTTTCTAACCTCATAATTTCTTCTATTTTATATTCATATATTTTTCTCCTCCAGTGAAAATCTTGAAAAAATGGCTAATTCCAAGTCTGGGGCAAAGTAAGCTAGAACATCTGAATCAGAATGCAATGAAGTGTTCAGATTCATGGAACACCCACCATGATGGCTGCTATCAAAAATACAGTGTTAACAAGAGTGTGGAGAAATTGGAAACTTTGTACATTGTGGATGGGAGTATAAATGGTACAGACGATATGGGAAACGGTATGGTGGTCCTCCCCAAATTAAAAATACAATTGCCATATGATCCAGCAATTCCACTTTTGTGTATATACTCAAAAGAATTGAAAGGAAGTTCTCACAGAGATTCTTATGTACCCATGCTATATTCCCATGTCAAATTCACAATAGTTAAAATGTGGAAGCAATCCAAATGTCCATTGATTGATGAATGAGTAAGCAAAATACAAAATATAAGTACCAACAATGGAATATTATCCAGCCTTAAAACGAAGGAAATTCTGACTCATGCTACAACATAAATAAGGATACTATGCTAAGTGGGAAAAAAAAGTGAAAGTGAAGTCACTCAGTTGTGTCCGACTCTTTGCGACCCCCTGGACTGTAGCCTACCAGGCTCCTCTGTCCATGGGATTTTCCAGGCAATAGCACAATAGTATTGGAGTGGATTGCCACTTCCTTCTCCAGGGGATCTTCCCAACCTAGGGATCAAACCCGGGTCGCCCACATTGTAGACAGACGCTTTACCGTCTAAGCCAGGCATAAAAAGATAACTTCCCTGGTGGCTCAGACTTTAAAGAATTTGCCCCACTGTAGGAGACCCAGATTCAATCCCTGGGTCAGGAAGATTCCCTGGAGAAGGGAATGACAACCCCCTCCAGTAATCTTGCCTGGATAATTCCATAGACAGAGAAGCCTGGTGTGCTATAGTCCATGTAATCACAAACAGTCTGACTGACAAACACTTCACTTCAAAAGATAACCGCTGTATGATTCTACTTATATAAGATGTCTAGAGTAGTCAAATTCATAGAAACAGAAAGTAGAGTAGTGGTTGTCGGGGATTTAGGGGAGAGAGGAAATAAACTGTTTAATGGGTACAGAGTTTCGGTTTCGCAAGATGAAAAAGTTCTGGACACTGGTTGCACAGCAATGCAAATGTACTCAATATTGAATTGTACATTTTAAAATGGTTAACGTGGTAAATTTCATGTTATGTGTGTTTTACCACAATTTTTCTTTTTTTTAAATAGAGATAATGGAATTGTGTCCCATGAACACAGGAACCAGCTTGGAGATGCTCCTACTAATGAAATTTGAGGATCAAAAGAATCTAGCAACTATAAATAACCATAACTCACTGAATGAATTAAGATCTCTGGGTCCATAGTGATATTTATTTTTTAAAAAAGAAAGAAACAGAAAAAGAGAGAGAAAAAAGCTACACAATAATGTTAAATGGGGAAAATAGAAGACAAAATTGACTGATCTGAAATACATAAAAACAACTTATGGCTAGACATGGGTTCTGATTGAGCAGTTATGACTCCTTTATTTCTCAGCACACAAAGTTTTCAACCTTGAACAGGTATTGCTGCATAATCAGGAAAAAAAAATTTCAACTGTGGATACCAATTTGAAAAATTTCATGCTAATGACTGTTGATAAAAATAAAAAAGGATCACAGTTGTGAACTGAAAATCTTTCTGTGAGTCAACAACTTTCCATTAAGTGCTATTCTCTTTATGAAGTGCAATAAGTGAAAAAGTTTTATGGGAAAAAAGTCCCACAAAATACCACCCAAACGCTATCTTCATGCCATCTGAATGTATTCTATTTCATGCTTTTTAGTATTCACTGGAATTTTTATGGTGGTCTCAGTCATATGATTGCTATGCCAAAGAGAAACAAATGAATTTAACCATATTTTACAACAATATTACCTTTTGTTTGTTATAGTGTTATTTTTAGATGAATTTAATTCCAAAAGGTTAATCTTTTAGGTTACTGGAATGGGTAGTCATTTTCTCCTTCAGGAGATCTTCCCAACCCAGGGATCAAACCCTAGTCTCACGCATTGCTGGCAGATTCTTTACCATCTGAGCCACCAGGGGAGCCCACAGTTACTGGCACTTAGCCTAAATTTTGCCCTTGTTTTTTTCTTTGATATTTACATTTTATATTGTATATATTTATGTTTATGTACTTTATATTTGTATTCATCTCCTAAACCATATAATACATATACATATGTAAGTATTTGTGCTTTTGAATATTTTAAAGTCATGCTTGTTTAAAGTGACTTTTTAAAAATTTGGAATTAAATTTACCTAACAAAAGAGATTAATTTACCAGGGAAAATCACTTCATACATTTTAACAGTGTGGTATAAGCTTCTGCAAAGACATTTTCTCTTAATAAGTTTGTTGTTAATACAATTAACAATTTTTGAATTGATATCCAGAGTTAAATTCAGTTTGAAATTAATCCCTGAGAGAATGTAACTTTGAGCACACACCAGCTTATCCAGTTTACATCTCTAAAAGTTAGACAGAAAACCTGTGTATAGCTTTCTTTTTCCCTAAGAAAAAATGGACTGTGAATTAGTGATGATACGGCAACCAAGGCTCTGTAAATATTGAGGGTACAAGGGGCACAGCTGAGGAAAGATACGGTCAACTCAAGAGTCAAGTCTCCTTATTAAGACTTTGACTTCTAACTTTGGCTATTCTATCTACTAGTATGTGACTTCAGGTAAATTATTTAGCTCCCTTTTTTTTTTTTTTTTTGGCCACATCCACAGCATGTGGGATCTTTATTCCCCAACTAGGGATTGAACTCACGCTGCTTGCATTGGAAGTGGAGTCTTAACCACTGGGCCATGGGGAAGTCCCAGTTATTTAGCTTTTTAAAGCTTCTGATTGTCCAAGTATTCACTGCACAGAAGTCACATAAAAATGTTAACTAAAGACAATGAGCAAGCCAAGCTTTTCTTTTAAACAAACACAGTTATTCAGTTATCAGCTGGGTAGCTGAAAACTGTACCTGTTCTTAGGACTACCTTTTTTTTCTTTCATGTTATTATGGATAATCAAAATGGTATTGTAAGAGAAATCAGTAATTTCCTGCTTTTGTGATCTTTTGGCAGTCATTTATTTCTTTGATATAATTTGTCTTTATAAGTCTGATTTCTATAAAAATGTAGCCCTAATTTTAAGACAAACAAGTGTCTAGAAATGCTGTTTGTTCTTTGGGCAGTATCCCTTTTTAGAGTAAAAAGAGAGAAACCCCCATTTTGTCAGTAGATGGCACTTCAGTGTAAGAGAAAATGCTAACTGGCTTTACTAGGTTGTAGAAAGCTCTTCTGGATTTGAATTATCCAAATTGTGAATAATGAAAGAGTGGTGTAACTTATCTTTGTTCCCTGAGCTGCAGAGTGGTGAAATGAGAAGCAGCAAAAAGTGAGACCCAGGTTCTGGGTAGTCTAAATTCTAAGTTGTGGCTGAGTTGCTCAGTTGTGTCCGACTCTTGTGACCCCATGGACATGGCCGCCAGGCTCCTCTGTCCATGGCATTTTTCAGGCAAGAATACTAGATTGGGTTGCCAATTCCTCCTCCAGGGGATCTTCCTGACCCAGGGAACAAATGCACATCTTCTGCATTAGCAGGCAGATTCTTTATGGCTGAGTCACCAGGGAAGCCCAAGGAATAGATAATATTGTATTTAAATTCTTTATAGGAAGGAAACCAGGGAAAAACTTTTTGGGGTCCTTCCAAATTTCCAGTTCAAATAAAAATTGCAGAGGAGGGGTTTGGTGGTCCTGATGGGGAATTTAAAAATCACTTTCTATAAGAACACAGGCCAAGTTCTCTGATAGAGTAGAGAGCTGGGTGGCTTCATTTATGCCTCATGGGCATATACCCCCTGGTAGCTCATTACTTGCCCCATTGTCCTTTCCCAGCAGTTCTCAACCTGGGCCACACCTTAAATTCATCTGGGGAGCTTTTTAAAAATACTGATGCCTGGGGTGATGACATAATTGGTTTGAAGTGAGGTCTAGGCATGAATGGGCTTTTTTTAAAGTTATTCAGATAATTCAATTGTGAAATCAGATTTGAAAATTAGGGTTAGCTCAGGATTGCAAGGGCTTCCCTGGTGGATCAGTGGTAAAAATAATCTACCTGCAATGCAGGACACCTGGCTTCAATTCCTGGATTGGGAAGATCCCCTGGAGGAGGGCATGGCAACCCACTCCAGTACTCTTGCCTGGAGAATTCCAAGACAGAGGAGCCTGGCAGGCTACAGTCCATAGGGTTGCACGGAGTTGGACACGACTGAAGCGACTGAGCAGCAGCAGCAGCAGGCTTCAATTCAGTACAGTGGCTCAGAAGTGTCCGACTCTGCGACCCCATGGACTGCAGCGTGCCATGCTTCCCTGTCCATCACCAACTCCCAGAGTGTGCTCAAACTCATGTCCATTGAGTCAGTGATGTCAACCAGCTATCTCATCTGTCATCCCCTTCTCCTTCCGCCTTCAATCTTTCCCAGCATCAGGGTCTTTGCCAATGAGTCAGTTCTTCGCGTCAGGAGGCCAAAGGATTGGAGTTCCAGCTTCAGCATCAGTCCTTCCAATGAATATTCAGGACTGATTTCTTTTAGGATGGACTGGTTGGATCCTCCTGCAGTCCAAGGGACTCTCAAGAGTCTTCTCCAACACCACAGTTCAAAAGCATCAATTCTTCGGCACTCAGCTTTCTTTATAGTCCAACTCTCACATCCATACATGACCACTGGAAAAGCCATAGCTTTGACTAGGTGGACCTTTGTTGGTAAAGTAATGTCTCTGCTTCTTAATATGCTGTCTAGGTTGATCATAGCTTTTCTTCCAAGGAGCAAGTGTCTTTTAATTTCATGGCTACAGCTACCATCTACAGCGATTTGGGAGCCCAAAAATATAAAGTCTCTCACTGTTTCCATTGTTTTCCCATCTATTTGCCACGAAGTGATGGGACCAGATTGCCATGATCTTAGTTTTTGGAATGTTGAGTTTTAAGCAGCAGGCTTGCAAACCCATTATACACTCTGTTGGGTAAAAGCATTGTGCTTTCTGTAGTCACTTATTAAGACACAGATACTCTGTCAGAAGTAATTAAGAATAATTAAGCTACTTTTCACTCATTAAACTTAGCAGGATTACTTCCCCAAATGCTTTCTAAAAGTCACCTGAATAGAAAAATTCACCAAGTTCACAGTTTTGTCCATGGCTGTCATAGCCCGCTGAGAATCCTTAGGTGATATAGTCATTCCCTAACTTGTTTTGTGACTTTTTACTTTCTGCATATTTTTTTGAGGAGCATGCAGTAATAGAAAATATAGTAGAGAAATTATTAAAATAACAAGAATGTTGTTGTTCAGTCACTCAGTCATGTCTGACTCTTTGCAACCCCATGAACTGCAGCACACCAGGCTTCCCTGTCCTTCACTATCTTCCAGAGTTTGCTCAAACTCATGTCCATTGAATCAGTGATGCCATCCAACCATCTCATCTTCTGTCATCCCCTTCTCTTCCTGCCTTCAATTTTTCCCAGCAATCAGGGTCTTTTCCAAAGATCAGTTCTTCACATCAGGTAGCGAAACAGCATTGGACCTTCGGCTTCAGCATCAGTCCTTCCAATGAATATTCAGGGTTGATTTCCTTTGGGATTGACTTATTTTATCTCCTTGCAGTCCAAGGGACTCCCAAGAGTCTTCTCCAACACCACAGTTCAAAAGCATCAATTCTTCAGCATTCAGCCTTCTTTATGGTCCAACTCTCACATCTGTACATGACTACTAGAGAAACCATAGCTTGGACTATACAGACCTTTGTCAGCAAAGTGATGTCTCTGCTTTTTAATATGCTGTCCAGGTTTGTCCAGATTGCTTCCAAGGAGCAATCATCTTTTACTTTCATGGCTGCAGTCACCATCTACAGTGATTTGGGAGCCCAAGAAAATAAGACCTGCTACCATTTCCATTGTTTCCATGAAGTGATGGGATAGGATGCCATGATCTTGGTCTTAAAAATGAGAGTCTTGAAATACTGCCCACATGCTCTAGCCTTAGAGCCTTTGTACTGGCTATTGAGTCTAGAACACTCCCACCCCCGCACACCCTGCCCACCACCCTGCAAACTGCATTACAATTAAATCTGTCAGCCTCTTCCAGTCTTTGCTTAAAGCTTACCTTTACAAGGGGAGTACCATTCTTACCTTATTAGAAATTACAACCAGCTACCCCCACTCTTTACAGTCTTGAACCTGGTAACCCTGCTTGTTTTTTGTTGTTAGTTAAAACACCTAACAATATCTAAATGTTATATAGTTTACTTATATATTATGTTGTCATTCTTTCATTGCTAGAATTTAAGAGCAAGAAGTTTTATCTCTTTATTAGACTGATGTATCCCAAGTGCCTGGTAAAGTACCTGGCACGTGGTGAATGCCAAAATATACTTGTTGAATTAAATTGATTGTATATGCATGCTTATTCATTAGGAGAAATTGATTACTTTCAAATCATTCTCAATATAGAATTTTAAATACAGAGTTCAGTTTGAAAAATCACTTTTTGATGTTTTGCACTGGGGATAGTTAACATACCATATACTTTTTAAATCCCTTTTTCAACTAGAAAAAAAATGAACATCTGTCCATATAAAATATAATTTTATTCCTTTCTCATTGATAAGAGAATTTATCATAATGAACGATGGCAATAAGCAAATCTAGTGCCACAGAATCCTACAGAACCAGAAGTTGATATATTAATTATGAGAAATTTGATAAGGAAGCCTTTTTTCCTATAAAGTGCTGAAAAGAAAAAGAATCTGCTGACAGGCACATTTAATAAACAACATAGTATCTTTTTTTAGGAGAATAATAGTACTTACTCTTCTATTTTTATTCTACTTTAAAATGTGAAACATGGGATAAAAGTTAAATAAATAGAGTCAATTAATATGAACATATTAGTAACAGATTATGGCTTTGGTTAGAGGGGGACAAGCACAGTGGGTTGGGGATAGAAGTAGGGATATTTGGGAAAAAATTATTAAGTGCCAGAGGATGAGGATATATGTGTGTTTGTGCGTGAGAGAAAGAGAATAGAAGAAACAACTGAAAACACAACGTAAGACCAACACAGACTCACACACTCACAGACAGGCCCACAGAAAACTAAGCAGCACCCCACAGCCCTGAGAAAAACATACGGCTCCTAAATGCATAATTCAAAATAAGTACAATGTTAGATTTCAAGGTTTTGATTTTTCCCTTATGTACTATTCCAATGCTTTTAAAAATATAAATGTCTTACTACGTTTCCCCGCTCAGTTTTCTGGGGTCCTTCCTTTGCTAGTGGTTAAACACATGCCTTGCTTCCCAAATGATGCAGAGGAATCTGCCTGCCAGTGCAGAAGATGCAAGAGACACGAGTTCCATCCTTGGGTCAGGAAGATCCCCTGTAGCGAAATGGCAACCCGCTCCAATATTCTTGCCTGGAAAATTCCATGGACAGAGGAACCTGGCAGCTACAGTCCATGGGGCCGTAAAGAGTCAGGCAGGACTAAGCATGCACCCCCTTAAGAACATGCCTAGTGGGCCTGTTGCTGGATACAGGCCATAGTTTAGAAAACCAGAACACATTTTTACAAGTAATAGCCCCCTGTGATGCTCCTTAGCATACTTCCCTGAAGCTGCAGTTGCTTCTAATATAGATATCGTGTTGGTATCTTGTCCCATAGGCAAGGTAAGTTAGAGTAGGAGTCAGCTTGAGGGCTGGAGATTCCAAGCCCTTGTTTAAAACTTCTGCCTCTGAATCCTTGGATAGCTTTAATCAGATCAATTACATTTACTTAGACTACTTTTCTTTCTTGTATAATGTACTTAGTTGCCCCCATCTTTGGAAGACTTCTCTGGTAAGTTCCATAGATGATAAAGCTCACTTACCGCAGAGGTATAGACAAGAGTAGGTTCTGCTCCAAGGCCAAATTGGAGAGCTGGGAACACTTCTGCAGGGCTCCAGCTTCAAACAAGCTGACAATGTTGTTGTCCAGAAACAAGTGTTTCAAATCTCGGAGGTCCCGGAAATCTTGCGCCGTAACTTTGCGAATCAGATTATTGCTGATATCCAGCTTTTGTAGCCGGGCTGGTAGTCGGAGGGGCAACGTCTGAAGTTGGTTTTGGGACACCTCAAGGGTGGTTAAATTGGCAAGGAGCTGTGCCCCCTCGATGGAAGAGAGTGAGTTTTCTGACAGGTAAAGGTGGGAAAGTTTCTCTAAGTGTTTCATATCTCGAAACCTCACCGCTTTGAGCTGGTTTCTCTCCATTTTTAAAGAGAGCAAAGATTTGGGGAGGTTAATAGGAATTTTAGTCAGAAAGTTACTACTGAAACTGAGAAACTGCAGAGACTGAAGGGAAGTGAAGAAGCTAGCTGGTATGAGATGTAGCTTGTTATTCTCCATGCTCAGATGTTTCAGATGGGGAAGTGCCAGCGGTCCCTCCACATTCTCAATGTTGTTGGCGTCTAACATCAAGCTTTGCAGACTGACAAGGGAGGAGAGCATGCTGGGAGAGACAGAAGAGATCAGATTGTTTTTCAGTTCAAGGATTTTTAATTTCTTCAGTCCTTCAAAATCAGATCCGTGAAGGACATATATTGAATTATCATTTAGTTTTAACACTTCAAGACTGGCCGGGAGAGCACGGGGGACCCGTCTTAACTTATTTTTCCAAAGTTCCAAGGTCTTCAAAGTACTCAGAGTTTTGAAAGTGTCGTTTTCTACTGACTCTGTTCCACTGGCTAGCAGAAAAAAATCTTCTAGAGCTAACATTTGGGTAAAGTTAGATAGCTATTTAAAAAAAAAAAAAAAAAAAGCAGGGATGGGGAAGAGAGGAGAAAAGCAGTAAATTAGTGTTATTATTTTTAAAAAGGCATATACATTATCATCCAATGCTAATGATACTTCAGCTTTTTCCTTCAGGATCTATTTTATTTTTTTTTACTAGAATTACTTAAAACTTTTTTTAATTGGAGGAAAGTTGCTTTACAATATTGTATTGGTTTTGGTATACAACAACACGAATCAGTCATAATTATACACATATATGTATATATACCCTTCCCTCTGGAACCTCCCTCCCCACCCCATTCCCTCCCTCAAGGTCATCACAGAGCACAGGCTGGGCTCCATGTGGTTTTAAATTATCTCTTGGAAAAGGATAGAAACTCAGGTCCTGATCATTTTTATTCATAACTGCTAGCAGTGTAAGAGGTGTAAAATATTTTAAGAACTTTCATACACTATTGGTAGACATAAAATTGGCCAACTTTTGCTGTGTATTCTTTGACCCGGCAAGTTTACTTCTAGGTAGAAGGGCTTACAAATTGCACAATGTTGTGTGCGACAGGATCGACGGGATGTTCTTTGTTGCATCATCTTGTAACAACCAAAAAGGAAACAATCTGGAAATTTCACCAAGGTGTTAACTAGAGTTGCTATCTCTTAGGGGGTAAAGTTATAGGGAATTTTCATCATCTATCTACATTTTGCATTGTTTAGATGTTTAAAATTTTTAAATTACATTTAAACAATTTTAAGCATTAAAAGTAAAAAACAATTAATGTCCTAGATACTGCTATCAGTTGGATGGGCCTATCAGAAAGACATTTTCAAGTGTATTATAGTTTGGAAAACTAGTCTCCTGTTCCCACTCCCCAATTTTTGTTTCATTGATGAAAAAGATTCATGAAGAAACAAATAGGATACATGTGTCTCCATGTCTGTAGAGCAAGGAGTCCATTCATGCATATACCCCAGACCTAAAGCAATTCCTCTCCTCAATTTTAGGACTCTGATACACTTTCTCCATGGTTTTCAAGTTCAAGCACCCCTATCTTTCCACATACTCTCCAAACTCTTAGCTTGACATCTGCCTCTTTTTTAGGATGCTGTAATTTTTGGTATTTGTTTCTCAGAGTAAAATCACGTTTAGGTAAATGAAGAATTGTTCCAGATTTTCCTCAGCTTGATAAATCTTCACAAAATTTTCAACCTGATTTAGAATTCAGTTAAGCTTGAATTTTCAGTGCACAATTTTATGTCTTACTGTCTATAGCTTCCAAATGTTGATTTAATTGTGCAGTTGAACCCTTTTGTAATACCAGTATATGGTTAATACCTTCAAAGTGGGTTAATTCTGCAGCACATATTTGTTATATGTGGTTATACTATAGGAGGACCTGTGATGTGAATTATGGTATATTTCACTGCAGATGGTGACTGCAGCCATGAAATTAAAAGACACTTACTCCTTGGAAGGAAAGTTATGACCAACCTAGATAGCATATTCAAAAGCAGAGAATTACTTTGCCAACAAAGGTCCATCTAGTCAAGGCTATGGTTTTTCCAGTGGTAATGTATGGATGTGAGAGTTGGACTGTGAAGAAAGCTGAGTGCCAAAGAACTGATGCTTTTGAACTGTGGTGTTGGAGAAGACTCCTGAAAGTCCCTTGGACTGCAAGGAGATCCAACCAGTCCATTCTGAAGGAGATCAGTCCTGGGTGTTCTTTGGAAAGAATGATGCTAAAGCTGAAACTCCAGTACTTTGGCCACCTCATGTGAAGAGTTGACTCATTGGAAAAGACTCTGATGCTGGGAGGGATTGGGGGCAGGAGGAGAAGGGGATGACAGAGGATGAGATGGCTGGATGGCATCACCGACTCAATGGATGTGAGTCTGAGTGAACTCCGGGAGTTGGTGATGGACAGGGAGGCCCAGAGTGCTGCGATTCATGGGGTCGCAAAGAGTCGGACACGATTGAGCGACTGAACTGAACTGAACTGAAAGCATCTCCTAAAATGGTACATTAGTTGAAGAATCTCATGCTAAAAATTCAATAAACAAATATTTTTAATCATAAAATTTTTGGCAGCTGCCTTGGCTTATATATTGTTGCTAACATTTGATATTTTCTTAATGATTAATCAGATGCATTAATTAGCCATAGTCCCAAGAATAATACTTTTTTTTGTATTTGTTGAGCATCTACAAGTTCCATGTGCTTTTTAATATGTTATCAGTAATTCTCCTTATAACCCTGCAAGTTTGAATTTCAACAAGGTCTACAGAACTCCAAAACCCTTTCTTCCTCAACTCATCATTTTCTAACACATTTTCTGCTGCCTGTGGTCTATAATTAATATTTTTCAAATGAGACACAAAATCTGGACGCAGATCATATTTTTAGAAAAGCAGAAATTTTAGAGATTGTATAGTACAAATCTTCCATATAAGGGATGGTTTAAGGTGGAATCAAGATTGCCAGGAGAAATATCAATAACCTCAGATATGCAGATGACACCCCCTTAAGGCAGAAAGTGAAGAAGAACTAAAGACCCTCTTGATGAAAGTGAAAGAGGAGAGTGAAAAAGTTGGCTTAAAACTCAACATTCAGAAAACTAAGATCATGGCATCCAGTCCCATCACTTCATGGCAAATAGAGGCGGAAACAATGGAAACAGTGACAGGATTTATTTTCTTGGGCTCCAAAATCACTGCAGAAGGTGACTGCAGCCATGAAACTAAAAGACACTTGCTCCTTGGAAGAAAAGCTATGACCAACAACCCAGACAGCATATTCAAAAGCAGAGACATTACATTGCCAACAAAGGTCCATCTAGTCAAGGCTATGGCTTTTCCAGTGGTCATGTATGGATGTGAGAGTTGGACTATAAAGAAAGCTGAGTGCCGAAGAATTGATGCTTTTGAACTGTGGTGTTGGAGAAGACTCTTGAGAGTCGCTTGGACTGCAAGAGGAACAAACCAGTCAATCCTAAAGGAAATCAGTCTTATATATTCACTGGAAGGACTGATGCTGAAGCTGAAACTCCAATACTTTGGCCACCTGATGTGAAGAACTGGCTCACTGGAAAAGACCCTGATGCTGAGGAAGATCGAGGGCAGGGGGAGAAGGGGATGACAGAGGATGAGATGGTCATGAGTTTGAGCAAGCTCCAGAAGTTGGTGGACAGGGAAGCTTGGTGTCCATGGGGTTACAAATATTCGGACACAACTGAGTGACTGAACTGAACTGAATGAGGCCAAAAAGTAAAAATGAAATAAATGACCTGTCCAAGAGTCAGGGTGTTTAATCTATTCTTCATTCTAAAGTGCCTTTTTCTAGGCTTTCTTTCATATAAAGTCACAAATGACTCTACACATAGATTTGCACCTCTGGGACTGTTGATCTCCCGAAAAAAAGACCTTGATGTTGCAAATGCTTCCACTTCTATCTGCATGACAACAAACCCTAAAAAGACTGCTGACTATGCAGCCAGTCTCAGAGATGACGTGAATCTGAATGGACAGTTTCTTTGAGGACAAAGTGTGGTGTGGGAGCTTCAATTTGTCTCCATTTTTATTTATAAATTATATAGACTAGCCTACATAGTAAATACCAGTCATATTCTTAACTGAATCCAGGGAATAGTAGCTTTGTGTTAATAAGCATAGAGAACCTTTTCCCTTTATCAGGTGAATACAGATTACTTTTGCCAAAGCCAGAACACCACCCAGTTGTGGATGTGACTGGTGATGGAAATAAAGTCCAATGCTGTAAAGAACAATATTGCATAGGAACCTGGAATGTTAGGTCCATGAATCAAAGCAAATTGGAAGTGGTCAAATAGGAGATGGCAAGAATGAGCATTAACATTTTAGGAATCAGCAAACTGAAATGGACTGGAATGGGTGAATTTAACTCAGATGATCATTATATCTACTACTGTGGGCAAGAATTCTTTAGAAGAAATGGAGAAGCCATTATAGTTAACAAAAGAGTCCAAAATGCAGTACTTGGATACAATCTCAAAAATGACAAAATGATCTCTGTTTGTTTCCAAGGCAAATCATTCAAAATCATAGTAATCCAAGTCTATGCCCCAACCAGTAATGCTGAAGAAGCTGAAGTTGAACAGTTCTATGAAGACCTACAAGACCTTCTAGAACTAACACGCAAAAAACATGTCCTCTTCATTATAGGGGACTGAAATGCAAAAGTAGGAAGTCAAGAGCTACCTGGAAAAACAGGAAAATTTGCCCTTGGAGTACAAAATGACGCAGGTCAGAGGCTAACAGTTCTGCCAAGAGAAACGCACTGGTCATAGCAAACACCCTCTTTCAACAACACAAGAGAAGACTCTTCATATGGACATCATCAGATGGTCAATACAGAAATCAGATTGGTTATATTCTTTGCAGCCAAAGATGGAGAAGTTCTATATAGTCAGCAAAATCAAGACAGAGAGCTGTTGTGGCTCAGATCATGAAATGCTTATTGCCAAATTCAGACTTAAATTGAAGCAAGTAGGGACCATTAAGGTATGACCTAAATCAAATCCCTTACAATTATACAGTGTAAGTGACAAACAGATTCAATGCATTAGATCTGACAGACAAAGTGCCTGAAGAACTGTGGATGGAGGTTCATGACATTTTACAGGAGGGGGTGATCGAGACCATCCCCAGAAAAAGAAATGCAAAAAGGAAAAATGGTTGTCTGAGGAGGGTTTGAGTATCTGAGAAAAGAAGAGAAGCAAAAGGCAAAGGAGTAAAGGAAAGATATACCGATTTGAATGCAGAGTTCCAAAGAATAGCAAGGAGGGATAAGAAAGCCTTCCCCGGTGATCAATGTAAAGAAATAAAGGAAAACAATAGAATGGAAAAGAGTAGAGATCTCTTCAAGAAAATTAGAGATACCAAGGGAACACTTCATGCAAAGCTGAGCACAATAAAGGACAGAAATGGTATGGACCTAACAGAAGCAGAAGATATTGAGAAGAGGTGGTAAGAATACACAGAAGAACTAAACAAAAAAGATCTTCATGACCCAGATGACTACAATGGTGAGATCACTCACCTAGAGCCAGACATCCCTAGAATGTGAAGTCAAGTGGGCCTTAGGAATCATCACTTCAAACAAAGCTAGTGGAGGTGATGGAATTCCACTTGAGCTATTTCAAATCCTAAAAGATAATGCTATGAAAGTGCTGCACTCAATATGCCAGCAAATTTGGAAAACTCAGCAGTGGCCACAGGACTGGAAAAGGTCAGTTTTCATTTCAATCCCAAAGAAAGGCAATGCCAAAGAATGCTCAGACTACCACACAATTGCACTTGTCTCACACACTAGCAAAGTAATGCTCAAAATTCTCCAAGCCAGGTTTCAACAGTACATGAACTGTGAACTTCCAGATGTTCAAACTGGATTTAGAAAAGGCAGAGGAACCAGAGATCAAATTGCCAACATCTGTTGGCTCATCGAAAAAGCAAGAGAGTTCCAGAAATACATCTACTGCTTTTTGACTATGACAAAGCCTTTGACTATGTGGATCACAACAAACTGTGGAAAATTCTGAAAGAGATGGGAATACCAGACCACCTGACCTGCCTCCTGAGAAATTTGTATGTAGGTCAAGAAGCAACAATTAGAATTAGACATGGAACAACAGACCGGTTCCAAATTGGGAAAGGAGTATGTTAAGGCTGTATATTGTCACCCTGCTTATTTAACCTCTGAGCAGAGTACATCATGAGAAATGCTGGACTGGATAACGCACAAGCTGGAATTAAGATTGCCGGGAGAAACATCAATAATCTCAGATATGCAGATTATACCACCCTTATGGCAGAAAGTGAAGAACTAAAGAGCCACTTGGTGAAAGTGAAAGAGGAGACTGAAAAAGTTGGCTTAAAGCTCAACATTCAGAAAACGAAGATCATGGCTTCTGGTCCCATCATTTCATGGCAAATAGATGGGGAAATAATGGAAACAGTGAGAGACTTTATTTTGGGGGGCTCCACAATCAGTGCAGATGGTGATTGCAGCCATGAAATTAAAAGACGCTTGCTCCTTGGAAGAAAAGCTATGACCAACTCATACAGCATATTAAAAAGCAGAGACATTACTTTACCAACAAAGGTCCGTCTAGTCAAAGCTATGGTTTTTCCAGTGGTCATGTATGGATGGGAGAGTTGGACTATAAAGAAAACTGAATACCGAAGAACTGTTGCTTTTGAACTGTGGTGTTGGAGAAGACTCTTGAGAGTCCCTTGGATAGCAAGACCCAACAAGTCAATCCTAAAGGAAATCAGTCCTGAATATTCATTGGGAGGACTAATGCTGAAGCTGAAACTCCAACTCTTTGGCCACCTGATGCGAAGAATTGATTCACTTGAAAAGACCCTGATGCTGGGAAAGATTGAGGGCAGGAGGAGAAGGGGACGACAGAGGATGAGATGGTTGGATGGCGTCACCAGTGCAATGGACATGAGTTTGAGCAAGCTCGGGGAGTTGGTGATGGACAGGGAAGCTTGGCGTGCTGCAATCCAGTGGTCGCAAAGAGTGGGACACGACTGAGCGACTGAACTGAACTGATTATTAGTTAAAATGGCCTACCATTTTCTAAATATTTACTATGCTTATCTTTTGTCTTTTAATTGAAGGATTCTTACTTTACAATTTTGCATTGGTTTCCTCCAACAACAACGTGAAACAGCCTAAGTTTGCTTATGTCTGCTCCTCCTTGAACCTCCCTCCCATCCCGCCCATCTAGGTCGTCCCAGAGCACCGGGCTGAGCTCCCTGTGTCATGCAGCCCCTCCCCACTAGCCATCTGCTTTGCATCTGGTAGTGTATATCTGTCAGTGCCACTCTCTCACCCTTGTCCCACCCTCTTCTTCCCCTGCTGTGTCCACAAGTCTGCTCTCTACGTCTGTGTCTCTGTTCCTGCCCTTACATAAGTTCATCAGCACCGTTTTTCTAGGTTCCATATATCTGTGTTAATACACAATACTTGGTTTTCCTTTCTGACTTACTTCACTCTGTATACAGCCTCTGGGTTCATCCATGTCATTAGAACTGACACCTACAATGCTTATGTTTACAAAGCTCTGTGTGTAAACATGATTACTCCCTTTTCACTGAGGGAAACTAAAGCTCAAGAAGGCAGAACAATTTGTCCAAGTATTTCTTGCTAGGAAGTGGAAAGATTGGGCTTCCAATCCAGGTTTATCTTACCCTAACACATATATTCAAAAAACTTAATCTATTTATTTTAATTGGAGGCTAATTACTTTATAATATTGTGGTGGTCTTCGCCATACATCGACATGAATCAGCCATGGGTGTACATGTGTCCCCCCATCCTGAGCCTCCCACCTCCCTCCCCACCCCATCTCTCTGGGTTGTCCCAGAGCACTGGCTTTGAGTGCCCTGCTTCATACATCAAACTTATGTTGGTCATCTGTTTTACATATGGTAATATACATGTTTCAGTGCTATTCTCTCAAATCATCCTACCCTCACCTTTTCCCACAGAGTTCAAAAGTCTGTCCTTTACATCTGTGTCTCTTTTGATGTCTCTCATATAGGGTTGTAGTTACCATCTTTTTTCTAAATTCCATAATATGTGTCAATATACAAAATTTGTCTTTCTCTTTCTGACTTATTTCACTCTGTATAACAGGCTCCAGTTTCATCCACCTCATTAGAACTGATTCAAATGTGTTCCTTGTTATAGCTGAGTAATATTCCATTGTGTACATGTACCACAATTCCTTATCCATTCGTCTGCCGACAGACATCTAGGTTGCTTCCATATCCTAGCTATTGTAAGCAGTGCCACAACGAACATTGGGGTACACGTGTCTCTTTCAGTTCTGGTTTCCTCAGTGTGTACGCCCAGCAGTGGGATTGCTGGGTCATAAGGCAGTTCTATTTCCAGTTTTTTAAGGAATCTCCACACTGTTCTCCATAGTAGCTGTACTAGTTTGCATTCCCACCAACAGTGTAAGAGGGTTCCCTTTTCTCCACACCCTCTCCAGCATTCATTGTTTATAGACTTTTTGATCGCAGCCATTCTGACCTGTGTGAGATGGGACCTCATTGTGGTTTGGATTTGCATTTCTCTGATAATGAGTGATGTTGAGCATCTTTTCATGTGTTTGTTAGCCATCTGTATGTCTTCTTTGGAGAAATGTTAACACATATATTTTTAACTTTACTGTTTATAACATGAATTTAGCTGAAGTGTATAGAGTTCTGGTGCCACAATGAGAAAGACACCCATTGATTTTCAACTTATCAGTTGAATTTGCAGAGCTGACAAAGGCAAAAAAAATCTGGCAGGCTTGTTTTTTCCATTTCCGTGGGCTGAGCAGGGTTGTGCTCAAGAGATGTGGAAAGAGATGCTTTTGCCCTGGAGCTAACCTTGGAACTGTTGGCCATTTGTCAACATTGGTTAAAAATCAAGGCAAGTGTGGCTTGATGTTAACAATTAGGGGTTAGGGGGAAAAAAAGAAAAACAGACTTAGAAAGCTTAGCTAAGTAAAATTCCTGCCATCACAGTTTTACAGTTTGGTGAACCTAATACTTATGGAGATAAAAGTTACCATATAATATGAAAAGTTAAAGAAAAAAAAAAAAGCAAGCCAAGTAAAATGAAACAGGGCAGAGGGGCCAATTCTGCTGGTCTCTCCATGAAAAGGCTTTGTTTCAGTTTTCAGTGAGCCCCCTCTCCAAGCACTAGAGGGTCACAGAACTTCCTTAAGCTCTGTTTAGGTCAAATGCACACAGGAATCTGACACATTCACAGTGACTGCCTCAGACATATGTGAACCAAGCCAGCAATGAGTTTTCTAAACTATGTTGGAATTTTTCCTGATCATCGAAGCAACATTTGTTCTCTGTAAAAAATTTAAAAATTCTGGAAAGTATGGAGAGAATATAAAAAGAATTCATAACCTCTCCCTTGTTGATAAACTATATATTTCTTTTTAAAAACTATGTGTTTATTTATTTGGCTGCAGTAGGTCTTAACTGGGGGCTTCCCAGGTAGGGTAGTGGTAAAGAATCTTCCTGCCAATGCAGGAGACCCAAGAAATGCAGGTTCATTCCCTGGGTGGGGAAGATCCCCTGGAGGAGGAAATGGCAACCCACTCCAATATTCTTGCCTGGGAAATTCCATGGACAGAAGAGCCTGGCAGGCTACAGTCCATGGGGTCTCAAATAGCCCAACAGAACTGAGGGGCAGCACTGAGACTGCAGTTGCGGCACCGGGTATCTAGTTTCCTCACCAAGAATCAAACCCAGGACCCCTGCATTGGGAGCACAGAGTCTTACCTGCTGGGCCATCAGGGATGTGCCTATATATTTCTTACACAAGAGGAATTTGAAGTACCTTCTTCTCTTCCACAAAAGATGTATGAAAATGATTATTTTCACTGACTGCCAGCAGAAAGACATTTCTGTGTGCATGCTAAGTTGCTTCAGTCATGTCCAACTCTTTGCAACCCTATGGACTATAACCCACCAGGTTCCTCTGTCCACAGAATTCTCCAGGCAAGAATACTGGAGTGGGTTGCCATGCTCTCCTCCAGGGATCTTCCCATCCCAGGAATTGAACCTGCATCTCCTGTGGCTCTTGCATTGCAGGCAGGTTCTTTACCACTGAGTCACTGGAGAACCCCAAAGACATTTCTATTTGTCCTTTATATGTTAGAGCTAAACCTGTAAAACTCTTAGAAGAAAATACAGGCATGTATTGTCATGACCTTGGGTTTGGTAAAAGTTATCTTGGGTATGACACCAGATATGATCCTCTCCAGCAGCACCAGCTGTCCAGGTATAGGAGAAACAAAGGAAAGTGATCATGTTAAATAGAGACTGAGGCTTTGCTGAATAAGTGTTGAGATACTTAATTGTGGGATACAAAAGGGGAAGGGGTAGGGAAAGAAAATAAATAAGAAGTGAACTGATTATCTGAGAGAATGTGGGTAGATCTAGAAGTCTTCATGAGGTAGAATGATAAGTACAGCATATGGCAGCTGAATAGAAAGGAGATAATGACAAGAGAGCGCATATGGGAATTCAAGGTTTTTATTAGAGAAATTTCAGGTATAAAGCGGATTATTGGAGTGGGGTGCCATTGCCTTCTCCCATGATATAAACAAGAGAGTAGACAGCTGTGGAGAACTGAGAATGTAGATACATAATTTTTATGAGTTCAAGGAAGTGTGGGACTAGGATATTGAACGCTAAAGGCACCCCAAAAGATGCAGAACTTAGGATGGAGAGGAAGACTAGGAGATTTAGGATGAAAGAGACAGGGGCACAGTATAAAACTCACAGAGGAACAGAGTGTTATTGTCTGATGGGGTGCACCTCAAAGAGGTAGGGATTTTTACAGATAAAAGGATGAATAAAATCCCTCTTTTCTTAAGGGCAGGAACTGTGAATTTTTAATACTTTTTGATTATTTTGACTGTACCATGTGGCTTGTAGGATCTTTGTTCCCTGACCAGGGATTAAAAACCTGGGCCACATCAATTGAGAGCCTAGAATCCTAACCACTAGGCCACTAAGAAACTCCTGGAACTGAATTTTTCATCTTTTATCTGCAGTCTCAACCATAGACAATTGAATCATATGAACAAGTAATAGAAACATTTAAAATGTGGTATGTATACACATACACATACATTATATATGTATATATAAATATGCTACACATGCATACATATATATGTTATGTATGTATATATATATATACGTGTGTGTGTGTATATATATATATAGTTTCCATTGTTATTAATCTGTAGATCCATTTTAAGTCTTTGTTTAAAATACAGGCACCCAATTCTATAATTCAAACCAGATAAACAGAATAACATTGCATTTACTAAATGCAAGTAAAACGTGGTCATTTAAAGCCTAATGATTTTTAAAAGGGAAAAGAGAAGTATTATTGCTCAGAACTTTTCACTTCTTTCACCAAACAGTCCTCTCTTTCTTCAACTTTTCAGCTGTGAACCGTCCTTCCTAGAGATAATTAACTAGGTTAAAGTCAGGGAAGTGGCAATATTGCTATTCAATGAACCTAAGCCAATCAATATTGCTGTTCAGTGAACCTAAAGCAATGACAAATGAACTCAGTCAGTAAGTGAATTTGATGAGAGACATAATTTCGTCTTACTGACTGCAGAGCAACAGTGGGGGACCATTACCAGGCTTCGCTGACACTCCGCCTCTCGGTATCTCAAGTCCTCAGGACAAATATTTAAGCATTTTGCCCTTTAACCAGGTGTCTTGCTTCAACGCTGAGACCTGACAGGCATTAGGCACTACTGGATTAGAAGAGGAAAGTAAACAGATGACGACTAGGCAACGGTGCTTTTTGAACCTCGAAATAAATACCATGCCACATATTTCACACTCCCAGTGTTTGTGTGCACCTACATTAAAATTTCTTGACCAAATAAAACGGGGAGAGGGAAGTGTCTCTGTTTGAAGGAAAAGTACGTTCACCTGCTGACTCTCTGCACCTGGATCATAGGCAGGTATTTCCTTATCTTAAGGTCTGGATTGATGAGAGAGAAGCAGTGACCAGAGAGTCAGAGGATTTTCCATCTAGAAAATTCCTGGGATCCCCAATCTAATCCAGCCTTCTCATGTCATAAAAGTAACAAATACGGTCCAGAGATTTTTTTTTTTAACTGCTTGTCTAAGGTAATTCTATCTCTAGTGAGAAAACTAAAATGAGAACTCTAGTCTCTTGATACCTTTCAAAATACCAAAGGTCAAAAACAAGTTTCTTCATGTTATACAAGTCAGACAGATCTATAGCTCTCTTTTCAAGTGCCCTCTGAATAGGAAAGCATGAAAATAAAAGCCATAATTAAAAGCACATAGATCGACTAAAAATAAATAAATTAAAAAATAAAAGCACATAGAATGAGAATTTCAGCAATGTGGCAAAACAAAAACGTGTATTTCTTCTGTGTAAGTTTCCATAAAGACATTAATGCCCAGCTGGTTTGTAGGGTTTGTATGAATAATTCTCACATGCTATGTTTATCTTGATAGCCTTATAATGATATAAGTATCATCTGCCTTCTATGGCATAAACAAAAGTATGTTTTTTTCCCCCAAACAAATTCTTTTTAAAACGGGGACATGAAGGAGCCAATGCTCTCAAACTCTTTTTGTTAAGAATCATTACTCTACTTTTACTCTGCAACAACATAATTAAAATTTTAAAAAACTAAAACAAAATATTATTTTATTATTGGAGGGGGGCTCCTTCCCTAAAATGCAATATCCAGAGGCATATACCCATCTTACTACACAAAGCAAACAGGTAGCTAGTACAGCAACATAATTTCATAATCATCGCTTTTAAGTTTCGATTATTTACATTAAGTTTCACAACCCCACAGTCACCCCTTCACCCTGTCTCACAAAATAAAGTTGCAGGAGAATGAGTGATTACCTGAAGGTGTTGAATTTTGCTATGGCTGATGTAGAGCTTCTTGGTGGTGGAAGGAATGCCGGATGGCACCTCCATTAGCCTGTAGCATTGCACCGACTGCTCTGAGTCGCAGCTGCATCGTCCAGGACAGCGAGGGTCGAAACCATAGCAGAGAGAGAGCAGAGCAAGGAAAGCGAAGAGCAGACACATCTCCCAAAACAGGGCCTCTCACGCAGCAGGCAAGTGTTCACGCAATGTCTCACTTTTTATACCGTGAAATCTGATCATCGAACCTTATGAATGCGTACTCTGTCAATGGAAGAAGACAGGAGAGAAAAAATTCCCAATTTGCCTGGGTTAAAATGTTAGCGACTATTACAAAGAGGAAGGCACTTAAACATTGATAAGCTGCCTTAATATTTGTAGGTGAGCAAAACCTTATGTTATTTATGGCTTGAAAGGCTAATCTGCAAACACCTCTATTATCTGTAGTTTCCTTGTTTTGTTAAATGTGACACTCGGGAATTAGGGGGAAAAGACAAAGAGCTGTTTTATAGTGGGCTATAAAACCATTGAATTTTCTGTGACCCTGTATTAAAACCATTTTTGTGGGACTGCAATGGGCAGGTGTTTTCTCCTCACATTAACCAGTATGGGAAAATAGACAGGTTTTCTATTTATTATTGTTGTTTCAGTATTTTATTGCTAGTGATACATGGAGAGATGTTTAGAGCCACAGGTAACTTGTTTGATTCATCTGTCACTTGATTACCCTCATATCACATACAGAAAATATTTTTGTTGTTCAAAAATGTTACAGACTCAGATGAAAATAAAACATCACACTAGTTCTATTATCTTTGTTTGTTTGTAATAATAGAAGAAAAGTTCTTTAGTTTCTTCAGAGGAACTTGGTTGTGAATTCCTACCAGTGAGGGAAAGCTTCCTATGTACTGGGGGACCCATAGTTGTGACTTCTTGTCTTGCTGTGTTCATCCCTGCTGAAGGAATTTGAAAGCACTTTAAGCAAAAGATTATATAGAGAAACTCTTTCCCCCAAAATGGAAGACCTAAATTTCCCCATGTGGCTTCAGCAGATTGCTCTTAGAAACCCTTTCTGATATTGAAAATCTTCTCTGATCTCCTCTTCAACCTTACTTTGCTACAATTGTCATTTCGAAGGCAAAAGTTTCTTGGCTCTAATAATCAATTCATTCTATTTCCAGAGTAAGGATTTTGTGTGCTTTTCCCAAAAGACTTTTTCTACTCTTTTCTAACTGTTTGTCCTCTGTTTTCTTTTACTATCAGAGACAGGAAGTGATAAGAGATTTCTGTCAATCTTCTGTTTTTCAAGAAGCTTTATTATTTATTTCTTTTGTCCAGTAATAGGATTTTTAGAATAGAATAGAATTTTTTTTTAATTTTTAGAATTTTCGAATAGCAAAGCAATGCTCAGTAAAAGAAAATTTGGAAAAAGAAGCAAGGAGGAGGAAAAAAGAAACTTTAGTCCTATCTCCAAAACAAACCTTTTTCCCATTTTTTTTGTCTGCCTAGGCTTTGAAATGGCAAAAAGAGGGTCTCAATAAATGACGGTTGTGGGACTTCCTTGGCAGTCCAGTGGTTAGAACTCTGTGATTCCCCTGCAGGGGGCACGGGTTCCACCACTGGTTGGTGAACTAAAATTCCAAAAGGTGTGTGTGGCCAAAGATAAGAAAGAAATAGTTATATCTCTCTAGGTTATTAGTTGAAAGCAATGGAAACAAATTCTGACCAATTTAAGAAGAAAAGGAATTATTGAAAGGAAGTTGTGTAGCACAGAGAATTGTAGGAAAACCTGGAGAACCAGATTTTAAAGTGGACAAGAATAAAGGAAGGCTATATACCCAGAGGGCTTCCCAGGTAGCACTAGTGGTAAAGAACCCTCCTGTCAAAGCAGGAGATGCAAGAGACCCAAGTTCGATCGATCCCTGGATCCCTGGGTCAGGAAGATCCCTTGGAAGAGGGCATGGCACTGGGTCGCAAAAGTCAGATACAACTGAAACGACTTCGCATGCACGCATGTATTCAGTCAGAATCACACACTGCAGTGTAGTGTCCACACAACATAGATGCCCTTGCTTCCACACTGAACTGGAAATTGGATATGCTTGCTGACACTGTGGCTACGGCAAGAGGATGCTGCTGCCCTCACCTTATCCTCCCTATCAGCAAGAATTCTCTCAATCCCTGCCTCACAATCTGCATGTTACAAATTTCAGGTGGATAATTTTTTGGTTAGGTGAACCTGGGTCATATGCCTGTGTTCTAGCTGTCTTAGAGCTGGGAAAGTGTTATCTGATGTTTTCAGTTCATTATGGAAGGAGGACTAAATTTCCAGTATTCTAGTCACATAAGGAGACAATTCCCTAACCAAAAGAAAGTGTTAGTCACTCAGTCGGGTCTGACTCTCCGTGACTGCATGCATTGTAGCCCATCAGGCTCCTCCATCCATAGAATTCTCCAGGCAAGAATACTGGAGTGGGTTCCCTTCTCCAGGGATCTTCCCAACCCAGGCATCAAACCTGGGTTTGATCTGCATTGTAAGCAGATTCTTTACCATCTGAGCCACCAGGGAAGTCCTGGGGTTCAAACATGGACAGCTCCCCATTTTTTAGTGACAAATATCCACACTAGAAGTCTTTTCACCCTCACTCTTGCTCATCATGCCCACAAAAGTCAAAAGACTTTTCAGTGAGTTGCAACGACCTGAGGGTCAAACAAATCATACTTTTAACAATGGTTGTGACATGGCTTTTTGCATAATTGTTTACTATACCTTTTTGACTTGTTCATTTAGAAGGCTATAAAAATTCTAATGAGATCATTTCAAAAAAAGTTTTTACTTTTAAATATACATTATAAAAAAAGATAATTACCATTAAATGGTGTTCAGAATCCAATTGTTTTGGGTCCCTTTTAGAACGAATCCAAAAGAAATACAAACGGCAGGCTGATGAGGGGGTGGTCTGTCTGATCTGTAAAGTCTGACCATCTGAGATGTAAACAGTAACTTGCCAGTGGATGAATGAGGAAGAATCAGTGATTAGTAAACTCGGATAGCACTGTTGATAAATGGCGGTTTCAGATAGTGCTCACCCAAACCTGGAGCTGTGGGGGAGGGTAAATGAAGAATATAGGTCAGGTAACGGTGGGAAAGCAATTAGAGCAAGTCTTTGAGCATGTAAGGGGATAGAAATATAGTAATATGGATTTCTGTAAACTTTATTGAAATATAGTTTACTTATAATGTTGTGTTAATTTCTGCTATTCAACAAAGTGATTCAGTTATACCTACATATATTCTTTTTTCATATCCTTTTCCATTATGGCTTAGCATAGGATATTAAACACAATCCCCTGTGCTCTACAGTAAGAACTTGTTATTTATTCATCCTATGAATAATAGTTTGCATCTGCTAATCCCAAACTCCCGGTCCTTCCCTCCTCCATTTCCCTTCGCCCTTGGCAACTACAAGTCTGCTCTCTGTGTCTGTAGGCCTGCTTCTCTTTGCTAGGTATGTTCATTTGTATCATTTATTTTTAGATTCCACATGTAAGTGATATATGATATTTAGCTTTCTCTGACTTACTTCACTTAATATGATAATCTCTAGGTCCATCCATGTTGCTGTAAGTGCCACTACTTCATTCTTTTTATGGAGAATAGTATGCCATCGTATGTATGTGTACGTGTGTGTGTGCTGAGTCGCTTCATTCATGTCTGACTCTTTGCAATTCTATGGACTTTAGCCCACCAGGCTTCTCTGTCTATAGGATTTTCCAGGCAAGAATACTGGAGTGGGTTGCCATTTCCTTCTCCAGGGGATCTTCCTGACCCAGTGATTGAAACCGTGTCTTTTACATCTCCTGCTCTGGCATTGGCAGGCAGGTTCTTTACCACCAGTGGGAAGCCGTGTGTGTGTGTGTGTGTGTGTGTGTGTGTGTGTATTTGATATATGTATCACATCTTGTTTATTCACTTATCTGTAGAGGGACATTTAGGTTATTTCCATGCCTTGGCTATTGTATTATAAATAGTGCTGCTATGAAAATAAGGGTACATGTAATTATTTTCAAGTAATAGTTTTGTCTGGCTATATGCACAGGAGTGGGATTGCTGGTCATATGGCAACTCTATTTTTAGTGTTTTAAGAAGCCTCCATACTGTTTTGCATAGCGGCTGCCCCAAATTACATTTCCACCAACAGTGTAAGTGGGTTCCCTTTTCTCCACACCCTCTCCATCATTTATTATTATAGACTTTTTAATGATGGCCATTCTGATTCAAGTGAGGTGGTACCTGACTGTAGCTTTGATTTACATTACATTGCTCTATTAATTAGCAATGATGAGCATCTTTTCATGTGCCTATTGGTATCTGTATGTCTTCTTTGGAGAAATGTCCATTTAGATCTTCCAGTCTAAACAGATGGCATCTATTTAGGTTGGATGGCATCACCAACTTGGTGGACATGAGTTTGAGCAAGCTTCAGGAGGTGGTGATGGACAGGGAAGCCTGGTGTGCTGAAGTCCATGAGGTCGCAAAGTGTCAGACATGACTGAGCGACTGAGCTGAACTGAGTCATTTTTTTGATTGAACTGTTTTTTTTTGTTATTGAATAATTGTATGAGCTATTTGTGAATTTTGAAAATTAATCCCTGTCATTTGCATCATTTGCAAGTCTGTCAGTTGTTTTTTTTGTTTCACTTAATCATTTCTTTTGCTGTGCAAAAGCTTCTAAGTTTGATTCAGTCCCATTTTTTTTTTTTTACATTATCTTTTATTTCTATTGCCTTAGGAGACTGACCTAAGAAAACATTGCTAAAATTTATGTCAGAGAATGTTTCGCTTATGTTCTATTCTAGGAGTTTTATGGAATCATATATTTAAGTATTTAAGCCATTTTGAGTTTATTTTTGTGTATGGTGTAAGGGTATGTTCTAATTTCATTGATTTGCATCTGGCTGTGCAACTTTCCCAACACTGCTTGCTGAAGAGACTGTCTTCTCCCCCTTGTGTATTCTTTCCTCCTTTGTTGAAGATTAATTTACCATAGGTATGTCGGTTTATTTCTAGGTTCTCTATTCTGTCCCATCGATCCATATTTCTGCTTTTGTGTAGATACCATGCTGTTTTGATTACTGTAGCTTTGTAGTATTGTCTGACATCTGGGAGGATTGTGCCTCCTGCTTTGTTCTTTTTCCTCAGGATTGCTTTGGCAATAATGGGTCTTTCATGGTTCCATATAAATTATCAAATTATTTGTTCTAGTTATGTGAAAAATGTCATGGGTAATTTCATAGGGATCACATTAAATCTTTAGGTTGTTTTGGGTAGTGTGACATTAAAAATAATAGGAATTTTAAAAATTACTTTTTGCTATGTTTTGTTTTAGATTTGGGTACACAACACAAAATTAGTATCTTATAAATTTAAAGTATAGAGGAAGTAAAATACTTCTTGAAGCCTAAATTATGTTGGGTTTATTAGTGAAATCACTAATAAACTGTTAAATGAACTTTTCTCTTTAGGTTCCTTGGATTTTAAAGGAATATATATTTTATAGATATTCCTAACTGTTGAGCTAATATGAAAATATATTTAGTTTTACTCTCTAGCAGGTGTCAAAGGTATATCTTAAAAATTGACTGTCTTTAGAATTTTCTAAGTAGACTATTGTAATGTCTCAATTTTTGAACTGACCACACATATTTTCAGCATCCCTACTAGATTCAAGGCCCTGTGTTAGGATCTGGGATTCAAAAATAAGCAAGATCCCATTACTGTTGCTAAAAAATGTATGGTAAATGCTGTAACAGGTATTTGCAGAAAACTAGACAGGGAACCTCTGGTGGGCTGCCGTCTATGGGGTCGCACAGAGTCGGACATGACTGAAGTGACTTAGCAGCAGCAGCAGACAGGGAACCGGAGAAGGCAATGGCACCCCACTCCAGTACTCTTGCCTGGAAAATCCCATGGAGGGAGGAGCCTGGTAGGCTACAGTCCATGGGGTCGCTAAGAGTCGGACATGACCGAGTGACTTCCCTTTCACTTTTCACTTTCATGCATTGGAGGAGGAAATGGCAACCCACTCCAGTGTTCTTGCCTGGAGAATCCCAGGGACGGGGTAGCCTGGTGGGCTGCCATCCATGGGGTCGCACAGAGTTGGAAACGACTGAAGCGACTTAGCAGCAGCAGCAGCAGCAGACAGGGAACATGTCCACAGCCCCACATGAGAGAAAAAAGAAGGTTCTTCTTGGAAGAAGTTTCTGAGCTAATCCTACATCACTGCACCAAAATTCTCAAGTTTTAAAAACAAGAGGGCAAACAGTTGTTCCATTTGTGTATGAAAGAGAAATAACCAGGAGGATGAGGTTAATAAGTCACTTTGGAATGCCCAAACTTCTTCAGCATGTGTATCAAAGAGTTTCAGATTATTAGCAAATATGAATAAATATAAATAATACATATAAGTATGTATGTACTTTCCTCCCACTGCTCAAGTAAAATTCTAGTGGATTTCCCTCCTTATTCATTATACAACTGTTTCCAGTGACCAATGGTACTTAATACCTTTTTCTTTTCCTGGTAGGATTATTGGAGAATAAATGAAACATATGAAGCTCCAACCAGTCCATTCTGAAGGAGATCAATCCTGGGATTTCTTTGGAAGGAAT
>SJYQ01002525.1:122215-187519 GCA_006410935.1 Redunca redunca | reverse complement strand
CCTAGGTTTAATATAAGTTGAATATTATATCTGTTACAAGTTTATCAACAAGGAAATTACCTCGAGTGAAGAAACTTCTAAAAAGATGTAAATGAGATATGAGCTTTTTTATAAACTCTATGAAGAATATTCTTTAGAAATATCTGTCTAAAATAGTCTCTAGATTGGCATAACTTAAATTTCTAAGGGTTGGGCCAAGTGTGCTAAGTGTTGGAAGTCTATTGAATAGTTAGGTCATTTCCAAATAAAATAAGATTTTGAAACATTTACTACTAAACACTAATTTTCTTTTACAGAGAAACTAAAGAGATTTGGGACTATAAATGAATAATGTTTGATGCCATCCTAAAATGTTCTAAGAAGGCAACAGTTTTAGAAATTATCACTAGTATTTATGTTCACCAGTCTATAAAATGCTAATATAAAAGTTAGTTCTTGGTTGCTAAAGGAAAGTAGGAAGTGTGTTTTCATCAGTAAAAAAAAAAAAAGAAAGAAAGAAAAAGGTATGAAAAAATACTAAAAAGAGTTATGCATGATCAGGATTTTCTAAAATTGGATCACAATTAGTTAGATAAATGGGTTTTGTTAGAAATGACACAGCCATAAGAAAACTGGTTAGAGTCAACTAGGTCCAAGTTGGTGGAGCTGACTTTCACTAGACCTTGAGCCTTGGTATTTAGGCCTATTGTGACATATCAACAAGCTAAATGATACACCCATCAACACTGATGAAATCTGACCAAATGTTGTAAACCCTTTTAATTGATCTTTTTGGTAAAACTTCCTAAATAGAATTCTTTTGAAGTTCTTTTGACCTCTAGCTAACTTTGGAGTGCTTCAGAGGGCCCCTGAAACATCCCAAAGAGAGATATTAAGCTGTGTTTATTTGGTTGGTTAAATTACATGAAAAAGATTATCAAATGAGTAATAAATCTGCTCATGTTATAATGTATAGGAAAATTACTAATACAGATATCCTAGAAATTATATGGAGTTCTTAACATTCTGATATATCCTGGTATTCTAATGGAAAACCTGATGACTTCACAAAAGTTAACAAAAGGACTGAATGAACCAGCGAATATGCTTATAACTTTTATGGTCTCTATCTGAAAAACTACAGGTTTGAATATTATGTTTTCAGAGAGTAGGGAAAACCTTCCTCTCAAACTAATTATGACAATACTTTGGTAAAAGTAAACATTATAAACAAAACAATTATATTTTCTATCTGACTCCTCCGAAAATTGGAAATTCTTAGGTTTCCAGTAAGCTTATCAAATGAGTTAGGAAGGCTATCTCACAGGTACAAAAATCTCAAGAAATTTTTGAGACCTTAAAAAGGGAAGAATTCACCTAGATTTGTTAGGCAAAATCTGTGATAAGCCTTTGGTGTGAGTTTCCCAGCCCTGTTTTATTTTAAAAGTTCAGTCTGAGACTCTATAAATGTTTCAGCAAAATAAAAAGTCTATAATCAATTATGGTTATATAAATCATCAGGCCAAAATTAGTAAGAACAGACCTATTTTGCAAAGAAACTAGCCTTAATTTGGTTATATTTGATAAAAATGAGGGTAAGTTTAAGGAGAAAAAGATATTTCAAAAAATGTTAAATCTCAGTTTGTTAATGGAGTTCTGCATCTAGTAAGACTCATCTCTTAGATAGTTCTTTGCTGTTATGTGATATTAATGTAAACTTTAATTGAATTCTTAAAGAACACCCTAAGTTTGTTTCTGAAGCTTGTCTCAGTAATCTATCTTTGGATGAAGTTCAGATGCCTCATGACCTGCAACCAGGACTGGAAAAAGACATAATTTAAGGGACTGTCTCTAACCTGGATGGAAGGACTTTTTAATCAGGTACTCTTAAGTAGCTCATGCACAATGAAACTGAAGGAAAATTATCTCTTAGATTAATTCCCACTTCCAAAGGCCCCTACACTGGACTGGTCTATAGAGAAGACAGCTGACCTGATCTCACCTTAAAATGATGCTCAAGCAGGAGAAACTACACTACACCAGGATGAGAAGACGACTACATCAGAGGTAGACAACTTGCCCAAGAGGCTGGACCTGATTCGTATGATCATTTATGTTTTCTTGACTTCTTAGACCTTTGCATATAAATCAAATGCTTTTCTATCATAGGCTCGATTCTATGGTAGTTTTAGAAATCAATTCAATTGTTGGATTTGTGGCCAATTACCTATGTCCACTTCTGGGTTACCTTGGTAAATTTCTCTACTACAAGACTCTAACTGGTTGGTCCTGAGAGAATTTACTTTAAAAAAAATTATAGTCATATTCAGGTCACTGTGATATTACTAGATGGGATCCCCACACCAGGCCAATTAATAATGCCTGCTCTGACTCTGGCCATAAATTTAAGCTTTTTTCTATTACTCAAGCTCAATCAGAGCAACAAGAAAAGTTTCAGCAAAGGAGGAAAAAAATCTCCCACAATTATGGGATGGATTTATATAGATAGATAACACCAGGCTATGGTAATTTAGGCTTAAAGTCTCCTCTGTGTTGGAAACAATTAAATCACACTAAGGACAATCAATCTAGTAACACTAGAAAACTGGGCTATGTGCCTTATAGATGGTGCCAATATATAATTTCCCTGGAAGATAAAGATTCTACAGAGCAGACTAAGTCTTTAACTTAGGTCTTACTTGTGACTTTACTAATACTGCTGGCTATGTTATTTGTATTTCACCTGTTTTACAAAATTGCTGTTTCTTACACTGTCAAATGTGTGTCTGAGGCCTCTAATAGAATAATATATAGTCCCATATGAGATCGATGATGGTAACTGTATAACTCTAGATATGGGAAGAAGCAACAAGAGGGAATATTTTCCTGGACCAAGAGGCTAGTAAGACAGGTGGTCCAGAGAATTTTGGATTTTATGGCCTAGTCCAGTAACAGCACGTTAAGTATCAACCAAAACTTTGCCAAACCTGAGAATGGACATTCTCAGCACCATGAGATAAAATGGTCATGAAATGCCCCCCTCAAAATGTCAAGTTTATGAACAAAAAGAGGCTCTGCCAACTGAAGACTGACACTCGCCATTTACATCTACAAAGATTAAATCATGGCCACTGCAACTGCTGACTTTCAACACCCCTGAAAGGAGTTCAGGGTGAAAATCAGGAATGAGGCACTCTGTGTTCTGGGAAAAACTGGCAGAACAGGCCTTCAGATAGTTAGATCTTTTCAGGAGAAGATTTTATGAGTCCCAATTCTTGCATCTTCTCATACCTAGAGAAACACTGATGTCGTTAATGGTGAAATCTGCTTTGGCTATTAAGGAAAAGTTTACAATTAAAAGTCAAAATACAGTAGCTGTGGTTCAGATATCCTGGGAAATAACTAGGTGATGCTATGGGTGTATTTTCATATTAAACCTTGTATTGCTAAACACTTGAGCTTTCTGAGTCTTGTCAGGCTTGGATGCCACCATTCTCAAAACAATGTCTGCTGGAAGCTAGCAACCTTACTTTTTATAAAACTAGGCAACTGGCTACCTGGCTACAAGTCTCCCTGAAGTGCCAGGTCCAGACTGTGTTTCAGGCCTATTCTTCTAAAAAGAAATGAGATTTATTTGTCTGTTAAATTCCAGTTATCACTCCTCCAACTACTTCTAATTGGTCTGTTACACCAAAATGGCAGAACAGGGGATTGAGATTTTTAATCATACAAGCAAAACTCAGCTCTAGAACTTGGAACTCAGAAATACTTCCAATTCAGTGTCTATACTAAAAGCTGAGGCAGTCCTATGCTCCATTTTGAGGAAGTTATCACAGTCATAGTTGCCTAGTTCCCTAAATTAAAACTGAGTAGAACTCTGTGGGGCTCTGGAGTAGAGATCTGTTCTGTGTTCTCCATTTCTTCTCTGTAGGATATAGGCTTCATTCAGCCTCCTTGACCTTCCCTGAGTTCCAAAGGGTGGATTCAAACAATTGCTAATCAGGGAAGGGAGGGGAAACAGAAACAGGAGAAACAATCAAAGGTTGTTGGTACAGCCTCCAGACAGAGTCCTGGTTCCTACTCAAAGAAATATGCGTAACAATGTCTTTGAGCCCCCACCTAGGTGGAGGATGGTAACTTCAGACTGAGCACAAGATTCCTGGAGCACAGCCCTGTTGCTTCACCACCAACCAATCAAAAAAAAAAAAAAAAAAAGTCACAAACCCTGCAGCCCTCACCCCAAATGTTGTCTCCTGTTTCTGGGGACCAGTGATGACCATCCTGTTAGGTCTCCTGTTTAGCCCCTTTCTATTTTGTGTCTGAGAAGAGCCAACAGTTTCAAACTAAATTGCTATTACTACAAGGATGGAAGCTGGTTTCAGATGTGGAACACCCCAACTTAGATCAGGCAGAGAGAGACTTCTGCTCTGTGAGGCAGGCCTACGCCCATGCACAGCAGGAAGAAGTTACAGAAGAAAGAGACCTCTGCCCCACTTCCTTAGCAGTATCTTGAGTATGAAGTCTCTCAGGGGGGAGTTGTTAGGGGAAGCACACTGATTGAAGCCGCCCACCCTGGCCAGGCACCAGAGTAATCATTTGCATGAGTTGTTTTATGACAGGAGATCCTGATAAGGAATACACAACTAATATGCCACCACCAACCAGAAGAGTTCAGGAAAGGTGGAAAGGAGACACCGCATGTCCGTCCATTTCCCAGAATCCCTCTCGCCAGTATTCATCTTGGCTGAGCGATTCGTGCACCACCAGGAAAGACCCTGAATTAGAATGATTGGCCAAAGACCATCTGGAAACTAATCCCATCACCATAAAACCTGGAGACTGCGAGCCACATGGCAGAGCAGTTCTCCTGGGTTCCCTTACCCTACTGCTCTCCACCCAGGTGCCCTTTCCCAATAAAATCTCTTGCTTTGTCAGCACATGTGTCTCCTCAGACAATTCATGTCCAAGTGTTAGACAAGAGCCCAGTTTCAGGCCCTGGAAGGGGTCCCCCTTCCTGCAACACTTCCTTTTCCTCTCCCTCCCTCCTTCTCTAAAAGCTCCCACTACAGAACTTTTTGGTACTGTGGGCAAAGAGTACAAGTATCTAACTCCCTTGCACCTCCTCTTTTCCCCAGTAATCCCAGGGAAAGGTCCAATATGATAATTGAAACACATACACACACACACACACACACACACACACACACACACCAAACCCTGAAGAAACCTGGGTATTAATTTTCCATTGCTGCTGTAACAAATTACCACAAACTTAAGAGCTTAAAACAACACAAACTTAATTATCTACAGTGCTATAAATCAGAAATCTCATACAGGTCTCACTGGGGTAAAATCGAGGTGCTGGCAGAGCCACGTTTCTTCCTGCATACGTGGAGAGAATTTGATCCCTTGCCTTTTTCCAGCTTCTAGAGAACTCTCACATTGCTTGGCTTAAGGCACCTTCCTCTGTCTTCAAAGCATTCTTTGAGTCATTTTCCTAGTCTCATCTTCCTCTGACCACAGCTGTGAAAATGAAAACAGCTTTTTGCCCCTTTCCTGTTTGCCCATTTCTGTTCCCCTCTAACCTTACAAGAACCTAATTATAGGAATTAGGTCATTGAGCAATTGAAACTAACTCCTGACTTCTGTTTTCCTGAATGCACGCCATGCCTTACCTAACCTGTCAGTTTTTTTCCTAGATAAAAAGAAGTATGGAAAGAAGAATTAAGTCATAAAAAAATGATTGGCTTTCTGCTCCCAACACCCCACTAAGGAATCCTGTAAGCAGATCACTTGGGAAATATAACAAACGAAGACAGAGTAAACCAGTCTGCACACAATGGAGAATGACTCAGATCCCAACATCCTGCCTCAATGACTCACTGAGATTTGCCACCCTCCTCTCTATTTTTCCCTTTAATAACTCAAGGCTGAGCAGAATCTTTGGAGTTGCTCTCTGGACATGAGCCCACCTTCTCTAGGTTGCTGGCTTTTCTGATTAAAATGCCTTTCCTTTTTATGGACACTTGCCTCTTGAATTACTGACTTGAGCAGTAGACAACCAAACCTGAGTTCCATAATAGAAGCTTTTTTACTTGTAAGCACACATAAATTAAGTTGGAGTCACCTGGTTAACCTAGGATAAGTTCCCCATCTCAAGGTTCTGAATTTAATCAGATCTTCAAAGTGATGTTTGCTATGCAAGGTAACATATTCGGGGATTCCTGGTACCCTGACACCTTTGAGGGGATGTTATTCTGCCAACCATGATTTATATCCATGCTGGAAAATTTGAAGGCTACTACCTCTGGACCCTAAACTTAGGAACTTTCTTCTAGAGCTATGCAGGGGAACTCATTAAAGAGGTTTGTGTTCGCCTTCTTGTGAAAGTGTAGGACATCTGGGAAATAATTTGAGAAAACCCGAACAGCTCATAATTTGGTGAGGGTAGGACAGTGTCATTGAGGAGGGGCCACAACAAGCAAGTCAGCAAGCAGATGAAAAACACAATGGCGGGTGTTTCTCCAAGAAGAAACTGAACAGGCTGAGTTTCTGAATTGGGATGCTAAAGCAAAAGAAGACCCCCAGGAAGGTTTTTCCCCTGTACACAGAATGTGCCACAAAGTTCTCTCAGATATTATTCCAGAGAGGCAATGCAATTCCATTTAAAGTAATGAGGGCTATATCTGCAATACTAGATATTAAAACATATTGTAAACTGAAAAGAGTGAAAACAAGACATGGAAGGAGGTGAGAATAGACAGAGGCTGACAAGAGTTTAGCATAAGAAAAGTGTTATTATTATTTTTTTAATGTCCTATCACTATTAAGATTTGAGGCTATTTCAGTTTTCTACCTTTATAATCATTTCTTTTTTCTACATTTTTAAGAATAGATCTGAATTATTATAAGGTAACATATATAGCATATTTTATAAAGTACAAAATCATATGGCAATTGTACCTACACAAATACACAAACATACATACACAACTGTTGCACCTCACACTTTGATTAAATTAAAGAATTTAAGTATGGTTTTCTTTTATCTCACTTGTCAAATTTAAAGAATATTGAAGTATGTATAACATAAAAAAGGCAAGAAACAAAGTCTCCCATGGCTCAGAAGATTGGATTGTGGAAAGATTACTTTACCATACACTGCCCAACATTTTAGGTTTCTGTTTTTCATCAAAGCAGATTTGGCAGAGAAAAACGTTTTCAGTTTTACTCATGTGAAAAGAAAATCTTCACTTTAGTATTCATTATGCACGATGTATGCAAAATGCAATGAGCCAACTGACTCACACTTTGGTGTCATGCAAATAAAACCTAAACATAAGAACGTGTAACATCTAGTAAAATGTGCCTAAAACCACAAAGGCTAAAATAAGAAAATAAAGAGCTAAGAAATGCAATTAGCACATTCACTGAGGGCAGCTAGTGAGATTTGGAGATGAGCCATCTAAATATAAACTTTTGCTTTTGCCTAGGAATGTCACATTTATAGGCAAATATAAGCTCACATTTGCCTAGCAGTTTTTGTATTTGATTAAAAAATGAAAGTGAAAGCTTTTATGAAAATAGGTGGAAGGTAGGTGTGTATGTTTGTCAAAATGTGATTCAAAAATAGTGCAGCATACACCATGATTTTTTTAGGTTTCAAATAGTGTTTAGGTTTTTTCCTTACATTTGAGAACATGTTATTCAATTACTCAATGTTTAATAATTTAGATAAGAATCATGCTTTCTTCATAAAAATATAGAGATTGACTGTTTTTCCCCCAGAATAGTAATGGTTGAATATGTGTATATGTTATACAGGATTATTTATGGATTGATCATTTTTGTCACTCGTCTAGGCAGGCATCTTTCAATCAATGGCAGTGTGTAGGCTTACAAAGTCAATTTGATTATTTTGTCTAACTGATAAAATAAAGTTGATTATTAAATATGTAGACCTCAGATATTTAGGCTGCTAATGCTAGCAGACTATCAGGTAGTCAATTATTCCAAGCAATTACATTGTTTTGGGTTGCTGAGACATAGTGAAAAACTAGTATGACAATGAAGATTATATTTAGGAGCTCACACTCAGGTGTGGTAGAATAGTGAGAACATGGAAAATTCTAGGGTAGCAAGAAAGCACTGGTTTTCTGAAGGATAAGAAAGTTGCTGGAAGGAAAAGGATGGAAGATAATTTTTTCTAAAGTCAATCCCATATCCCCAAAGTCTGTCTATTTCAGAAGTCAATCTATTTCAGCAGGTCTTGAATGTTTTGGATTTGTGTCACTACTTAGAGTGATTATCACACGATCATGTTCAAAGTGTAACAACATCTCCTAATCTATCAATGCAGCCATAGTCAACTCAGGATTCAAGAGGTTGACCTTTTGCACTGAGTCTCTGCTTGAGAATAACTGATAATTGCAGATAAATGCTTTCTTAAAAATCCAAGTGACAAAAACCTATAATTTGCTATGGAACTCTCCATGTTACTCTGAAGCCACTTTGAAAACACACCAAACAACTTTTATTTCTTCCCCTCCTCTCAATATGTCCTAACCTGCTCCAGAGCAAAGTATGGGACCTCCTCTGCTCTGTATTCTATCTGACAGATATCTCAGTGACCATATGCATCCTTAGTTGTAACCAAAATACATTTTACACATTGCTGAAAATTTGGCAGCATGCTCAGGAAACATTTGTGGTATATGCCCCAGCATGCCAGTGGAGGGCAACTGATTCATTTGATCATTTCAGTCACATAGAGGCAAACACAAATGTTTGACAAATAAGACCTAAGCTGTAATTTTTAAAAACAGAAAAGAAAGGAATAATTTTAAAAAACTAAAGTGAACAGGTAACCACTACTAGTTGACAGAGGTTTGGAGGAGAAAAAGGCATTTGTGGGGGCAATACTGAAACACAATTTTGAATTTGAAATGCTCACGTAGAGCTTTCCATCCCCCAATTTCTTTTAATTGACACTGAAACATATCCAAGTGTTTGTTGTTGATGTGTATTTATATAGTAGAAGGGAGCAATCTGTGAACTATGAGAGGATCATGACAGCTGGTATATATTTCTAGTTTATTAATATTTTCCAAGTATATCCTTGAAGATTATTTGTTTAGGAGGAATTGAGATAAAATTCCCTATTTAGAGCTTTTTAGTTAATGTGAGTTTGAGTTCTGGTTCTACAAGGGACTAGCTATGTACCCTTGGGCTTGATACTTAGAATCTAGGCCTTAGGTTTCATTTTCATAGGATATGGTTAATTAAGACCTACCTTACAGGGATACTTAGAAGATTAAGTAAAATCACATATGGAAATGATTTAGTACAGTACTTGCAAATAATAAGCACTCAGTAAATGTTGTTCAGCTGCTCAGTCATGTCCTACTCTGCAACCCCATGGACTGTAGCATGCCAGACTTCCCTATCCTTCATCATCTCCTGGAGCTTGCTCAAACTCATATGCACTGAGTCAGTGATGCCATCCAACCATCTCATCCTCTGTCGTCCCTTTCTCCACCTGCTTTCAATCTTTCCCAGCAACAGGGTCTTTTCCAATGAGTCGGGTCTTTTCCAATGAGTCCGGTCTTTTCCAATGAGTCAGCTTTTTGCATCAGGTGGCCAAAGTATTGGAGCTTCAGCTTCAGCATCAGTCCTTCTGATGAATATTCAATAAATATAATCTGCTATTATTATCCAGTCTAGTTTCACTATATCCAGATATTTAAATTCTCAAGGGGTAAAGAAAATATAAATATTCTGATATCATATTATGACCAAATTCAGGATGTCACAGGTCCTAACAAGCTTAAATTAGCAGAGTAATGGTGAGCAACTATTAGCACACAGTCTGAGAAAGAAACATATGTGAATAAAAATTATTCTGTATAAAAGACATCTATCATGTAATCTAGGATTTATGAGAGTCCAGGCAAATAAATTTTAGTTTTAGTTCTTTTAGTTCTTCCCTGAAATGTTTCTGTGTGTCATAAGTAGTGAGGCCAGGCCATGGGAGTCTTACGATTATGTGATACAAAATATAGAATATCAGAATAATTATTGCTTTCATTGCTAGTTGTTTTAGGAATCCATTTGGCAGGTATCTGTTTCCTGCATCCAGAAGTATTCAGAAAGGAGTTCTACATTTCATTCATGAAAAAGTATAAAACACAAACAGATTATTTCTGAATAACAGGGTTCTTTTGCTGAGACATTGAAATATAGGATAAGGACTTGGTGTATTTGAGAAAACAAAGTAGGGCAAATAGGTCCTTGCTGAGAGAAGATGGGCTAAGCATCACCTAACAAGGATCCGGAGAAGCCACTGTAAAGAGCAACATGATGGAGATGTCCAGGGTCACTGGACATTCCAGCAGGTGTCAGACTGGCCCAAGGATGAGCTCCATTTAGACGCTAGTTGTGATCGAGTTCTCTCAGGTCACTGAGTGCTGGCTTGGGTTCTCCTTTTACTTATTCACTTTCTACTTACAGGCTACAGAAAAACATTGACTTCGAAGCTGGCCTTTCATTTTCTGGGGAAGATCGAAGCTTACAAAATAAAATGCCACAGTCTCCCATGGTCAGTGATGACACCTTTCAAAGGATGATTTCTGTTTAGTTAAATAGCTCCCTGCTGCGCTTGTAGCTTCTTAAACATCACAAAATTGTCATTTTTAAAGAAGCTCATGTAAAATAACTTCATTGTAAAAATAAAAGTATAATTTAAAATAACAAAATTAATATATTTCTGATTAATTTACAAAGAAATTCAGAGCCATGTAAAGTTTAAGCGCTTTTAAAGACCTTTAACAATTCTGAGAGGTCCTTTCATGGTAAAGTCCATTTCTTCCTATAAATTAGTCAAACCTAACTCTCACAACAAAGAGGTGGAGCTATATTGTAACACAACCAACTATGTAATTCCCAGGGTCCAGCTCCTTGCCCTCTAGTTAAAGAATAATGATTCAATCAGATTAGCTATTCTTTTAAATCTCATCATGACTTTACTGTGTTTCTTTTTACATCCCAACATTAGGAATCACTACAATATACATTCCAAGTTGGATATTTAAGTTTAAAATCTAAAATTTAATAAAAACACATACATTCTTTCTGATGTTTNATACATTCCAAGTTGGATATTTAAGTTTAAAATCTAAAATTTAATAAAAAAACATACATTCTTTCTGATGTTTTATCCTGCCTTAAATGAGAAGTTATTTTTTAAAACACTGTTAACCTAAAATGAACCTAAAGCTAATTTTCAAATGCAAAAATGTATGAAAAATCTTGCATATTCTAGTTCCTAAACTCTAGAAACAAATATTTCCCTTTGGTTTTAATAATAATAATTTCTATCATTTTTATAATAGCTGTCAGTAAATTTTGGTAGCTAGATTCACAGAAATTAAATTTTTAGGGTTGGAAAGATTCCTTAAGAAAACACTAGAAGATCCTTCCCGTGTTATAAGTAGGTTTCAGGCAGTGAGGGCAGTGTCTGGATCTCAACTTGACTCATGTTTCAGTCATTTATGTTTTGTTCAATTTCCAAAAATGAGATGAATCCTTCAGCATGAATAACATAATAAAAATTATATTCTACTGAAAATTATGCACTCCAATTAGAAACTGAACTGTATTTATGGAAAACTAGGTCCCTAGGCAAGAGAAAGGGAAAAGAGACTGGGCTCTGCTGAGCTATATTGTTGCTGTAAATCCCATGGACAGGGGAGCCTGGTAGGCTACAGTCCATGGGGTCGCAAAGAGTCGGACACGACTGACCAACTTCACTTACTTACTTACTTACCAATGGTGTTGGTCAGCCAAGCTCTTTTGAATACTGTCATTTGACTTTCCTTCATGACGTAAGGAGAAGGAAATGGCAACCCACCCCGGTGTTCTTGCCTGGAGAATCCCAGGGACGGGGGAGCCTGGTGGGCTGCTGTCTATGGGGTTGCACAGAGTCGGACACGACTGAAGTGACCTAGCAGCCGCAGCAGCAGCATGACATAAACAGCAGGTTCTACATGGACCAAACCACAGGCAGAATGTTGGCTCATTTGATATAAGGATAATAAATTAGCTAATATATTAAGCAAGTACAAAATCCACAGTTACGTAAGTCCAGGTTTAGGTAATTAAGATGACTTGAGCTGCCAGGAAGAAATTAAACTTTTCTGGGTCTAGATGAGACTTCTAAGTCAGCTGTATAGTTACATATTGTCTTAGTTTGGGGCTCTGAGACTAGAATTTGAGGTGCAGGTAGTTTATTTGGGAAGTGATTCTAGGAAGCATCAGTTCAGAAGTGGTTAAGTGAGACAGGGAAAGAATGATGTGCTTCAAGCAGGTGACTGATGTGGGCGACTGTAACTCAGTTCCACTGGAAACTTCTGGGGGATGATATAAAATAAACCTCGGAGTTGTCATATCTGGGGACGCAGATGATGGAGTTTGTCATTAGTTGTGAGCTTCTCCCATAGGTATTAGCTCTTTGGCACTTCTGATCTTCCCTCCTCTTGGCTGTGACTAGACAAAATTCTAATGGATGTGGGTGGCACATACTCACTTGTACTATACACATGTATGTGTGATGATGTCTAAATGATTGCTTGATACCTCTAGACAAGCAATAGTGCAATAAGAAAGTCTCAATTTACCAGGTTCGACTCATAGCAATTAAAAAGATATGATAGCAAGATATTCTCAGAATGTGAAGATAAAGTGATCATGAGAATGATATTATGGAAAATCATAGCAGGCAGTAATAGATTCCTCCAATCTACTTACTTGGGTGTAGCTTTAGGTGAAGTCTAACTATAAAGTCATGGCTAAACTTGCTGATGCAGATTAAATTGTATTATCATAACTAAAGAGGCATCAGTTCAGTTCAGTTCACATGGAATCAGTTAGATTGAAGTATTTGGCAAAAAAGTATTGAAGAATAGTAGGGAAGAGGAAGCAATTGGCAGTGCTCCCATAATACTCTCTCTTGACTGAAGCTAGAACTCCTGCCACTAATAATGCCAGTCATACCACTAGCTCCTCTTGCTCTGGTCCATGCTCACCAAATAACCTGAATTTAATCTGACTTCCCAGATAGACTGAACTCCAAAGAGAAGAGGTACTAGGCAAAGGATATGGATGCTTGCCAATTTTGTTTTTCATTACCAATAAGCAAATTTTTAAGAACTAATCTGAACCTGACCTTAGGGATTGATATTACGATATTGGTCATGACAGAGTCAAGTTTCTGGGTATGTATTATGGCGACTTCTCCAACATATTGTGAGACCTCCTGGAAATGCCTCTTTGGGTCAGCATCTCTCTGGTATAACCTCTATAACTCTCAGCAATGGAGACCTGCATTTTGGGAACCAAACCATTATTCAGCAGAACAATGATGTCTCTATTGAATTTCTATAAACCTTTTTCATTTGTAGAAATAAAGTTTCAGTAGTTGGCACTGTAATGAGGTGACAGTTTAGAATAGAGTAGAATGTGAGTTCAGCTTAAATCTAAATCAACTGAGAAGGCATTCAATTACTTATGTGTTCCTTGGAACTCTTCATCCATCAAAGGCTTAAGTTTCCAGGTCTAAAATGTTTGAAAATATCACACATTCTATTTATGTTTAGAGATTTAGAATGTGATGGACAAAGGAGCCTGGCGGGCTATAGTCCATAGGGTCGCTAGAGTCAGACACGACTTAATTCGTATATCAGCCTTTTGAGATTTGGGAAGTCTTAAGGATACCTCTAACTTTAACACAATATTTTCTCTCTCCTCCATCCCCTTCCTACTTTTTTTGACCAAACACTTATTAATATCCCTTAGAAGGCATTTGTTGTTCTAGGGAGATTATCATTACCATCAGTCTCTTATCCTATTTTACATTTTAAAAGTAATTCAATATTATTAAAGTTTGCAATTGGGAAAGTTAATCTGGTTTTGCACAGTTATAAAGGGTGAATACATTATGATTATTTACTTTGCCCTGCAATAATATTCAAATCAATTTCTGCTTATCTCCTTTTTACATGAGGTTTGTCCTCTTAATAACATTCAGTTTACCAAATATGGCAAATATGCATTTTCATTTCTCACACAGCTAGAAAATCTTTGTAGTATCTGTGCAAATAATTTTCTTCCTGCATCTCCTAGTGTACATCTATTTACATTGCTCTGTCAATATGCTTGAGTTGCAAATGTAAACACTGAAATGTTCTGAAATTCCCTCTAACAGAGAGGTTTCCACTACTGATATTCATTTCTCATTGTATGTTTTGCTGTGTGAACAATTCCTTTCTTTGTTCATACGTTAAGGCTTTGCCAGAGGCAGACATTTATGGCATTAATATACAGAATGTTGTGTGTATCTCTTTCATTATCTGGAAAGAAAGCAGATAAAAACAACATTGAACTCTAAAGGCATAAGCAAATATTGAATACTAAAGATTCCAAGGAGTGAATGGTAGCTGAGGTTTTCTTCAAGTTCAGTATACAGCCATCTAACACTGGGGGTGGGGTGCTTGCGTCTGTGTAGGCCTGTGTGCATGTACATATGTGCCTATCAGAGAGAAAAAAGGTTTTCATCATAGTCTTGTTTCAAATACTGCCCTTCTTTTTGACTCTAAAGAGAGAATAGAAAGACAGTTTTTAAACATATTTGCTGTAACACAAAGTAAAATTTTGAAATTTCACAGCAAGTCCATCACTACTGATATAAGAGTATTTAAATGAATAAGTTTATACTCAAGGGAAAAATAATAATGAAAAGAGAAAAACACTGGGCTGCATAAAACTATTTTTTTGTGAAAATCCTAAAAGAAATTTGGAGGTATCCAGAGGAAGCAAAAGAAACCCAAGGAAGTATTACTGTTATCAGACTCTCCCAGAGGTTACGTAATCCAGTGGTTCAGGCACTTTCACTAATGAGGCTCAGGCTTAATCTCAGCTTTAAAAGGAACTTGTGGAATTTGTAATAACTCTCCCTAATGTCCATAACACTCTTTCTTCATTTAGCTTTTTTTTTTTTTTTCGTTAGGCTTGTCTATAATGAACACTTATATGGATCACATAATTTCTATTTAGCCACATCTCTGAGCAACTCAGAACTGTGAATGTTTCCAACTTCCATTATTGATCCCATTTATTAAAATGAGGGAGGGAGCAACCAGGAAACATCATTCCCATTTTATAGACAAGAGAATAGAAACTGGTTTTGCAAGTTCATAGAGAGGACCTGGAGTGAATAGGTGGATAAATATGAAAATTTTATAACTTGATTAGGCAAAACTCACTCTTGCACTTGTAAATCCTAGAAGCTGGAAATTAAATCAGTGATGTGTTTTTGGAGGTGAGAGGTCAGGCTTGTAAAGAGAAAGACAAAGGGAACATGAGGAATTAGTTCCTTCTCATATGGTAGCACTGTCATGCACAGAGGCAGTTCCACATCTTGAACCGTGAATTCTAGGAATGAAGTAGAGCCCAGAGGGACTGACAGTCAGTGAGTGGAGTTAACCCAATAAGGAAGCTGGATTAACTTGGCAGTTTATTTCCCACACACGCCTCCTGAGACAAGAACAGCCTTTCCCTCCTGGTCATGACAGGATAAGACACAAGAAACTCAGTGGGAGGCACATGGATGCTTTTCTGCTTCTCTGTACCACATGAAAGCCACGAAGGGAAAAGAAGGACTTAGTTACTGCCACATTAAGGAAATAAAGTGCCAAGTGAAACCCCAAATCTCATTTTTACAGCCACCAAGAATTTACAGTTCAGAATTTATGCTGGCAAGCAAGCTGCGAACATGTAAAATTCAGAGCCCACATCATGGGAGAGCACCCCCGATACGTCTCAGCCCCATGCTGCTCTTGGCACAGTGAGAGACACTTGAGATCAGGAGTCCACATTTCATTTTTTAAAAGCAGCTTGATTGATTGAAGTATAACTGATTTACAATAAAAGGCAAATATTTAAGGTGTACAACTGATGGGTTTCAACAAATGTATACATCCCTGAAACCATCAGCATGATTAAGCGAGTGACATTATTTATTACCTTCAAAGGTATCTTTGCTTTAGGAGTTCTGGTCCAGAGAATTCTCTCTGACCTCTGTAGTGCATCCCTCAGCGACGAAATAACCCAAACAAGGTGGCCAGAAGGCCAGCAGCCTTGCTGGGACAGGCTCAGTTCCGTTGCGCAATCTCTGACTTCCCTGTGAATTTCTCGGAGTCATGGCAGAGAACGTCACCTGGCCCTCTCTGTCAGTCTGCTCCGCTATTGGTTTTCTATTGCTGCTGTAACAAATGACCACAACCTTGGTGACTTAAACAACGTGAATTTATGATTGCACTGTTCTGGAGGTTAAAGTTCGGAAATCACTCTCACTGGGCTGAAATCAAGTTGTCAGCTGGGCTTCACTCCTCTCTTGAGGCTTTAGGGGAGGGAAAATCCATTTCCTCATCTTTCTCAGCTACTAGAGGCCCCCTGCAGTCACTGGCAGCAGAGTGCCTAGTGGCAGGTTGAGTCCTCATATCACAATATTCCACCCTCCTCTTCCGTCATCGCATCTCCTCTGACTCGAGCTTCACTTCCCTTTCTCTGTTCCTCTTTTAAAGACCTATGTGATTACAGGGGCCTACCCAGAAAATCCAGTATAATCTCCTTATCTGAAGGACATTTGATCAGTAATTCAGTTTCCATCTGCATCTTAATTCCCCCATGCCATGTACCCTAACATGTTCATAAATCCTGGGATTAGGATGGGGACATCTTTGGAGATCTTTATTCTCGCTAGCATAGTATTGTAGGCACACAGCTCCCCATCCGCTGTCATGCTGTCTCTGTGTAGCCTGGGATGTTCGCACTATGTGAAGGTTAATTCATCCCTTGGTTTACTTTTGCTTTTTTATGTTTCATAAGTATTTTCACACATATTACCTCTCTTGATTCTTAAAAAACATGAAAACCCCCATTTTACAGATGAAAAGTGAGGCAAAAAGGGGTTAAATGACTCTGCCATATTGTATATGAATTGATGGCAGAGGTGATATTTAAGTCCAGTTTGGCTGTCTCTGGATTTGATGTTACTTTTGCTATGTAATTCTACCTTTCACATAGCCACACACATAATAATCTATATAAATACATAGAGACACACTTATTTTTACATATTTTAAGTGCATATATACTTTCATGGTAATCTACCTGCCATGCAGGAGACCCAGGTTCAACTCCTGGGGTTGGGAAGATTCCCTGGAGAAGGGCATGGCAATCCACTCCAGTATTCTTGCCTGGAAAATTACATAGACAAAAGAGCCTGGTGGGCTACAGTTCATGGGGTTGAAAAGAATTGGACACTGAATGACTAATGCTTTCACTTTCATACCTTCCTGATTTCTCTCTTCATTGATCAGTAGGGAAGTGATACTTCTTTCTTAGAGTCATTGATAAAAATAAAGAGAAAAGATATATAGGACTGACCAGCCCCCTAGATAAGAGTAAAAACTATTAACTTCATGGTTGAAACTGTCATATCCCCCCTCATCCTTCCTAAAGTGTTTGATTTAGCTAAAGGAATGTTTAAAAATTAGGATTTGAGAGTCTTTCGCTTTGGGTCATAATCTCTAGGACTCACCAATCTCTAGTGTTTTATACCAAGCTGGAATCATGGCTTTTATTGCCTGCTTGGGCTGTATAGGCATATAACTTTGTATCCCTGAAATAAGTCAGCAAGGAAAAATGAAAAACCCATGAATATTTTGAGACATTAATTCTTTCTTAATGCACACAGACATCCAAACTCACTGGTAAGGAACAGTGCCTTAGATTATGCTTCTTTTCTCCAGTCAAATCAGAAGCCAGTTAGCAGAAAGAATAAACAGAGAAAAATCACCATTAGTTTGTTTTGGAGGGAGACAGGCATGTAACTGAAAATTTTTTCTTTAAATGCTGAAATATGCAATCTATTCTTCCATGAACAGCAGATTCTCAGACACAATGATCTTTAACATCAAACTACATTAAACTATTCTCTACTTCATTTTGTTTTCCTCCTGCTAACTAAAATTCAAAATAATCCTCTATTGCTCCAAGCTCACCTTCTAGAACTGTAGCTCAGACTTCTTGGACAGAGGAAGTTCCTTTCACCTTATCATCCTGTTGATGAGGTCAAGGTCAGCCATGGATCAAGTTTGACATAACATTAGGACAGAGGATTTTGGTGCTTAGAATGAAAGTAAAGTAATTGTTCCTTCCTGCGCATGTCTTTTATAATGCAAATAATTCCAGAACTGATGGAGAAATGTGTAAAATAAAAAAGAATAAATGATACTATATGGAATAATCTGCATATAATTCTTTTGAAAATAATATATCCAATTTAGTAACAAAATGAAGAGAAGTCTGCCAAAAGAGACTTGATATTGATTCACAAAATACTTTCATCTAGAGTTTAACATCAGCTAGATTCAGTTCAGTTCAGTTGCTCAGTCGTGTCCGACTCTTTGTGACTTTATGGACTGCAGCATGCCAGGCTTCCCTATGTGTCACCAACTCCTGCAGCTTACTCAAACTCCAACTCCCGCAGCTTACTCAAACTCATGTCCTTTGAGTCGGTGATGCCATCCAACCATCTCATCCTCTGTTGTCCCCTTTCCTGCCTTCAATCTTTCCCAGTATCAAGGTCTTTGCAAGTGAGTCAGTTCTTCACATCAGGTGGCCAAAGTATTGCAGTTTCAGCTTCAGCATCAGTCCTTCCAATGAATATTCAGGACTGATTTCCTTTAGGATTGACTGGTTGGATCTCCTTGCAGTCAGCTAGATTAGCAGCAATTAATTTGTGACTTAATAAAATAAGTATAAAATTTGTCCACAGAAAATGGGTACTCTACCAAAGAGAAATAGCAGAAAATTAGAGGCTGAGTGACTCTGTACAGAGTTTTACTTCTGATTTTTGTAACTCACATCTGCCGCAGCTAATTCATCTTAGTCTCGGCTATTTTACTCTATAGTTATTTGTGTGTGTGTGTGTGTGTTTTGATTCAAAATAAGAAATACATTTTAGAAGTAGTGATAGTAAGGAAACAGGAGGGAAGGGGGCAGAACACAACCTTTAAAAGAATGACATAGCCCGAGGACATGACATAAACTGGTTAAGACCAAATAGTTCCAAGATGAAAGACAAGCTGACTTCCACCAGACCTTGAACCTCAGTATACACTCACTGTAACATATTAGCATGCTAAATGACAGTCACAGGGGCCATGACAGTTCCAAAGAAAGAAAAGAAAAAAGTGAAGTCACTCAGTCGTGTTCAACTCTTTGAGACACCATGAACTTACCAGGGCTTACCAGAGTTTACCAGGCTCCTCCGTCCATAGGATTTTCCAGCCAAGAATACTGAAGTGGGTTGCCATCTCCTTCTTCAGGAGATCTTTCCGACCCAGGGGTTGAACCTTGGTCTCCTGCATTGTAGACAGACGCTCTACTGTCTGAGCCACCAGGAAGTGACAGATCCAAGGCTGACCAAAAACAGCAGTAGCTTAATTCCTAGAAATCCCCATTTCTTCTCCAAAATAGCTGGTATAGTCTTCCCAGCTATGAAATGTTAGCCTATGAAATTTCCCACCCCAATAAAAACTGATAATCGCTTATCCTGGTGCTGCCCTCACCTTCTGGGATGGCCCACACTCTGTCTGTGGAGTGTTTCTCTCTAACACATTTCCTACCTATCACTTTGTCTCTCGTTGAATTCTTTCTGTTGAAGAAGGAATGCACAGGGCCTCCGTCTTAGGCCTGTTCGTGCTGATCATGCTTGGCCACCTTTCCAATGGACTCTGAACTCTGTGTTTAGTGCCTATGAAAACAACAGCAGAAGGATAAGACCCCCTCCAGACAGGGGAACCTTGAAGATTGTATCTAGGTTACTCATCGCCTAAGAGAAAACATACACTAATCACCCCTTCCTCCAGACAGGCCATAAATTTTTCTGTATCAGTCGGAGTGTAACCTCAGGTTTATTGATTATTGGCTAATTGTTTGACTGTTTGAGCACATGAGCACATAACACGTGAATGATGGGGTTCTTGGGATTGTATTTTCCTTGGTTTATGTAAGTCTCAAGGAATTTGGAGTGGTGGGTTCAAACATGTACACATGGGGTATAAAAGATTTTCACAAATGCTGGTCAGGGTCCTTGGCTAAGAGGAGACTCTGCCTTGGGCCCGCCGGTGTAATAAACTGCACTCTACTATCTGCATTGTCCTTCTGAGTGAGTTTGTTTCCTGGAATGTGGGGCTACTACACTGTGATGAGACATTAAGAACCTGAGCTTCATTAAGTCCTAAGACCAGGCGTGATTCCATTTACAATATCATGGGTCCAAGTCCCAATCTGAATTACATGGTTTCAGTAATATTAACAGAGAGTGGACTATTTTTTAAAAGCAATGCATTCCAAAATTGTTCAGAAAGGATAACTCATTTTAATAATGTGATGCTTATTTCCAGGCAAGTTCAAATAAAATATAATGAAAAATATCAGAAAGCATTAGAAATTAGAAATAATATTTAGGAAAATTAATTGATTATATTATAGTCATTTAAAATTCTTTCTTAAAATAATGTCTGTCTTATAGGTTTTGACACATCTTCTCCTGGTTTCCCACTAAAAAGAGATGAAAACTCAATAATACTGAAAACCAAAGCTGTCTGACATGCTGTTAATGTAACTTGAGGATAAGATCTACTAAGCATGAGATTAATGGCTTGTCTATATTTGCCTTGTGTCTGACCCAGCAAACTCACTTGCTTGGGAAAAAAAAGAAAAGTGGCAGGGAGTTGGTATTTTATTTCTTCTCTATTCTCTGGCCTATAGCTCAGGAATTGAGAATTTGAACCAAGTACAAAACTGAATAATAGTCCCCTCACTTTAAGTACCATAAAAGTAGGAAATAGATCTGTTTGTGCTGACATTTCATAATCTGGACCAACTACAGTGTTAGGAGTGTATAGACTGAACAATTTTTGAATGAATGAACAGAGTTAGTTAGTAAAGTAAAATCTAATGATTGGAGCAACACTGCTGAAAATTAAAATCAAGCAACGAAAAGTTCTTGGGCTAAAATAAGATTTACACATCTGGATGGAAAGCTATAGGCTAGTTTTGAACCCATATCAAGAGACTCACACCTACAGATATTTGGAATTTCTTTTAATTCCAAGAGTAAAAAATATTTAGAAGCATTTCAACACCCTTTTTACAACTTTCCTAGATAAAGGAAGCAGACACTGCGGAGGAGCACCCTAGGGCTAGACCTGCTGTGGAAATGTAGCTAAACTTGTGAGGCGCAGAAATGGGACATTCACGCTGAGAGCTGTCCTGTACTCATATGATGGCACTTTGGTCACAGAGAGACTTCTGGCCTGTAAATGAGAGGACTGCGCATTTACTCAGCTAAGCACTTAACTCATTATGTCATTTCTTGGACTTCAGTGTTTGTTTTGTTTTTTCCCCGCATGGAAGAGGCTGGATTCTTAAGGGTGTCAATTAGTAACCTGTGAGGTGAATCCAGCCTGCATACATGTATTATTTGGAAAGGAATGCAAAATTGCCTTTATTTGTAGAAGAGTAAGATTTGGTTATGTACAGAGAAAATCCAGATAAGTCTATGAACAAACTATTGGAACTAATAAGAGAGTTTAGTAAGATTGTATGAGACAAGGTCTGTTTACAAAAATAAATAGAATTTTTAAATTCTAGCATTGGTCAATTTAAGATGAAAACAAAACAAAACAAAAAACCAGCATTTAAAAAATCCCTATCAAACTCTTAAGAATAAATTTAACAAAAAGTTAACAAGACTTGTGCACAGAAAATCTGAAAATTGCTACATGTTACTTAGAGAAATTAAAAAAGATCTAAATAAATGAAGAGATATATTTTATTCATTGGCAAAGCTCAGTATTTTTAGACATTAATTATCCCCAAATTTATTCAAGTCTTAGCAGATTGTTTTACAGAAGACAAGCTCATTCTAAAATTCACATTTAAATTCAAAAGAACTAGAATAGTAAAGAAAATCTTGAAGAAAGAAAATAGTTGGATGACAACTAAATTTTGAGATAAACTATGAAGCTACAAGAGCTTCCCTGATGGCTCAGTTGGTAAAGAATTTGCCTGTAATGTAGGAGACAAGGGTTCAATCCCTGGGTTGGGAAGATTCCCTGGAGAAGGGAATGGCTACCCACTCCAGAATTCTTGCCTGGAGAATCCCATGGACACAGAAGCCTGGCAGATTACAGTCCATGGGGTCACAAAGAATCAGACACTATTGAGCAACCAAGCACACATACACACGAAGCCACAAACATTAAATTTGTATAGTATTAGCAGAGAAAGGGAGCCATTGGGTTCCCTGGTGGCTCAGATGGTAAAGAATCCACCTGCAATGCAGGAGACTCCCGTTCAATTTCTGGGTTGGGAAGATCTGCTGAAGAAGGGATAGGCTATCCACTCCACTATTCCTGGGCTTCCTTGGTGGGTCAGATGGTAAAAAATCTGCCCACAATGCAGGAGACCTGGGTTTGATCCCTGGGTTGGGAAGACCCCCAGGAGAAGGAAATAGCTACACACTCTAGTATTCTAGCCTGGAGAATTATGAATAAAGGAGCCTGGCAGGTTATTGTCCATGGGGTCACAAAGAGTCAGACAAGACTGAATGACTTTCACACATCAGTTCAGTTCAGTCGCTCAGTCGTGTCCGACTCTTTGCAACCCCATGAATCGCAGTACGCCAGGCCTCCCTGTCCATCACCATCTCCCGGAGTTCACCCAGACTTGCATCCATCGAGTCAGTGATGCCATCCAGCCATCTCATCCTCTGTCGTCGCCTTTTTCTCCTGCCCCCAATCCCTCCCAGCATCAGAGTCTTTTCCAATGAGTCAACTCTTCGCATGAGGTGGCCAAAGTACTGGAACTTCAGCTTTAGCATCATTCCTTCCAAAGAAATCCCAGGGCTGATCTCCCTCAGAATGGACTGGTTGGATCTCCTTGCAGTCCAAGGGACTCTCAAGAGTCTTCTCCAACACCACAGTTCAAAAGCATCGATTCTTCGGCACTCAACCTTCTTCACTGTCCAACTCTCACATCCATCCATGACCACAGGAAAAACCATAGCGTTGACTAGACGGACCTTAGTCGGCAAAGTAATGTCTCTGCTTTTGAATATGCTATCCAGGTTGCTCATAACTTTTCTTCCAAAGAGTAAGTGTCTTTTAATTTCATGGCTGCAGTCACCATCTGCAGTGATTTTGGATCCCCCCAAAATAAAGTCATCCACTGTTTCCTCACCTATTTCCCATGAAGTGATGGGACTGGATGCCATGATCTTCGTTTACTGAATGCTGAGCTTTAAGCCAACTTTTTCACTCTCCTCTTTCACCTTCATCAAGAGGCTTTTTTGCTCCTCTTCACTTTCTGCCATAAGGGTGGTGTCATCTGCATATCTGAGGTTATTGAGATTTCTCCCGGCAATCTTGACTCCAGCTTGTGTTTCTTCCAGCCCAGAGTTTCTCATATAAGTTAAATAAGCCTTGATGTACTCCTTTTCCTATATGGAACCAGTCTGTTGTTCCATGTCCAGTTCTAACTGTTGCTTCCTGACCTGCATACAGGTTTCTCAAGAGGCAGGTCAGGTGGTCTGGTATTCCCATTTCTTTCAGAATTTTCCACAGTTTACTGTGATCCACACAGTCAAAGGCTTTGGCATAGTCAATAAAGCAGAAATAGTTGTTTTTCTGGAACTCTCTTGCTTTTTCCATGATCCAACGGATGTTGGTAATTTGATCTCTGGATCCTCTGCCTTTTCTAAAACCAGCTTGAACATCTGGAAATTATGCTTCACGTATTGCTGAAGCCTGGCTTGGAGAATTTTGAGCATTACTTTACTAGCATGTGAGATAAGTGGAGTTGTGTGGTAGTTTGAGCATTGTTTTGCATTGCCTTTTTTTGGAATTGGAATGAAAAGTGACCTTTTCCAGTCCTGTGGCCACTGCTGAGTTTTCCAAACTTGCTGGCATATTGAGTGCAGCACTTTCACAGCATCATCTTTCAGGATTTGAAATAGTTCCACTGGAATTCCATCACCTCCACTAGCTTTGTCCATAGTGATGCTTTCTAAGGCCCACTTGACTTCACATTCCAGGATGTCTGGCTCTAGATGAGTGATCCAGGGCAGGTGGGTCATGGTGGAGAGGTCTGAGAGAATATGGTCCACTGGAGAAGGGAATGGCCAACCACTTCAGTATTCTTGCCTTGAGAACCCCATGAACTTTCACACATACACACAGACAAATCAGTGGTGATTCAGTGGTAAAGAATCTGCCTGTAATGCAGGAGACACTGGCTAGATCCCTGGGTCAGGGAGATTCCCTCAAAATGACAACCCTCTCCAGTGTTCTTACCTGAAAAGTCTTAATCCATGGGGGTCACAAAAGAGTCAGATATGACTGGGTAACTACACAACAGCAAAGACAAATCAACAGACAGAATAGAGAAATCAGAAACAGATTGATACACATATGGCAAACTGAGTTTCAATAAAAGTACCAAAGAAATTAAGCAAGAAAGGAAAATATCTTCAAGTGTTGCTGGAAAAACTGGATGTTCCGTAGAAAAACAAAAACAAAACTTGGACACCTATTCCTAACACCATACATAAAAGTTGACTCAAAGTAGCTCATAGACCTAAGTGTCAAGTCTAAAAGAATAGCTTCTGGAAGAAAATGTAAGAGAACATCTTCCTCACTATAAAATAGGCAAATATTTTTTAGGGTACAGAAACTATCACTATGAAAGAATAGATAAATAGGGATTTTATTAAAATTTAAAAAAAAACTTCCCATTCAAAAATATTCTTAAGAAAATGTAAAAGTAACTCACAGATTGGGGAATATATTCACAATACATCTGACAAATGACTTTCATCCAAAATACAAAGTGAATTGCTAAAAATAGAATTTAAAAGGATCAACAGTGACACACACTTCACAAAAGGCATAGGATTGACTAATAAGCACACAAAAAGGAGCCCAACATCATTATTTTTTGGAATAATGTAATTAAGCTTTGAAAAGGGTAACACTTCACACCCATAGAATGGCCTAGAGTAAAAAGACTGATCATATTAAGTACTGATAACAACTTGGATGGGGGCTTCTCAGGTGGTTCAGTGGTAAAGAATCCACCTTCCAATGCCGGAGACTCATGAGACTCTGGTTCGATCCATGGGTCAGGAAGATCCCTTGCAGGAGGAAATGGCAACCCATTCCAGTATTCTTGTTGGGATAATCCCATGGATAGAAGAGTCTGGTGGGCTACAGTCCATGGGGTTGCAAAGAGTTGGACATGACTGAACACACACAAAAAAACCAGTTTGGATCAACTAGAACACTAATGCATTGACACTGACAGTGTAAAATAATACACCTAGTGTTGGCAACTGAGATTTAAAAAATATAGTTAAACATGTATTTTGCTATAACTCAGAAGTTATAGCCAAGAAAAGGAAAATCACATCTATAAAGAGTTGTACGAGAATGTTCATAATAACTTTGTGCCTAATAATACAAAACTGAAAACAGTTCAGATGTTCATCAAATAGAAAATGAATAACTAAATTAGAGAATACCCACATAATGGAATTTGTTTAGAAATTAAAAGAAGAAATTTGATATTGACAACTACAAATTGGCACTTGCCAAGAGCATTTGCCAGCTACTGAACAACAAGGGTGTCTGCCATCTGCCTCTGTGGAGATTGAACCCTGTGTAACTGCAGCTGCTCACCTTCAACACCCCCTGGGGGGAATTTAGGGTGGAGAGTGAGGCACTCTGTGCCCCAGGGAAGTTGGTGAAACAGGTATTTAGATAGTTCAATATTTTCAGGAACTGATTTCATGACCCCAATCCTTGCATCTCCTCATATCTAGAAAATCACTAAATCCCTTCACGGTTACATCAGCTCATCTTGAATAGCAGAAAACCTTTTGTAAAGGAAACACTTGATTGCACTGAACTCCCTTGTCACCAAAATCTTATATATTGACCTTCTCCCACTGCCTCTTTGGGGAAGTCTCTCAGAGCTACCTGAGGTGCTGTCTCCATGCTTCCCCAAGTAAAACTTAACTTGCAGCTTTCACGTTGTACATCTTTTCAGTCAACATAATGTTTTATGTACAATAATATGGACATATCTCTAAAACATTATGTTGAACAAAAGAAACCAGATGGAGTATAAAATTGTGATTCCTTGTATTTCAGTTCAAGAACAGAAATACTACTCTAGGGCAAGGGTTGGCAAGCTTTGTCTGTAAAGGGCCAGATAATAAAGATTTTAGGCTTTGTAGTGACAAATTTTTAGTATCTGTGTTCATTTGTTTTGTCCTGAAAGCAAACAAGAAGTTTCTGGATAAAGGCAGACTAGTATTGCTTGTAGCAATCTTTACATAAATTTCCTACGCTTTGTTCTCTCCCTTCAGGGAAATGTGGTAAAAGCCAGAAGTTCAGGGCTACAGTACAAATAGGAAATTTTGTACCATAGGAGAGGAACCCCAGAAAATCTGGGATTTTATTTGGGAACTGTTGTGCAGCTGCCCTTCATTCCTCCTGAAAAAGGACCTATATCTTATCTCTCTAGTGTAAATAAATCTTCACTGGGGAAGAAAAAGAAGGTCCCTATTATACATTATTTTGAAATGAAAACAAATGGCTCCTAGTTTTGTCCCCTTTTAAATGTAAATTCATACCCTTCAAACGTAAAGTTACAAATGTTTGCAGGAGACAAATGAAAGCATTCTATCTTTATGACTTGTCAATTTTTATAGCTCAGAAGGCTGGGTCTCTGCAGGAACACTAGAAAATCCAGAAAAGACTGACTTTCCAGTGAGGGCAGTAATGTCTCAGTCTCAAGTACTCAGCCTTGCCCTTGTGATGTGAAAGCAGTAGCCTGCTAAAGAATGGGTGTGACTTCATTTCATTAAAACCTTACTTACACAAATAAGTTGTAGGCCAGATTTAACTGATCTGAGCTGTGGTTTGCCAACCCCTGTCCTAGCATGAAAGCAAGCTTTGCAATGGTTTCCTCAGATGTCCTGCTTATTGACTGACAAGGAAGTCATGTGAACTTTCAAGAGTGGGGGAGATACTCTTAATTTTTATCTGGGCAGTGATTAAAGCGGCTGGATGGACTATAGCCTGCCAGACTCCTCTGTCCAGAGATTTTTCCGTGGCAAGGATTCTTGAGTGGGTTGCCACTTCCTACTCCAGGGGATCTTCCTGACCCGGGGATCTTCCAAGCCCAGGGATCAAACCCGCATATCTTGCATCTTCTGCTTTGGCAGCTTGATTCTTTACCACTTGTTTCACCTGGGTCCGCCCCCGATGAGTGTATGAACGTGAAAGTGAAGTCGTTCAGTCGTGTCCGACTTTTTAGGACCCCATGGACTGTAGCCTACCAGGGTCCTCCGTCCATGGGATTTTCCAGGCAAGAGTACTGGAGTGGGTTGCCATTTCCTCCTCCAGGGGATTTTCCCGACCCAGGGATCAAACCTGGGTCTCCCACATCGCAGGCAGACGCTTTACCGTCTGAGCCACCAGGGAAGCCCAGATGGGTGTATATTTGTCAAAACGCATCGAAATGTGTTGCTCAGATCTGTACGTTTTACTTTTGCAAAATTTACCTGTTTAAAAAGAATCACTACAGATTCTTGCAGCCAATAAAAAGATAATAATGAAATACCATGAACAATTATATGCTCCTTAATTAAACAAAGTAGAAGAAATGGACCAATTCCATGAAAGTCACAAACTGCCAAAATTCAACTAAGACAAAATAATCTGAATAGTCATATAAACATTAAAGAAATTGAATTCATAATTTAAAAGCTCCTGAAGAAGATGTCTTCAGGACAAAATGGTTTCATTGCAGAATTCTATTAGATATTTAAAGAAGAATGAACATGAGTTCAGCACAACCTCTTTCAGAATACAGAAGAGTATGTATGCTCAGCTTGTTTTATGAGGCCAGTGTTAATTAACCTCATACCAAATGAGAGGGAGACAGTACAAAACAAAACAGAGCAAATCTATAGACCAATATACCTTACACACAAAATCCTTAACAAAATATTAGCAAACATGTAATTCTACCTCTTAAAAGCACTTCCATTTAAAAAAATATATCTTTTCTTTTCTTTAAACCTCTGTGGAAGTAGATAGGTGTGTTGCTGTGTGCACATGTGAATATGGATGTGTGTGTTTTCTGTAAGAATTCAAATTAGAAGCCTCGTAGGGCTTCCCTAATGGCTCAGATGGTAAAGAATCTGCCTGCAGTGCAGGAGACTTGGGTTCCATCCTTGGGTCAGCAAGATCCCCTGGAGAAGGGAATGGCTACCCACTCCAGTACTCTTGCTTGGTGAATCCCATGGACAGAGGAGCTGGGAAGGCTACAGTTCATGGGAAGGCAAAGAGCTGGACACGGCTGTGTGGCTGACTTTCACTTTTCACTTTCAACAATGGGCTGAAATATTTAGACCTAGGAATAAAGTGAAATAAAGTCATCTGAGGGCTTCCTGGTGGCTTAGTGGTAAAAAAGAATCTGCTTGCCAATGGAGGGGAATTTGGTTTGATCCCTGATTTGAAAAGATCTCACGTGCTGTGGAGCAACTAAGCCTGTGTGCCACAACTACTGAGCCCACGTTCTATAACTACTGAAGCCTGTGTGCCCTTGAGTCTTAAGAGCTGTGTGCTCCACAGCAAGAGAAGCCACCACAATAAGTCTGAGCATCACAACTAGAGAATAGCCCCTGCTTGCTGCAGCTAGAGAAAGGCCCACGCAGCAATAAAGACCTAGCACAACCATAAAATAAATACATAAAATACAATTATAAAGAATAATCTACAGAAAGAAATGCATTGTTATTTCTCCTAAGTAATTTTACTCATTTTTTTAATCTGGAAAAAATCATTTCAAACGTCAATAACTCTTGGAATTCGGTAATTCCAAGAAACATTATCCTCATAGATAATTCCCCTCAATATCTTTTTGTGTATGCATGTATGTGTGACAATGTGTTAGACACCTGACAATTATAACTTTAACAAACGAGCACCAAACCAGGCTTTAACAGGTCACAAAATAGATTAACCACTGACATATTGAAAAAAATAATACAATTTCCCAACATGAACTACTGTGGTCAAGTCATAAAGAATTACCCTTTTAAGATGCACCTGAAAAACATCAGCTTACCATTATGACAAATTAACTGCTTTCCATAGATAGATACTATTGTGTAAATACAAATGAAAATGCATCAGTGGCCATTATTATACTAACAGTCTAGTATTAATATAATGTCCAAGAATCAACTATAATTACAGTAAAAGCCCCATGACTTAGATCTGCCATGGGTTTCTTAAATAATCAATCTGAAAAGCTGAAATAGTGATATAGGGACATCTTTACCAAATGAAAAATTACATTTTCATTAACAATAATACATCAGTTTTTATTTTAAATGGACAATAATGAATAAAATATGTATTTAATGTTATAGCATAGATTCCCAGATATCTCTTTTTCCTGGTTAATATGTTACATAGTTTGAAACAATTCCAATTTCCACATTTTAAAAATTATAGATATGACCTTTACTCCTTGAATATAGGAAAGTACAGAGACAGAAAAATAACTCTCTTTCTTTTGTGGGTCCTAAGGAAGTACACACACACACACACACACACACACACACACACACACATTTGGGGTATGAGTGAGTGCTAGTGTTTATTTCCATTCATACACAGTAGAGGGGAACAAAAGGAAAAAGGCCACTTAACAGACAAAGACTCTGAGCTGACATACACTTCCCCTACCTTTTCTTTCTGCTCTTAATTCTTATTTATTCTACTCTAGGAAAACTACCCATAGTCTAGTTAATAAAAAATGATATTAACATAGGTTAATGTTCTTCTAGGTTCCTCCCTGTACCACAGGGCATAACATCTGGAAACTGTCCTACAGATTCCCTTGCCAGCAGGATTCTAGTTACAAACTATCAATGAAAGATATTTACATTAAATTTGTAAGGAGAAGAAAAGGAAAGGCCATTGCTTTAGGTTTAAACAGACCTTTGGTAGATGGAAGAGGTAAAGTTTTACCTTTGGCATTTTGATATCTTCCTGAGTGAGTGAAGTAGCTCAGTCGTGTCCGACTCTTCGCAAGCCCATGGACTGTAGCCTAACCAGGTTCCTCCGTCCATGGGATTTTCCAGGCAAGAATACTGGAGTGGGTTGCCATTTCCTTCTCCAGGAGATCTTCCCAACCCAGGGATTGAACCCAGGTCTCCCGCACTGTAGGCAGATGCTTTACCATCTGAGCCACCAGGGAAGATCTATCTTCCTGAGTATCAGCCATTAGATGCTGCAGATATTAAAGACTTTGGTCTTGACTTACCTTCAATTTTTCCATGTGCACATTTCTCAAAAGAAGCCTTCCTGGCCTTCACTCTTACCTTCTTACAGGTGTATGAATCTTTAATTCCCAATTTGATCCAAAAAGCAGAAATTTCATGTGGTTCATCTGAAAAACAACATAAAGTTTGAAATTATTTTCAGTAAAAATGTATCAGTAACACTGTCAGTCACCCAAATGGACCACATTCCCATTTTAAACAATAAGTGGGCTGGGAAAGTATGTGCCTTTCCATAGGGAAAAGCAAATCTCATGCTCAGTCATGTCTTTGCAACCCCATGGACTGAAGCCCGCCTGGCTCCTCTGTCCATAGGGATTCTCCAGGCAAGAATACTCAAATGGATTGCCATTTCCTCAGGGGATCTTCCCAATCCAGGTATCAAACTCACGTCTCCTGCATTGCAGGCAGATTCTTTACCATTGAGCCACCAGAAAAGCCCCAAAGTATGTCTGTGAAAGGTATACTTCCACATTCTATACATATCCCCTGTTAGTGCAGAAGTACTTCTCCTTATATGGCTAGCCCAGGTCTTGGTGAGCTTGGATCATTCCTCTTCTACTTTCATGTTCAGTCTCACCTAGATTCTAGAACGGCCCAGTCTTGATAAAAGATGTGCTTATGTTATTTTTCAGTCACCCACAGGTACCTCTCTGTACAGACCCTGCTCTACACTTCACATTCTGGGTCAGGCATTAGTGTCCCATTTTTTTTCTTTACTACCTTTTCTAATAAATCTGGAACCCTGTCACTTGTTGAGGATCACATGGTTTCTGGGTATGCATACAAGTAGCAGGACCTCAACAAGTCATTTTGCTTTGCTTGCCTATAAGGACATTGATTTTTGTTGTTGTTGCTTATTTTTGATTTTTCATTTTGAATCCTGTGTGTAGAAGGATGTTTTGAAATAGTGCCTACATATTGCTATAGTACTGTGAATGGTGCCTAGCATACTTCATTTGTATTACATGAAAGAAAAAATGCTAAAAAAAAAAAAGATTATTTGGAGCAGGCCCAGGTTAATGGGAACTCAGAGTAGAAACCTAAAGATATTTAGAGAGTATTTCATACAAATTTACTTAAGGGATTCAAGTCATGCCAGGCACTTCATTGAGGTTAAGCCCAAATCTTTGCCTACTTGGTCAAAATGGACTCCAGAGAAAGGCTAACTTTTTCCCATGAAACAGTATGTCTTAGGCAGACAATCTAAAGTGGGTAGGTATGATCTTCATTCACATTACTGAAGCTGCCTCAGGGGTTTCTAGCCCCCTTTGAAGCTTGCAAGAAAGAGGAAAGATGTGGGAGGAAACCAGCTTCTTTTTTTTCAACAACTTGACCTGGATATTGCATATATATCACTTCTAATCATCTCCCAGTGCCCACCATCATATGACTACACTCATCTTCAAGGGCATAATTTCTAGTGGTAATGCTATGTGCTAAGCTAAAACTCAGGAGTTTTATTACAAAAGTGAAAATGAAAAATGACGGCTGCTGCTGCTGCTGCTGCTGCTGTTGCCAAGTCGCTTCAGTTGTGTCCGACTCTGTGCGACCCCATAGATGGCAGCCCACCAGGCTCCGCCTTCCCTTGGATTCTCCAGGCAAGAACACTGGAGTGGGTTGCCATTTCCTTCTCCAATGCATGCAAGTGAGAAGTGAAAGTGAAGTCCCTCAGTCGTGTTCTACTCTTCTTGACCCCATGGCCTGCAGCCTATTAGGCTCCTCCGCCCATGGGATTTTCCAGGCAAGAGTACTGGAGTAGGGTGCCATTGCATTTTCTGATAAATGGCTACTAGGGGGCAATTTGGAGAAGGTGATGGCACCCCACTCCAGTACTCGTGCCTGGAAAATCCCATGGATGGAGGAGTCTGGTAGGCTGCAGCCCATGGGGTCCCGAAGAGTCGGACATGACTGAAGTGACTTAGCAGCAGCAGCGGGAGAAAATTTAACTTCTATGCTTATTTAACTTATATGCAGAGTACATCTTGAGAAACCCTGGGCTGGAAGAAGCACAAGCTGGAATCAAGATTGCCGGGAGAAATCTCAATAACCTCAGATATGCAGATGACACCACCCTTACAGCAGAAAGTGAAGAGGAACTAAAAAGCCTCTTGATGAAAGTGAAAGAGGAGAGTGAAAAAGTTGGCTTAAAGCTCAACATTCAGAAAACGAAGATCATGGCATCTGGTCCCATCACTTCATGGCAAATAAAAGGGGAAACAGTGGAAACAGTGGCAGACTTTATGTTTTGGGGCTCCAAAATCACTGCAGATGGTGACTGCAGCCATGAAATTAAAAGACGCTTACTCCTTGGAAGAAAAGTTATGACCAACCTAGATAGCATATTCAAAAGCAGAGACATTACTTTGCCAACAAAGGTCTGTCTAGTCAAGGCTATGTTTTATCCAGTGGTCATGTATGGATGTGAGTTGGATTGTGAAGAAAGCTGAGAGCTGAAGAATTGATGCTTTTGAACTGTGGTGTTGGAGAAGACTCTTGAGAGTCCCTTGGACTGCAAGGAGATCCAACAAGTCCATCCTAAAGGAGATCAGTCCTGGGTGTGCTTTGGAAGGAATGATGCTAAAGCTGAAACTCCAATACTTTGGCCACCTCATGCAAAGAGTTGATTCACTGGAAAAGACTCTGATGCAGGGAGGGATTGGGGGCAGGAGGAGAAGGGGACGACAGAGGATGAGATGGCTGGATGGCATCACGGACTCGATGGACGTGAGTCTAAGTGAACTCCTGGAGTTGGTGATGGACAGGGAGGCCTGGCCTGCTGCGATTCATGGGGTCGCAAAGAATTGGACACGACTGAGAGACTGAACTGAACTGAACTGAGGGGACAATTAGCAGAGTCTGGAATTTGAATTTAGCCCTAGTTGAAACCAAAGCCTCTTTTGTTTGTTCCACTGTGCTTTGTGACTTCTGCATCTTCTAGGTTATAAGAGACATAAAAATTTTTAGCAGAGATGCAACACGATCAGATTTACTTTTTTGAATGAATACTTTGAAGAAATCACAAAAAGGGAAGAAAATGTTAGAAAATAGTTGTGTAAGTTAAAGCAATAAATGATTGTTTAAAGCAGCTGTTCTCAATCTTTTTGGTTTTAGGACCCCTTTATACTCTTAAAAACCCCAGAGGACCTCAAAGAACTTACATTTATATGGATCTATCCGTTGATCTCTACCATACCAGAAACAAAAAGTGAGGAAATTTTAAAGCATAGGAGAGAACACCTGTTGTATTAGTCATCAGAGTAATGATGTCATCACCTGTCATGTAGCTTGCAGACAATTCTGCTGAATGTTTGGGAGATAGTGAGAGTGAAATAGGCAATTAACATCTTAATATTATTATGAAATTATTTTTGACCTCTTGGAGATCTTGAAAGAGTACTAGGGTCCCACAGGGGTTCCTGGATTATACTTAGAGAACCACTGGGTTAAATAAGTTCTTATCAGCAGAGTTGTCAAGGAGGAGTAAGTTTAAAGACCTTAAAGGAGTAGAAATGACAGGATTTAGTGATTTGCTTTAATAAGGTATAATTTATAAAAGCCTCCTTTAGTATTAGTTGTTATTGTGTTGAAGCTAACCTTTAAGAGCACTGTGCTGAGTGCTTTAAATACTTAATTTTATTTAATCCTTAAACTAAACCCTGTGATACAGTGCCATTACTTTTTTTATAGCCAATATGTATAATGAATAATGTATAATTGTGGTGTGCATGCTAAATTGCTTCAGTCTCTCTGCAACCCTATTTCCGACTCTGTGCAAGCCTATGGACTGCAGTCCGCCAGGCTCCTCTGTCCATGGGATTCTCCAGGCAAGAACAGTGGAGTGGGTTGCAGTGCCTTCTCCAGGTGACCTTCTGGGCCCAGGGATCGACCCCATGTCTCTTATGTCTCCTGCATGGGCAGGCAGGTCCTTTACCACCAGCACCACCTGGGAAACCCCAGTCATGGTGGTGAGCAGCATACAATGTCCTAGCTACTGAGAACCAAATTTCTTTTAAGGCAAGTGGAGTTGTGAGTAACAGCCTCTGGCCAATGCTTTTCAAAAATTATCCCATGCCTCCAGAGAAATTTTCTTCACAGCAAGCCTGTAAGAGTCTGATCTCTGTTGCTTCTTCAGAGAATTGATTTCTGTATTTTCCTTTGTTCTGGTTCTGACACTGTTCCCTTTCTGGTTATTCACCACTGCTCACTGCTCAACTTTTGTTCCATCTGTTCTCCTGACTCTATCTTTAACCTGGATTCCATTCTTATTGCTCAGCTAAACTTAGCTTCTCAGCACTGTTCCAACTTTCCTCCTGTTTGTAACCACCCCATTCTGGCATGTAAACTGATTTTCCTATATCCCAATGACAGTCAGGACCTACTACTCTCACATATTCTGAATTTTTTTTTTCTGGTCGCTATTTGCAATATAACAGCACAACCATCTTTTGCTCACCATCTTTCTAGAGTTAAAAGCTTACCTTTATGGCATCAGTCCTTTTGTATCTGACCACAGATATAGGATATTACAGGAGAAAATGTAACAAGACTAAGAGGCACGTGCTCCATAGAAGAAAGAAATTGTTTCTTTCATCTATAGGAAATTTCAATAGAGTATTTGAGACTTTTGTTTGCTTGTTTGCAGAGTACATTAACCATAATTACATGCTATAACTGTGAAGCATATTATGATCAGATTGTGCTGAGTGCTTAAATTGATGGTGTTAGTTGGAGACAGGGTTGCAGAAGTTTGTCCTTATATAGAAATTTAAGAAAAGCAGCCATATCATTAGATTGCTACAGAAGAGAGGTTATTTACAATTACTTGCATTTATTTTCTTTTGCCCCAATAAAAAATGTGCAGGGCTCTTGAAAAAAAAAAAAGTAACCAAAGTATCGTTACAACAAATAAAAAGATGAACAACAGATAGATGAAAAAATATCCAACTAGTATTCACATTTCTCTGGTTATAATCTTATAAGTGATTACTTATTATTTTTTGCTTTACATTGTTTGTTTGAATCAAGATACAAATAATTCATATATTGCAATTGTTTGATATGTTTCTTAAGTGTCTTTAGATTTATAGAGTTTTAAAAAAGGTGGTTTTCCTACAGATTTCCCACTTTCTGAATTGTGATCATTGCACTCCTGTGACATCCCAGTTACTTCAGAGGTGGTGTTTGGATGTCTTCTGGAGTTATAAACAACCTAAGGCAAATAATTTTACAATTTTAGCTATTGATGGTCATTTCCCAGGTTGACTAATAAATTAGGAATTCAAAAGAGCTATATTCTAGTTTTAAAAACCTTATTTATTAGCACATAACACTTCCATAGAGAAGTTTTCCAACATAAAGTAACTGCTTACACTGAGGTAAAGTTAAAGAAAGGCAGGAGAAATGCATAATTCCCTCCTCTCCATCCATTTTTGTCAGTGGAAGACTATTCAAGGTGTCCCCTGAACCCTTTTGCTAGATGTTGGTCATCATTGATAGCTTTTTTACTTCCTGGCATATCAAGAAGTTTAGGCTCCCTTGGCTTTTCCTACCCTGGACCTAGAGGCATTTATTTCTCCAAGGATCCTTGCTCCTTTTAGAAATACTTTATATTAATGATCACAATGTGGACACTAGGGATGCTCAGAGCTACTGAACTGGTCTCTAGCTTTTTTCAGTGTATGGAATTAGGAAGTATGTTTTTGTTTGTTGGTTTTTGAGAAATATTGGTAAACTAGAAAAATAAGAGCATTTTAAACCCAAAGTAAACAAAAGAAAAGAAGTACTAAGAATTAGAGTGGAAATCACAAAACTGAAAAATAAATAAACAGAGAAAATCAACAAAACCAATATATAGTTCTCTGGAAAAAAATCAAATAACATTGACAAGCCTTTAGCCAGACTAACTAAGCAAAAATGGAGAGGACACAAATTACTAATATTAGAAATGGCAGTGTTGGCATCACTACAGATCCCATGGATAATAAAAGGAAAATCAGGGAATATTCTGGACAACTCTATGTCCACAAATTTGATAACCTAGATGAAATAGACCAATTCCTTGAAAGACTCCAACTGCCAAAATTCACAAAAGAAGAAATAGACTCTCTGAATAAGCCTATATCTATTAAAGAAATTGAATCATTAATTAATAATCTTCCAAAAAAGAACACATCAGGCCCAGATGGGTTTCTGGTAAATTTCACCAAACATTTAAGGAATAAATTATGCCAATTCCATACAATCTCTTTCAGAAGATAGAAGCAGAGAGACTATTTCACAACTCATGAGACCAGAATTACCCTGATACCAAATCCAGACAAAGACATTACAATAAAGCAAAATGACATGAGATATTAGCAAATGGAATTCCCCAAAATATAAGAATGATTATATATCATGCTCGGGGAAGGCAATGGCACCCCACTCCAGTACTCTTGCCTGCAAAACCCCATGGACAGAGGAGCCTGGTAGGCTGCAGTCCATGGGGTCGCTAACAGTCGGACACAACTGAGTGACTTCACTTTCATTTTTCACTTTCATGCACTGGAGAAGGAAATGGCAACCCACTCCAGTGTTCTTGCCTGGAAAATCCCAGTGATGGGGGAGCCTGGTGGGCTTAAGTCTATGGGGTTGCACAGAGTTGGACTCAACTAAAGAGACTTAGCATACATCATGCTGCTGCTGCTGCTGCAAAGTTGCTTCAGTTGTGTCCGACTCTTAACAACCCCATGGACTACAGCCTACCAGGCTCCTCTGTCCATGGGGTTTTGCAGGCAAGAGTACTGGAGTGGGATGCCATTGCCTTCTCCGTATATATCATGACCAAGTGGGATTTACCCCAGATGTGCAAGGCTGATTCAACATTTGAAAATCAACTAATGTAACCCATCACATCACGAGACAAAGAAGAAAATCACATAATCACACCAATAGTTGAAGAAAAAGCACTTAACAAAATCCAGTATCCTTTAATGATAATTTAGAAATTGAGGAGAAATTTCTCAACCCAATAGACTACCTTCAGAAACCCCACATCTAACCTTATACTTAATAGTGAGAGGCTAGAAGCTTTCCCACTAGATCATGTACAAGGCAAAGATGACTTCTATCACCACTTCTTCTCAACAATGTATTGGATGTTCTAGCTAAAGTAATAAGTAAGAAAAGGTATACAGATTGGAAAGGAAGACATAAAAGTTGTTTTTGTTCACTGATGACATAATCATCTATATAGAAAATCTGAAAGATTCAACAGAAACTCTTAGAACTAATAAACAAGGTTGTAGAATAAAAGGTTTATATACAAAAGTCAATTGCTCCCTTATCAATATATAGCAGCAATAAACACGTGGAACTGGAAATAAAAAACACAATGCCATTTACATTTAGCACCCAAGAAAAATAAATACTTTGGTATATATATAACAAAATATATTTAGGACCTATTTAAGGAAAAATGAAGAAATATAACACATTCATGGGTAGGAAAACTCAATATTGATAAGATGTCAGGTCTTCCCAACTTGATCTATAGATTCAGCACAATTCTGAAATCTCAATAAGTTAATCTGCAGGTATCAACAAACAAATCCAGAGGTGAAAGACCCAAAATAGCCAGCACAATATTGAAAAAGAAAAATAAAACTGGGGGACTGATAATACCCAGTTTTAAGATTCACTATAAATCTATAGTAATCAAGAGTGTGGCAAAAGAATAGACAAACAGATCAATGGAACAAGATAGAGAACCCAGAAATAGACCCCCATAAATATGGCCAACTGATCGTGGACAAAGGAGCAAAGGCAATACGATGGAGCACAAATAGTTTTCAATAAATGGTGGTGACACAACTGAAAATTCCCTTGCTAAAAATAAATCTAGATACAGTCCTTACACTCACTACAAACTAACTCAAAATGGATCATAGACCAACTGTAAAACACAGAGCCTACAAAACCCCCAGAAAATAAAATAGGAGAAAAGCTAGATGACCTTGACTGTGACAATGACTTTTTAGACACAACTTTAAAGGCATAATCTGTGAAAGAAATAATTGATAAGCTAGACTTCACTAAAATTAAAAATACATATATTTGCTCACCAAAAGGCAATATCAAGAGAATGAGGGAAAAAAAAAAAACCCACAGGCTGGGAGACAGTACATCTGAAAAAAGAACTGTTATTTAAAATATACAAAGAATGGTTAAAACTAAAGAAAAAAAATGACTGATTAAAAAATGGAAAGACCTTAACAGACACCTAACAAGAAATGTATGAAATGTGAGAGTCGGACTGTGAAGAAGGCTGAGCGCCGAAGAATTGATGCTTTTAAACTGTATGTTGGAGAAGACTCTTGAGAGTCCCTTGGACTGCAAGGAGATCCAACCAGTCCATTCTGAAGGAGATCAGTCCTGGGATTTCTTTGGAAGGAATGATGCTAAAGCTGAAACTCCAGTACTTTGGCCACCTCATGCGAAGAGTTGACTCATTGGAAAAGACTCTGATGCTGGGAGGGATTGGGGGCAGGAGGAGAAGGGGACGACAGAGGATGAGATGGCTGGATGGCATCATGGCCTCGATGGACGTGAGTCTGAGTGAACTCCGGGAGATGGTGATGGACAGGGAGGTCTGGCGTGCTGCGATTCATGGGGTCGCAAAGAGTCGGACACGACTGAGCGACTGAACTGAACTGAACTGAATTTAAGAAATACAGATGTGAAAAACAGAAAGAAATACGGATGGGAAACAGCATTTACACACCTATTAATATGGCCCAAATCTGTAATACTGACAACAAATGCTGGCGAGGATGTGGAGTCATGGGAACTTTCATTCTCTGCTGGTTGAAATAAAGAATGGTACAGATGCTCTAGAAGAGAGTTGGACAGTTTCTTACAAAACTAAATATAATCTTATTATATGATCCAGCAATATTGGTCCCTGTATTTAACCAAAGAAGTTGAAAACTTCAGTTCCGTTCTGTAGCTCAGTCATGTCTGACTCTTTGTGATCCCATGGACGGCAGCATGGCATGCTTCCCTGTCCATCACCAGCTACTGGAGCTTGCTCAGACTCATGTCCATTGAGCTGGTGATTCTATCCAACCATCTCACCTTCTGTCATCCCCTTCTCCTCTTGCCTTCAATCTTCCCCAGCATCAAGGTCTTTTCCAAAGAGTCAGTTCTTAGTATCAGGTGGCCAAAGTATTGGAGTTTCAGCTTCAGCATCAGTCCTTCCAAATATTTAGGACTGATCTCCTTTAGGATGGACAGGTTGGATCTCCTTGCAGTCCAAGGGATGCTCAAGAATCTTCTCCAACACCACAGCTCAAAAGCATCAATTCCTCAGTGCTCAGCTTTCTTTATAGTCCAACTCTCACATCCAAACATGACTAATGAAAAAACCATAGCTTTGACTAGACAGACGTTTTTCAGCAATATAATGTCTCTGCTTTTTAATATGCTATCTAGGTTGGTCACAACTTTTCTTCCAAGGAGCAAGTGTCTTTTATTTTCATGGCTGCAGTCATCATCTGCAGTGATTTTGGAGCCCCCCAAAATAAAGTCTGTCACTATTTCCATTGTTTCCCTATCTATTTGCCATGAATTGATGTGACCGGATGCTATGATCTTAGTTTTCTGAATGTTGAGTTTTAAGCCAACTTTTTCACTTTCATCAACAGGATTTTTAGTTCTTCTTTGCTTTCTGCCATAAAGGTGGTGTCATCTGTCTATCCGAGGTTATTGATATTTCTCCCAATCTTGATTTCAGCTTGTGTTTCAACAAGCCTGGCATTTTGCATGATGTACTCTGCATAGAAGTTAAACAAGCAGGGTGATAATATACAGTCTTGACATACTCCTTTCCCAATTTGGAACCAGTCTGTTGTTCCATGTCTAGTTCTAACTGTTGCTTCTTGATCTTCATACAGATTTCTCAGGAGGCAGGTCAGGTGGTCTGGTATTCCCATCTCTTGAAGAATTTTCCGCAGTTTGTTGTGATCCATACAGCACATAAGTTGAAAACTTATGTCTGCACAAAGACCTGCACATAGATATTCATAGCAGTTTTATTTATAATGGCCAAAACTTGTAAGCAATCAAGATACCCTTCAATAGATTAATGGTAAATAAACAGTGGTGTATCCAAATGATAAAATATTATTCAGTGTTTAAAAGAAATGAGCTAACAAGTCATTAAAAGATATGAAGAAATACTAAATGCATATTACTATGTGAAATAAACTATTGTGAGAAGAGCTGCATAACAAAGAATTCTAGCTATTTGATCTTCTAGAAATAGCAAAATTAGGGAGATAGTAAAAAGATGGTAGCTGCCAGGTGTTGAATTTGGAGGAATGTATAGGTAGAGAATGAAGAATTTTTATAATGTCTGTATGACATTATAATGATGAAAATATGTCAGTGTATATTTATCCAAACTCATAGAATGGATGCAGGTTTCCCAGGTGGCCCTAAAGATAAAGAACCCACCTGCCTATGCAGGAGACATGAGACGTTGGTTCGATCCCTGGGTCAGGAGATCCCTTGGAGAAGTGAATGGCAAACCATTCCAATATTCTTGCCTAGGGAATCTCATGGACAGAGGAGTCTGGTGGGCTACAGTCCATAGGGTCACAAAGAGTCAAACACAACTGAAGCAACTTAGCATACGCAGAATGGATAGCATCAAGAGCAAACCCTAGTATAACTTATGGGTTTTGGGTGATTATGATCTATCAATGTGGGTTTATCAATTATAGCAAATATTCTACTCTGGTGAGATATTGATAACAGGGGAGGCTGCACATATGTGGAGGCAGGGCATATATGGGGAAATATCTGTATTTTCCTCTCAATTTTGCTATGAATCTATAGTTGTTTTAGAAACTTAAAGTCCTTTAAATATATATATATATATATATACATATACACACACACACATACAAACACACATATATACACACACATATAAAACATTTATCCTGAGTTCATATTGGAGCTTCTTATTCAAATTGACAGCTAATTAAATATTTACTGAAACTCACTTCTTTATCATCTCTTCTCTCCTGCTGAAAATCTTGGTTCTTAATGACATAAGTACAGTTATTCATTTGCTTTATTCTGTACTTCATCCAAAGCTTTCTTAGAATAATACTAGCAGTATCAATAATATAATTCATGAAGAGTTTAAGACATGTTTGCAATTCTTTTTTTCTTAACCCACTAAGAAACTATTATTGCAGTTATGTCATTCTAAATTGCTTCTGTATCATTATACTAACTAATAAATGTACTTTTAGTTTTATTGACTTCATTTAACATTTAAAATCTTTATATGTTTTCAATGTTAAATTGACAACACAAGCTGTATTCAAGTAATCAAACTTCTATTTCTGATTTTTCCACCCTTATTTCTTCATTTCCACTTGTCCTGTCTACCTTTTCTCCCCTTCCATGCCCTTTATATACCCATAACATTTTGTTCTAAATTGAGACACTTTAGGTGTAAAAAGGGATTGTATTAATAACTACACCTTGTAAGTAGGTGCAAATTGGGACTATTTAGGGAAAATGTGGGATATGTATCTTGAAGACATCATTCAAAATTTTTTAACTTTTCACTTTCAAGAATACAGGCTAATGCATATTCATTAAATAGAACTAGATCAAATTGCCAATATTTGACTACTTTTTAAATAAAAGTGGTAATTTCATATGTTCGGTTTATTAGCATAAATATTAGTGTCCCTCCTTTCCTAGATATATGATGGCGTACTATACTCTTCCTCAAGTGGCTTTTTCACTTAAATATAAAATACTCTATAGTAGTTGAAAAAGATAGTCATTCCTTTTACAGGTGCAGGATATATATCGCATAGATGCATCAGAGTTGATGTGGCCAGTCCTTGTTGATTGAAAGTTAATTTTGTTTCTATATTTTTGGTTTTAAAAATAATTCTGTAATCAACAGCTTTGTCCATAACAGCTATCCATGTTTTTGCCAGTGTTGATAGATTCCTAGAAGGGAATTGCTGAGTCAGTCAATAATGTATATGTGATTTTACAAGAGGTTGCCAAATTTTTCTCTTCAGGGATTGTACTTTCTGCCTTAGCAAAGTGTGAGAGGTCTCCCTAACACACCTTTAGAGCACCTCTCAGTTCAGTTCAGTTCAGTTTCTCAGTCCTGTCTGACTCTGTAACCCCATGGACTGCAGCATGCCAGTCTTCCCTGTCCAGCACCAACTCCTGGAGCTTGCTCAAACTCATGTCCATTGAGTCGGTGATGCCTTCCATTGTCCCCTTCTCTTCCTGCCCTTAATCTTTCTCAGCATCAGGGTCTTTTCAAGTGGGTCAGTTCTTCGTATCAAGTGGCCAGAGTATTGGAGTTTCAGCTTCAGCATTAGTCCTTCCAATGAATACTCAGGAATTATTTCCTTTAGGATTTACTGGTTGGATCTCCTTGCAGTCCAAGGGACTCTCAAGAGTCTTCTCCAACACCACAGTTCAAAAGCATCAATTCTTCGGCATTCAGCTTTCTTCATAGTCCAGCTCTCACATCCATACATGACTACTGGAAAAACCATAGCTTTGACTAGATGGACCTTTGTTGCAACCTTTTCTATATCTAACAAATTGCTTATCAGGGCTGCCAGGATCTTTTTGGACTGTTCCCCAGCACCAGTGACCTGACTAAAGATGTGTGTATGAGATTTATCTTGATATGCAGTGTAATTGGGCACAAACTTCTTGATTGGTACAGTGATTTTTGAACTGGATTCCCCACTCCCACTTTCCCCCAAATCATTCGTTAAGTTTCTGGTCAAATGTTGCCACTTCCATGAAGCCTCCTCTATCTCTCTTCCCTGTTCCTATAGCACTTTCAGATACTTTGACTACAAGCTTTATCATACTGTACTTAATCATTTACAAGCCAGCCTTTTCTCATTAAATGGAATTCTTGAGGTCAGAGAGCAATTACTTTTCAGGTTTCCATTGCTATTGCTAAGCCAAGTTTTTTTTTAAGCACAAATAAAAGATTTATTTTAGAAAAGGTAGAGTAGATAAGGCATAGTTAACTGACAGAAGACTTTTGACAGTTTTAGTGAAAAGTTTCTGATCTAGAGAGAAATAGGGATCTGTTGAAACTTTTTACTTGTATGTACATGTTTATGCATATATGTTTTTGTCAGATTGAAAGAACATATTACCCTTGAGACAGTATTTATTTTTATGGCTGAATAAAACATTCTTTTCATTTTCCTTATTTCTATTATTCTCACCCACAGTTATACTTTTGCTTTTATTATATTAATTTACACAGTATGTTATGAAACACAGGATCTTTTCAAGGTTTTGTTCCATGTGAGTTGTGCATATTAATTGCTCATGTCAATACAAACACTCCCATCTAAATTGAATTACATTATAAATAAGTATTGTATATTTAAGATGAGCAATACATATATACAAACACATATATACACACATCCTCAACCTACAATAGAAAGCCAAAGAATTCTAACTTATTTAAGACTGTTAGTGATGCCATTTTGATGGTGTGGCAGGAGTGGCTGAGAAAGGAATGCTCCCTGAGCTTTACACTTACTGGCCCCTTGCTGTTAGGCAGGGACATACTATTAGTTCTAATCCAGTGAAATATGAACGAAGGTATGGTGTGCTATTTTCAATAAGGAAAGAGTATGTGCAGTTTCTAATTCTCTCTTCTCCCTCCATGGAAATTGAGGAGGCTCCATGGCACACTTGCAGCTCTGCCATACATCTGCATCCCTGGAAGACTGTGGAGCAGAGACCCTTGCTGATGTGCTGAGGTTTGGAGCATGAGTGGAAATATACTTTAATTGTATTAGGCCACTGATATTTTGTGCCCATTTGTTTGCTTCTTTTTTTTTTTTTGGCTGTGTTGTGCAGCATATGGGATCTAGTTTCCTGGCCAGGGTTGGAACTGTTCTCTCTGCAACAGAAACAGAGTCTTAACCACTGGACCTTCAGAGAAGTTCCCTTGTGGTCATATGTACTGAACAGAAACCAATACACTTGGCATGTTAAGAAATGAGCTAACTTATAGAAGAAAATATTTAAAAGATTAGTGAGGTAGCATCTTTAGAGTTATTTTTAAATTGCAAGTTCATAGTGATAAGATACCAGAACTTGAAATAAGTCTTGAATGTTTATTTTGAACTAAGGAAGTGAAATAGATGATGGGGACAGAAATGAATAGGCAGCAATAAATAAGAGTCTATTGATAGTAAGTGATGATCCAGGGAAAGGGTAGTATGTCCATTTCTTAACCATTTCTTATGTGATTGACACTGTGTTAGGCTCTAGGTCTATAAAGAGAAACAAGGCAGACAATATCCTTGCTATAAGTGAACTTTTAGTCTGGAGAGAGGGATGGACAATTAAAAGTAAATAAGTTAAATGAATCATCACAGAGTTTTGAAAGTGTGTGAAAGATATAGAAGAGGTGCTGTGAAAGGAAATAATGGTGGTGAGGTAGAAGACTGGGGTGAGATTGAAGCAAGGTGGTGAAGAAGAAAACTTCTTTAAGCAGGTGATACTTAACTGAGACCCGGAGGGTGAAAAGGAGCCAGGCTTCAAAGAGCAGAAAGAACATTCACAGCCAGGGAATAGCACGTTCACAGTCCCCGGAGGGAGATAGTGGGTGGCTCCTGCACATCTGGCAGGGGGGAAATGACAGCAAGTCATGTTGCTGAGGTGGACGGGGCCAGGCTTTGTAAACCAGGGTAAGAAATCTTGCTTCGATTCTGAATATAACACCAAACATTTTCATTATTTTCTATGTGAAATGGGATGTGACATAATCTAAATTATGTTTTAAAAGAATATTTATTTCTTACATGGGGGAATGGATTAGAGGACAGCATGGGGCAGGGGGGGCGGGTCCTGGGGGAGCAGTTAGCAGCCTCCAGCTGGAGGCCTGGGCAGGAGTTGTGGGAATGGGTATGGAGTAGAATGGATGGGTTTGGAATACGTTTGTTGGAGAGAACCATTAGAACTTGCTGATGGACAGGATGTAGGGAATGAGGGGAAGCATAATCCCCAGCTTTCTGGCATAAACAGCTGGGTGGGTAGTAATGACACTTATTGAGATGAGGAAGAGGAGGAGAAGCAGGTTTGAAGGGAAACCAAGAGTTTCACTTTAAATGTGTGAAACGTGAGATAGCTTTGAGATGCTATGCTAACCATATAGGAGTCTGAAGTCAGAAGAGATTTGAACCAGAGACACAAACTTGGAAACTATCCCCATGTGGATAGTATACAAGCCATGAGAACAGGTGAACTGGCCTAGTGAGAGAGAGGTAAGAAATGGAAGAGTTGGCAAGGAATAATATTTGTGTGTGTGCTTAGTCGCTCAGTCCTGTCCAACTCTTTGAGACCCCGTGGACTTTATACAGCTGCCAGGATCCTCTGTCCATGGGGATTCTCCAGGCAAGAATACTGGAGGGTGTTGCCACGCCCTTCTCCAGGGGATCTTCCCAAACCAGGCATTGAACCCAGTTCTCCTGCATTGCAGGCAAATTCTTTATGGTCTGAACCACCAGAGAAAACCGAGAATACTGGAGCCTATCCCTTCTCCAGCGGAACTTCCTGACCCAGGAATCAAACCAGGGTCTCCTGCATTGCAGGCAGATTCTTTACCAGCTGAGCTACCCAGGAAGCCCTTTTGTGTCCCCTTTTATGTCACCCAAGGTGCCTATTACATAAAGAAGACATCTGAATCTGTATATTAAGTAATGATTTATGAAGAAGTTTGATTATATTAACAAAATACTAGTACTGGCAAATGAACAAACAAAAATGTGAGAGGGAAGTGTATCTTTTAAATGCAATCAATGCTGGGACAGCAGAAACCTCTAAAAAGTCAAAAGTGTTTTGGTTTTACTTTAATAAGACTAATTGAAATATGTTTTCTATTTTAAAGTGAGTGGTATGAGGAAGGCAGTCTTCATTCCTTTTTGGTTACGTTTGAAATCTATAATACTGCAGAATCCATTTCATCCCATGAATAAAAATGACTAGGATGGAGGAAAAATCTCAGTGTGTGACCAGATGCACCTGACACAATAAGGCACACTCAAGGCAGGAGCCCAGGGATGGGAAATTTATAGTCCTAAAGATCAGCATTCTATTATGATGATAGTTTATGCCTACCTGTATAGTCAGATTAAAAGTAACTTTAGAACAATAGATAGGCCTTTCCAATTGCAGACTCAAGGTTGCAATTTTATAGACATAGAGGTTCTCAAATCTCTAGGGGGAAATGTAGAAAAATAAAAACTTACTAGAGTAAAGCAATGTGCATCCTACATTATTATGGCAACAAATCGATAATTGTATTTCAATAAAATCTGGTGTAATCACATTTTCCTTCTTTGGTGTTGCAGCATTAATCTCTGCCTCATGGGGGATGGGATGAATCACAGGATATATAATAGCATGCAGAATATTTTGCCTGTTACAGCCAAGGTGGTGGGACTGTTAATTATTGAAAGTTTTCATTACTTAACAGTTGCTTGTTTCTTTTTCAGCTCCTTGAACAGCTTAAGTATTCATACCTCACAGCCCTCAAACCCATACCAGTGTTACTTATATCATACATTCTAAAAATTTTCCTTCATCCTTTCCTTGTATGTTGCTACTGTCTGAAAGGCTTGGAGCATCCAGGCATGGCTCTGACATTGACATAAACAAACCAACAAAAAACTGGTACTGCCTGAGTACCAGACTGAGGGATCACAGATGGGCTGGAGGCAACGTTTTTGTCACCTCAGTAAAAGTATGGGAGAAGCACCTACAGCAGATTTCCCTAGTTTTATTTCTTCTATAATCAAGAAAGAATTCATTAATTTACAGAGGACTAAAAGGCAAATGACTCTCTTCAAAAATTCAAATCCAGCTTAAGTTTTATTTTAGTATCTTCTGACTGCCTTGGGGTAAATTCAGTAGTGCTTGTTATGCTATTTAAACTTATTATTCTGTATACAGTCTATAACATGGATTTCCAATTTTCTCTTGAAAAATTGTTGATTGTAATTTGCAGAAATAATAGCTCTAAATATGCAAGGATCTTTGTGAGTAAACACTTAGCAGCAACAAATATCTCTAAAAGGTGTATATAATGTTTTGTCACTGCACACGTAATTTTTTTATTATGAGTATATTATGGCCTTGTGTTCAGAAATACATACTGTGAAAATAAGGTTGTGTAACCATAGAAAGTAAACTCTCACATTGTAATGAGCACAAACATTCACTAAGCAAAACATGCAAAGTCTTTTTCAAATGAATATTCCAGCTGAAAACTGGAGCCCTGGAACTAGAGATACACTGGTAAGCATTCAAGCTGTAGTCAGTCTTATCAACCAGTTCTTCTGTGATTCAAGGAAAGAATAGAATATCTGTAATATCTAGAGAGAACCCAAATTGCCAAATGATACTGCATAGCCACATGAACAACAGTATCTGATTTCTAGAAGCAATGGAAGGAAACCCAGGTGAGCAGTTAGTATAACATCCATTTTAAGCCTTCTGTAAACAATTTCCGTAATCTTTCCCGAACCTGCTTCTACAGTATTCATTAGTATTCTTTTGCGGTCAGGCATCTGGTGCCTCTGTGATAGCTATTAAATATCTTAAGGGAGGCAGAGCTCGCTAGTATGCAGCAAGCCGATGCAGTGGCTCACATATGCCAAAGCCTTGTTGAGAAGTCTGCAGGCGAGGCCTCAAGAATGACGGGTCATAGCTGTTTGAGGAGAGACTCTTGGTGAAGTTAAGGCCCAATGTCAGTCTTTAATCCCCACTCAAACACATGGGCCACATAATCCTTAAAATGACAAGATTAGATTCCCAAGTACTTTTCCTAACTCCAAATAGGAGTCTGAAATTGTCAGTGCCTTGCAGATTTCGTATGCTTAGGCTGCACAATATCGAGGTAAGTATATTGGGTAACTGCAGATGATACTTGGATGACGAAACAATATTCATCTATCCACTTAACACAGAGATTTGCTATTTAGTTATTGAGCATCTGACACGGCACTGTTTCATTCCCAAATTCAGTTCAGTTCAGTTCAGTCGCTCAGTCGTGTCTGACACTTTGCAACCCCATGAATTGCAGCACGCCAGGCCTCCCTGTCCATCACCAACTCCCAGAGTTCACTCAAACTCATGTCCATTGAGTCAGTGATGCCATCGAGCCATCTCATCCTCTGTCATCCCCTTCTCCTGCCCCCAACCCAACCCAGCATCAGAGTCTTTTCCAATGAGTCAACTCTTCGCATGAGGTGGCCAAAGTACTGGAGTTTCAGCTTCAGCATCCTTCCTTCCAAAGAAATCCCAGGACTGATCTCCTTCAGAATGGACTGGTTGGATCTCCCTGCAGTCCAAGGGACTCTCAAGAGTCTTCTCCAACACCACAGTTCAAAAGCATCAATTCTTTGGTGCTCAGCCTTCTTTATAACCCAACTCTCACATCCATACATGACTACTGGAAAAAACATAGCCTTGACTAGACGGACCTTTCTTAGCAAAGTAATGTCTCTGCTTTTACCACACATTTAATCCCTTTTCTGAACTTTCTGGTCTCTAAACTTTGGGGAGGGAACTATAGCTTCAGTGGTGTTCAAATATTTGTCATCAGAGGTAACTTGGAAGAAAAAAACTGTGTTTTAAAGCCTTAGGAAAGCTTTGAAAATTCTTAGATAATGAATCTTCATTCCTGGCTTATTGGGAAAAATGTTAGTATTTTATATGAAGATGGAAAGCAAGGTTCTGTCACATTTCTTTTAATTTCTTGTAGGATGTTCTTGGTGAGATGCACAGTTTCATGTGTGTTTGCTATCTAGAGTCCCTACTCTTGAGTTACTTACATGTAAAAAGTTAATATTAAGAACAGCAATAAAGCTTCAAAGCAATTGTCCTGCTTGAGATATAACTTGGCACTCTTGGAGTAATCAACTCTTTTTAAAGTATACTAATAAAGCAATTCACTTTGTATATTAATAAAGCATACATATATATTATTAACAATTCATATATTATACATAATTCATTGTATATTATACAAAGCTATTGAAGAGCTTTAGCTTACATATGAGGATGTTTCCTTAGTGAATGTGTTAGAATAACCCATATTGTGTCTCGATCAGCTGTAATATATCAGAAGGAATTAATTACTGATAGTAGACAAAACAGGGCTTCCCTGATGGCTCAGACAGTAAAGAATCTGTCTGCAGTGTAGGAGACCAGGATCCAATCTCCTGGTTGGGAAGATCCTTTGGAGAAGGCAATGACACTCCAGTATTTCTGTCTGGAGATTTCCATGGACAGAGGAGCCTGGCAGGCAACAGTCCATGCAATTGCAAAGAGCCGGGCATGGTTGAAGTGACTAACACACACACACACACACACACACACACACACACAGTTGACAAAATACCAAAATATGTGGAAGACTTGCCTTTATAATAAATTTGAGTTGATTCAATGTTATCTCTTTATTAACATTCTAGAATTTGTCTTGGCATGTGCTTTCTTGAGTGTGAGAGAAAGAGGTTAAAGAAACTGAACAGAGAATGTGACATGCATGTGATTTTCATTCTCATTTAAGCCATGAGGTTAAGGCTTGAAAATTGCTGATTTAAACAAAATGAGAAATAGTTTAATTAGGGTAGCTATGTAATTTATCAGACAAACTGGGACATTTCTGAGAATAAAACAGGAAGCTATTTTTAATTATTCTTGGTCATAAATGGCTAAGTATTTGAGCTATGAAGCTAGAAAAAAAATAAGATTCAATTCCAATTCTTCCACTTATTACCTATATGATATTAGAAAAGTTATTCTCTCAGCCTGTTTCTATCAATAAAATAGGCTTACAAGTTGCTACCTCATGAAGGCACTGTGTTAGTGAGATTGCAGGCATGAGACAGAAACCTCACAAATATCTGAACAAGGTTTATTCACCTTACAGGGGGTTGGAGGTAACAGAGGATTGGCTAGCAAGAAGTAAAGAGAACTCTTCAGAATACAGCAACAAAAGTTCCTAAGGAGCAGTTACTACTTGAAGGCTGAGATACAGTACCTAGCGTAGAACAATGGAACGTGTGGGCTGCACAGTGGCCTGAGAAGGTACCAGAAGAAGTCATCCCTAGGGAGATGCTTCCACCATCGTGCTTGGCTGTGAAGATAAGTTTCGGGGGTTTTGGGGGAAGATTCTGGCCACTGGTCCTGTGAGCTGCTGCACATGGCAGGAGTCAGACGCCAGAAGTGTGCTCACTGAAGGAGCACGGCAAGGCGAGCCCACTAGATGCAGGAACAGAAACATCATTTCTTCTCTCGGTGGCCCCCAACTCCATTTAATGCTTAATCTTGTGCCACTTTGCAAAGGAAAAATATGTAAAAGGTTCAGCTCTATTTTTTTCAGAACAGGGAATGAAGGGGAGATTTTGAGTTGAGAAGGCAATGAACTGGTAAAAAACACAGTCACACTGAGAACCACATGATTGGAACATGCTTAATATGATAACACTAAACATGTTTAGAATGGTGTCTGGAATACGATAAGTGATCAATATATGTTAAATAATTAATATACTTTATATGTATGACATTCTAGTTTTTTATTTATTTGCATACACCAGGGGCTTCCCTGGTGGCTCAGATAGTAAAGAATTTACCTGCAATGCAGGGGACCCAGGTTTGATACCTGGGTTAGGAAGATCTCCTGGAGAAGGGAATGGCAACCTACTGCAGTATTCTTGCCTGGAGAATTCCACAGACATTGGAGCCCATGGGGTGGCAGAGTCAGACATGACTGAGTGACTAACACATGAAGCAATGGATAATGTTCCCAGAAAGATGAGAAAGTATCTGTTTTCTGTAGAGTTTAAAAAAAAAAGAACAATTACTTATTTACCTCATATAGGTTAGGGAGAATCCTGACCTGGGATTAAGTTTTGAAACAGAAGTGCAAGCCCCTAAAATAGCAGCAAGACTATTCTGGGACTCTAGTAAAGGAAATTCCAAACTTATAATTTTCAGTGTTTAAATGAAATGTATTTCCTCATTAATATAGACACTTTTCTACTGAAGTTTCATCACCTTCCTTTTGTATCAAATGGAACTGTGTTGTCATCTCATTAATCTTCAAAGTTCTTGGGAGGCAAAAGTATGGAATTATCCATCCTATTTACTGCCTTAGTCTCTCACATATCATTACAGGATAGATTGTCCCAAGTGAAAATTAGTAAGTCCAGAACACTTATTTATTATAGTTGATAAGTGATCAATAGCCCTGTGTTGATTCAATAGAACAAATGTTGGTTGAATTTGTTTTGGTTTTGGGGAAAGAAGACACTAAGCTTAAGCAAGTGTTCCTTGTGGAACTCTCCACCTAGTAATGAGAAAGATACAAATAAGATGTGAAATAGCAGAGCCCAGTGTGGACCCAATGTTCTGAAGAAGAGGGTAATTCAGCAGTGCAAATCAGGAAAGGTTTGGTAGATAGCCTAATATTTGAGTTGAATTCTAACATAATAGCACAGGAAATAAATTCCAGGAAGAGGTAAAGGGAGTGAAGATATTTGCTATCTCAAATACCTCATTTGTAACAAAGAATGAATCTTACTTGGCATCATAAGTTAAAGGCTTTAGCTTTTATAAGATTGAAATCTAAAGACCATTGCATTCAGCACACTTTCCTAGAATTGGGAAGCCCCTGTGTCCTCATCTGAAGACATCTTGATCCTAAATGTGTGTAAATCCTGTCAAGATTCTTATACCTACATGGTATCATAACAGTAGAAATAAGCTAATGCACAGTAAGCTAAAATTTCTTTCTCCAAGCAATTACAATAAAATCTCTTTCCCAAGATTTTATAAAGCTTAACACTAGAGGGTAAAATGTATTTTAGTGTCAAAATATTTTCAGAGATCTGCTAAGGTTAAAAAGATCTTCAAAGCTTCTAATCTTGAGTAAAATTGTAGAAAGGTTTTATTTTTTCCTTAATAAACACTGGGCTTTCTTCATGGCTCATATGGTAAAGAATCTACCAATAATGAGGGAGATCTGGGTTCGATTCCTGGGTTGGGAAGATCCCCTGGAGGAGGGCATGGCAGCCCACTCCAGTACTCTTGCCTGGAGAATCCCCATGGACAGAGGAGCCTGGAGGGCTACAGTCCTTGGAGTCTCAAAGAGTCAGACATGACTGAACAACTAAGCACATTACTAACAAATATTAGAGCTCTTGGTACTGTGATATAAGCTCTTAATAAATGCCATGACTGCAAGTGAAAATATGAGGCATAGTATCCCTAAACAACTTTCCAAATTGGCACTCTTGCTGCAGAATTTGTAAATGGAATTCTTCATGTAAATGCTAGATTAGACTGAATGATGAATTTAAAACAAGTGGGTGCACTCACTGTGGCCCAAATTAAACCTGTTCTAAAGTTGCTATAGCAACATTATCTGTACCAAATGTCCTGCTCTAAAAGATAACTGGAAACATTTCCTGTTATTTAGGGAGAAAAATAAAATCACTATTAATTTTTTAAATATTCTACTATGCAAAATACATTATTCTTATGCATTTTTTAAATCAGCAAAATTCATGAATGGATATGGTTAATTTTATATAATCATAACAGTAACATCAAGAAGAATAATATTAGTTTGTAGGCTTAGCATGATATCCTTAGGAGTTAAATAAAATATTTGAATAAAGATACTTTATTCTTTATTTCTTAAATAACACTTAATATCAGAGGCTATGAATAGTTCCTTTGGGCTTTGTATATATGAATCATATACTTATTGGATCATGAGAAAACTTATTCAATACTTGGCAAAAGTTAAGGAACAGCTGAAGTTTTCNTTGGGCTTTGTATATATGAATCATATACTTATTGGATCATGAGAAAACTTATTCAATACTTGGCAAAAGTTAAGGGACAGCTGAAGTTTTCAGGTTAGTGATAGAATAGAAAATAAACAAATTCAAATGAAAACATAAAAAAATACATGGCAATTCAAGAAGCAGAGATGTCTGAAATGTTTTGTGAGGGGTATTGAAAGGAACATATATTTAGAATTTGACCACAATAGCTACCTGATGTAATGAAACTCTAGGCTGAGGTACATTTCTTTCTGAAAATAATTTTAAAACACATAAATCAATAGATTGTTCTCATAAGAAATTATCAAGAAATATTACAAGATTTAGGAAAAGCAAAGACTCACATAAACTGGAAAGAAAATAACCCATGCAAACAACATACAATTTGTTGGCTAATAACCTATGAGAACATACTCTGTAATTTTGTTTAACATTTCAATACTATTTTTTTTTTCTTGAGTTTAAGGCACTTTCTCTCAATGTAATTGTAATTCTAAAGTGCCATTTCATGCTTCATTATCTCTGAGTGGGAGTTGTAGTTTGCAGTTGGCCCTCAGCTTCCTTTGTGAATCATAGCTAGGTATATTTTTCTAAGCATTTGAGTGAGGTGAATAATACTTTTTCCTATATATTAATTAAGCTTTCTTATTTAACAACACTAGACTTCAAAATGAGTGACATATTCTTGGAAACAAGATGAAAATATATAACGTACAACATTTGGAGAATGCTTAAATCAACTTATTTGCAAAGTGAAAATGTTTTGCTTCTTCAGTTCTTGTCCCCACACTGGCACCTAATTCCCACTGCTCTTTCTACCAAGTATCCGCCATGTTGTTACAGCATAGTGAAAAGCAAACATTAATAAAGAGTAAGAGTCCAAGTTACTGGGTTTTAGGTCTGTGTATGTGTTTTTATCAGCCCCCAAAGAACTTAAATGTGTCATGAAAACTGGGAAAAACTAGGATTGAATTAAACTTTCCCACCAAAAGGTTATGTTGTGAGTGTTCAATACCAATTCCATTATAATTATAATTAAGCTTTCCTTCTCATTCACTTCTTAGATTCAGCTTCTTTCTAGCTCTATGTGTTCACCTGGTCTGGAACGCTCTCCTTTATTTTTTTTTTTTCCCCCTCTATCTAATCATCTACAATTTCTCCAAGAAATCTTTCTTGACTGAAGCCAACATTTATCATCTTTTATATCTATTGTCACTTGCTTCAGTTGAAATGTTAGTAAAGCAGTGTATTTAAGAACTTGAGTTCTGAAGCCAAGTTCAACTCAAGTTCAAACCCTGGCATAGGTGCTTAGTAAAGCAAATTAATTGAACAAATTAATTATGAGGGCCAGCTGTGGGCCAGATGCTGCTATAGGTGCTGAGGTACAGTAGTGAGCAAGACAGACAAGAAAACTATTCGTTCAAGCTCACACTCTAATAGTGAGAGACGAGGGTAAACATGGACAGACAACCAAAAATAGTACAGATATGATAAGGTCTGTAAAGGAAGTAAGCAAATTCACATGATACAGAGTGATGGGGTGGTGGTGGGTGGGGGAGGGCTCCTAGTTCAGTTGGGGTAGGGGTCAGGAAAAGCCCTGATGAGGGGATGACATTTGAGTTGAAATCTGAAGACTGAGAAGACGTATTCTAAAACTGAGATCAAAACGGATGACTTGGTTTGGCTGTCACATAGATTTGTAGAAAATTGAACTGAATCTAAATCGTCAAAATTTATGAAATGTTCCACAAAATCTCAATATATCATGCATGTACATACATGCACTGTACATGAATTATCAAGAAACAATTGTGTTGACTCAAAACTTTTATATACTCTAGTTGAATATAAATGTCCTGGGTGATGATTAGAGCAGGAAAGCATTTTCCTTTGATGCAACCCCAAGCCACAGAGTTACCAGGGGAGTAAGCTTCTACTTTTTCCATATCTATAGTCTCCTTCACACGATGATGTTTACTAGACAATAGATATGAAACATAGACTTTTGAGCCTGGAACACCATGGAGATGTCAGGGTGCCTGCTTTTCTAGATTTAGGCATCATAAGCATACAGATGTTTTCAAATGAGGGAATGAAACCACCTAAGGAGACAGTACACATAGAGTCGGGCCACGAAGGGAGCCCTGGGTCATGCCAACACTGGAAAGTAAGTTTAGGTAAAGGAACAGGCGTCATCAAAAGAGACTGATTAGGATCACCGAGTGGCATAAAAACGTCAGAAAAGAAAAAAAAAAAACTACTTAAAAAAGGAGGACATGCTAAACTGTGAGATGTAGTATAATGAAAACAGGGGCACTTCTGCTGGACTGAGCAACATGAAGGTACTTGGAGGCCTTGACAAAACAAATTTGACAGAAAGGTATAGATGAGTAGGTTGGAGTGAGTGAAGGAATATGTGAGAAGTGAGGAGGTGGAGCTGTGGGATGCCATCAACTTGGAGAAGTTTTTCTGTGATGTTGGCTATGAGGCAGCACAGAGGAAGAGGCTGGTGGCTAGAAGAAGATAAGGGATTCAAGGATTGTTTCAAAGGTTAATATTAGTGCATTAGTTACACCTACTAGCTAAAAGTGTTGTATCTGTTTTTCTCACCTGCCAAAGAGGTAAAAACAATAAAACTTCCATTGGTTGCTGTGAGAATTAAGAGGTTTGCAAGTGAAAGACCAGCAGCTATACTTGGTGCTTCATATATTCTCAGTAAATGGTCATGGTTATTATCATATAGAATTCCTTTCACTAAGCACATTTACTCAAATCACTTTCCCTTTTCCCTCTTCACTGCCCTATGTTTAAGTAGTCATCTTTATGTGATGAGAGAGTTTGGGAAAGAAATTAAACAGTAAATTGCTACTAGAATTAAATAATTCAATGATGTATACTAAACTCTGTGCTGTGTTATGGTTATTTATATGATAAATAATCATAATATTTATGTCATAAATAACCATACTTATTGGTTAACCAAATAAATATGACACAGTCCAGTCCTTTGCCTTTATTAGTGTTTGCAGGGGTCAGAAGTCCCCAAGACTAGCCTCACTTCTCACACTAATGGCAAGTTCAAGGTCCCCAAGACCTTTCTCAAGTTGAATAATTTACTAGCAGAATTTCCTGACCCCAGATAGCAGTGAAACTCATGTTTCCAGTTTACTAATGCAATAAAACCAAAGGATATTGATTAAAATCAGCAGAGGGAAGCGCTGTGTAGAACTGAGTCCAGGAGACACTAAGGCTTGGGGCGTCAGTTGTCTTTTCCCCATAGATTCAGGTACCGATTTCTCCCAGCAACAGTGTGTGAAAAATATACATGGAATACTGCCAACAAGGGAAGCTCATTTGAATCTTGGTGTCTGCAGTTTTTACTGGGGCCTGGTCATCACCCATGTAGCTAAGCTTAGTCTCCATTCCCTTCAGAGGTTAAGCTGAAACCATGTGGCCCAAGGCCACTCATCATACATCAAACTGTTAGCATAGATTATCAGGTTTGGCCCAAGGTCTCAAGTAAATAAAACACTCTAATCAAGCGGGATATTCCAAGGGTTTAGAGGCTACTTCCCAGGAGCCAAAGGCAAAGGCCAAACTTCTCTTACTCACAATTTATAAACTAATTGAGGAGATAAAATATAAAGCCATAACATTTAAATAACCAAATTATGACTTAATTCATAGTTCAAGTCAATAAAGAGTGTCATAATGCTAAGACTTGTTTACATAATCAATAGTTTGTTCAAATAGTGCTTACCATTTGGGCTTCCCCCATGGCTCAGCAGTAAAGAATCTGCCTGCAATTCAGGAGACTTGCAGGAGATGTGGGTTCTATCCCTGGGTCAGGAAGATCCCCTGCAGAAGGAAATGGCAACACACTCCAGTATTCTAGCCTGGGAAATTGCATGGACAGAGGAGCCTGGTGGGCTGTATGAATCAGACACAACTAAGTGACTAAACCACAACTACATAGTTATTCAGAGAAAATATCTGAAACATTTGACTTTGAGGTGAGTGACAAGGGAAAGTTTTATAGAAACAGTCGTGATACTGAGCAGGGCCCCATGGGTCTCCTGGGCACAAAGACTTTCTATGTCCCCCATTTCTTTGAATACAGGAAACAGCCTTCCTTCAGCCACCATGACTTTCCCTGAGTCCCAGTGGGCAGATTCAAGCAGTTGTTAATTAGGGAAAGGAGGGGATGCAAGACCAGGGAGAAACAGACCAGAGCAGCCCTGGGGCAAGTTCCTACAGACAATGTCTTTGAGCTATTCTGCAGATACTGAAAACCCCTCCAGGTAGGAGAACTGTCATGCTGTCCACAAGCTTGCAGACCCCAGACCATTTGAACCTGAGGGTTGATAATACAGACTCCTACTTACCTCACCACCAACCCATCAGAAGAATGAAAGCCAGTCACTGCCTTGATCCTTGTCACCTACCCCTGACCACCAGTCCTGCCTATAAAAACCTCTTCCTATTCCCCAGGAAAGGAGGCACAGCTCTTGAAGCATGAGCCTGCCGTGTTCCTTCTTTGCCTGGCAAAGAAATAAAGCCACCAGTTCTTTCTCCGGTATAACTCTGTCTCTGTGTTTGTGTTTGGCATCAACGCACAGAGAGCCAAGATTTTGGTATCAGTCCTATTTAAACTGGACCTTGAGGGATAACTTTAATTTGGACTGTGAAAGAAAAGAAAACACTTCCAGGAGGGTGATTAGAGGGAGGCAAAACAAGGAGGCTGCTTTCTGAGAAGAAGATAAGCATAAGTGAATAAAGTGAAGTAAGACTGGAAAGGTCGTATACTATCTTTCTAGGGCTACTGTAACAAATTACGTCAAACTAGGTAGCTTAAAGGGCTCCCCTCGTAGCAATTTGCTTGCAATATGGGACACCTGGGTTCAATCCCTGGGTCAGGAAGATTCCCTGAAGAAGGGAATGGCTACCCACTCCAGGATTCTTGCCTGGAGAATTTCATGGACAGAGGAGCCTGATGGGTTACAGTCCCTGGGGTCACAAAGAGTCGGACATGACTGAGCAACTAACACAAGTAGCTTAAAACAACAGAAATTTATTCTCTCCCAGTTCTAGAAGCCAGAAGTCCAAAGTCAAGAAGTCAGGAGTCAGGAACAAAATCAAAGAGTTCCTGGTAGTGACTCTGAAGGAGAAGCCATCCCATGTCTCTTCCTAGTTTCAGGGAATGCCAGCAGTTGTTGGCATTCTTTTTCTCGTAGATACATCGCTGATATATCTATACCATCATCACATGTGTTTCTCCTTTTATGGGTTCATCTCATCGATGTGTTTCTATTTTCTTTTCTTATAAGGACATTAGTCATTGGATTGGAGTCCATTTTGATATGGTAAGATTCATGACCTCATTTTAACTAACTAAATCTGCAAATACCTTACTTCCAAATAAAGTCTCAATCTGAGGTTCTATGCAAACAGGGATTTGGGAGGAAACCATTCTATCCAATATAGGTAGCCTGGGAAAAAAAATATTGTGTAAAGCACTTTGTAGCTTACAAAAAAAATGTTACAAAGGCATGAGCAATACTTGAATATCTTTTAAACACAACTCACTTAGCAAGGTCTTTCACACCTTTTTCCCAAACACTAGAATATTTCTTTCACTGCCGAATACAATAGCCCTCAAGAGTAGGATATGTGTGTGGTAGAAGTGGAGTAAGGGTGTCCTCTATCTGATTTCAGAGACTTGAACAATTTGGTTAAAGCAAGGGCAGCTGCAATTCATGCGGCAACATCCTCGGCTAAGATGTGTAGCTGCCAAATCTTTAAGAGAAGGAGAAAAGGGGTGAGGTGGAGAGGGCATGTGAAAAACTTCATCTATACTATCTGAATGTTTTATTATTTTATTTTCCTCCTATTTTCATTGATAAAAACAGCTTTTCTCAAAGTTTGGCTTGGTGAATTACTGCATCATAAGCATCTGTGGTCTTTGTTAAAAGGGTTAACTCCTGGATCCTATTTCAGACCTACTGAATGAGAAGTCTGTGGGGAATTCCTGCATCCCCCCACAGACATTCTCGACAATCTCTCCAAGTGGTTTTTAAACATAGTAACATTTAAGAATCCACTTTGTCTATGATCCAATGGTTGTTGGAAATTTGGTCTCTGGTTCCTCTGCAGGAACTAAATAGGACTGATCCCAGCATGTACATCTGGAATTTCTCAGTTAATGTACTGTTGAAGCCTATTTTAAAGGATAGCATTTCCTTACTAGCATGTGAAATGAATGCAATTGCATGGTAGTTGGAACATTCTTTGGTGTTGCCTTTCTTTGGGATTGGAATGAAAATTGACCTTTTCCTGTCTGGTGACCAGTGATGAGTTTTTCAAATTTGCTGGCATGTTGAGTGCAACACTTTAACAGCATCATCTTTTAGGATTTGAAATAGCTCAGGTGGAATTCTATTATCTCCACTAGCTTTGTTCATAGTAATGTTTCATAAGGTCCACTTGAAACAATGGGCTGCTTTTCTGGGTGCCTTCTGTCCTCTGCCAGCATTCAGAAGTTGTTTTGTGGAATTTACTTAGCTTTTAAATGTTCTTTTGATGAATTTGTGGGGGAGAAAGTGGTTTCCCCACCCTATTCCTCCACCATCTTAGGACTGCCCCCCAGTTCACGCCAGTCAGAATGGCTGCAATCCAAAGTCTACAAGCAATAAATGCTGGAGAGGGTGTGGAGAAAAGGGAACCCTCTTACACTGTTGGTGGGAGTGCAAACTAGTACAGCCACTATGGAGAACAGTGTGGAGATTCCTTGCTGCTGCTGCTGCTAAGTCGCTTCAGTCGTGTCCGACTCTGTGCGACCCCATAGACGGCAGCCCACCAGGCTCCCCCGTCCCTGGGATTCTCCAGGCAAGAATACTGGAGTGGGTTGCCATTTCCTTCTCCAATGCATGAAGGTGAAAAGAGAAAGTGAAGTCGCTCAGTTGTGTCTGACTCTTAGCGACCCCAGGGACTACAGCTTGCCAGGCTCCTCCACTCATGGGATTTTCCAGGCAAGAGTACTGGAGTGGGGTGCCATTGCCTTAAAAACTGGAAAAAGAACTGCCATATGACCCAGAAATCCCATTGCTGGGCATATACACCAAGGAAGCCAGAACTGAAAGTGACACATGTACCCCAATGTTCATCGCAGCACTATTTATAATAGCCAAGACATGGAAGCAACCTAGATGCCCATCAGCAGATGAATGGATAAGAAAGCTGTGGTACATATACACAATGGAGTATGACTCAGCCATTAAAAAGAATACATTTGAATCAGTCTAATGAGGTGGATGAAACTGGAGCTTATTATACAGAGTGAAGTACGCCAGAAAGAAAAGCACCAATACAGTATACTAATGCATATATATGGAATTTAGAAAGATGATAATGATAACCCTGTATACGAGACAGCAAAAGAGACACAGATGTATAGAACAGTCTTTTGGACTCTGTGGGAGAGGGAGAGGGTGGGATGATTTGGGAGAATGGCATTGAAACATGTATAATATCATATATGAAATGAATCACCAGTCCAGGTTTGATGTAGGGTACAGGATGCTTGGGGCTGGTGCACTGAGATGACCCAGAGGGATGGTACGGGGAGGGAGGTGGGAGGGAGGTTCAGGATGGGGAACACGTGCACACCCGTGGAGGATTCATGTTGATGTATGGCAAAACCAATACAATATTGTAAAGAAAAAAAAAATTTAAAATAAAAAAATAAAAGCTGGAAAAAAAAAAAAAAGGTCCACTTGACTTCACTCTGCAGGATGTCTGGATCTAGGTGTTTGACCACACCGTTGTGGTTATCCAGCTCATTAAGACTTTTTTTGTATAGTTTTTCTGTGTATTCTTGCCATCTCTTCTTAATCTTTTTTGCTTCCGTTAGGTCCATACCATTTCTGTCCTTTATTGTGCCCCTCTGTGCATGAAGTGTTGCCTTGGTATCTCTAATTTTCTTGAAGAGATCTCTAGTCTTTTCATTCTATTGTTTTTCTCTATTTCTTTGTGTTTTTCACTTAAGAAGGCTTTCTTATGTCTCCTTCATATTCTCTGGAACTTGGATTAAGTTGAGTATAACTTTCCCTTTCTCCTTTACTTTTCATTTTTCTTTTCTCAGCTATTTTTTGGGCCTTCTCAGACAAACACTTTGCCTTCTTGCATTTCTTGGGGATGATTTTGGTCACCACCTCCTGTACAATGTTACAAACCTCTGTCCATAGTTCTTCAGGCACTCTGGCTACCACATCTAATCTCTTGAATCTATTTGTCACTTCCACTGTATATAAGGGATTTGATTTAGGTTATACTTGAATGGTCTAGTGGTTTTCCCTACTTTTTTCAGTTTGAGCCTAAATTTTGCAAAAAGGAGCCAATGATCTGAGCAACAGTCAGATGCAGGTGTTGTTTTTGCTGACTGTATAGAGCTTCTCCATTTTTGGCTGCAAAGAATATAATCAATCTGATTTCAGTATTGACCATCTGGTGATGTCCCTGTGTAGAGTGATCTCTCGTGTTGTTTGAAAAGGGTGCTTGCTATGACCAGTGTGTTCTCTTAGCAAAACTCTGTTATCCTTTGCTCTCCTTCATTTATACTCCAAGACCAAACTTGTCTGTTATTCCAGGTATCTCTTGACTTCCTACTTTTGTATTCCAGTCCCCTATGATGAAAAGGACAGCTTTTTTTTGGTGCTAGTTCTATAAGGTCTTGTAGGTCATCATAGAATTGTTCACCTTCAGCTACTTTGGCATTAGCAGTTGGGACATAGACTTGGATTACTGTGATGTTGAATGGTTTACCTTGGAAATGAATGGAGATCATTTTGTCATTTTTGAGATCACACCCAAATACTGCATTTCAGACTTTTTTTGTGGACTATCAGGGCTACTGCACTTTTTCTAATGGATTTCTGCCAACAGTAGTAGATATAATGATTATCTGAATTCACCCATTTCTGTCCATTTTAGTTCACTGCTTCCTAGAATGTCAATGTTCTCTCTTGCCATCTCCTGCTTGACCATGTCCAATTTACCTTGATTGATGGATCTAATGTTCCAGGTGCCTATGCAATATTGTTCTTTACAGCATTGGGGTTTACTTTTACCACTAGAAATTTTCTTTCTGGAGCTATTTCTCCACTCTTCCCCAGTAGCATATTGGACACCTACCAACCTGGGGGCTTATCTTCCAGTGTCATATATTTTTGCATTTTCATACTGTTCATGGGGTTCTTGAGGCAAGAATAATGAAGTTGTTTGCCATTCCATTCTTCAGTGCACCACGTTTTGTCAGAACTCTCCACCATGACCCGTCATCCTGAGTGGCCCTGCATGACATGGCTCATAACTTCATTGAATTACACAAGGCTGTGATCCATGTGATCATTTCTGTTAACGTTCTGTGATTGTGGTTTTTCTGTGGAAAGTTCTCAAAGAGATGCCAATACCATACCACCTTACCTGTGTCCTGAAAAACCTGTATGAAGGTCAAGAAACAACAGTTAGAACTGGACATGGATCAGCTGACTGGTTCAAAATTGGAAAAAAGAGTCAGAAAAGGCTGTATACTGTCATCCTATTAATTTAACCTATATGCAAAGTACATCATGTGAAATGCCAGGCTGGATGAATCACAAACTGGAATCAATATTGCCAGGAGAAATATCAATAACCTCAGACATGAAGATGATACCACTGTAATGGCAGAAAGTGAAGAGGAACCTCTTGATGAAGGTGAAAACAGACAGTGAAAAAGCTGGCTTAAACTCAACATTCAAAAAACTAAGATTGTAGCATCAAGTCCAATAACTTCTTGGCAAATAGATGGGAAAAATGTAGAAAGAGTGACAGACTTCATTTTCTTGGGTTCCAAAATCACTGTGGGTACTAACTGCAGCCATGAAATTAAAAAGACACTTGCCCCTTGGAAGAAGAGCTATGACAAACCTAGACAGTGGTACTAAAAAACAGACACATAACTTTGCCAACAAAGGTCTGTTTAGACACAGCTATGGTTTTTCCAGTAGTCATGTACAGATATGAGAGTTGGATCATACAGAAGGCTGAACAGCAAAGAATTGATGCTTTCAATCTGTGATGCTGGAGAAGACTCTTGAGAGTCCCTTGAACAAGGAAATCAAACCAGTCAATCCTAAAAGAAATCAACCCTAATATTCACTGGAAGGACTGATGTTGAAGCTGAAACTTCAGTACTTTGGCCACCAGGTATTAAGAGCTGACTCACTGGAAAAGACCCTGATGTTGGGAAAGACTGAGGGTAAAAGGAGAAGGGGACAAAAGAGGATGAGCTGGTTGAATGGCATCACTGATTCAATGGACATGAGTTGGAGCAAACTCTGGGAAATAGTGAAGGACAAGGAAGCTTGGCATGCTGCAGTTCACGGGTTCACCAAGAGTTGGACACGACTTTGGGAAAGAACAAAAACAACAAAGAACGCACTACATTACAGTTTGGTTTGGACTTAAGGTGCACATAATTTTAGGAAGATTAAAGGCATACTATTTCATAAATCAGTTTCATTAGCACAATGAAGATTGTGATTTTGGAGTGTGTGAGTTCCTTAGCTCCAAATTATTGGAGTCCAAGCCAAGCCTTGGCAGAACCCCATGTGAGGCTGAATGTAGGCATAGAATCTCTAGTTGTCTGGACAGAGGAGAACTAGCATGTGGTTGAGGCAATGAGAAAAAAAAGAACTAGCAATGCCAAAGGAAACCTCTGCCAAACAGCAGCTTTATATAAAGGCTGATATGTGCCTGAGAAGGAATCACTTTTCCTCTGTATATTAATTAGGCTTCTGTGGGCTAACTATTTTGTATTTTAGAAGAATTTGGTCTATATATATATTCTAAATGTATTTCAAATATATATCTCTTGGATGGCTCAGATGGTAGATAATCTGCCTGCAATTCAGGAGACCCAGATTCAATTCCTGTGTTGGGAAGATCCCTTGGAGAAGGGAATGCAACCCACTCCAATATTCTTGCCTGGAGAATTCCATGGACAGAGGACCCTCGTGGACTTTAGTCCATGGGGTCACACAGAGTTGGATATGACTGAGTGACTAACACACACACTCACATCCCCACCCCCCCAACCCCCCACACACATATACATACTCCTCGAAATCTAATATTGAACTGTGAAGAAAGAGCATAGCATTCATGTTGTTTGCACCATCCTACAATACCTTTGCTAAGATAAATTCTGGAACTAATGTGTAGTCCTTTTGAGAAAGTGTAACTTACTTGAAGCTACTTAGGATTTTTAAGATAGTGAAAATATTTTTTTGAATCAATAGTTGAAATCCATTATTTGAAGAAGTTGTTGGTGTTGCTTTCAGGTACATGGTAAGAGTGGTTTCCTTAGGTTGGAGGTAGAATTATTGTCATTTTCAGAATATTGGTGGCAATGGAGAGAAAGACTGGAGTATCTGAACTTCAGGAAGTTTTAGAAAAACCCAAAGAATTTTCTTCCTGAGTCTCAGGAAGAATAATGATAACTGACTTGGAAAGATAAAATGGATTGTATAAGATAATATATTCAGTTTCACAATTTGTTAGATAATTGATAAAGTTCTGGAACAGCAGTGAATATTTTTTCCTATTCAATTGAATTTTTATGCCATTCTACTAGGAGAATTGAGTGCAAAACAAATAAGAAAGGAAACTTTGAAGAGTCTCATCTTCATCATAAATTTACTACACTTACCTAAAAAGAACTTCTTCTAACTCAACTGAGGATTTCAAAGATTTTTTGCTTCTCAGAGCAAAGAAAAGAGAAAAACTTGG